>CM045765.1:138912110-139434603 GCA_025200525.1 Camellia lanceoleosa | reverse complement strand
CTATAAAGTTAATTCAAAAAGGGTGCCGTGGCTACTTGTAGTATATTAAGTGATGGGATAGAAATGTTAATTTAGCGACATCCCCATTGTTAATGAATTTCCGATGTCTTCTCAATGAATTGCACGCCACTTAGTCGATAGAAATAGAGTTCTTGTGGACATCATGTCGGGAACACGACCGATCTCCAAAACACCTTATAGAATGGCTGACCGGGCTTAAGGAATTGAAAGTGCAATTACGTGGATTGTTGGATAAGGGTTTTGTTAGGCTTCTAGAGCACTTCACCGTGGGGAGCACCAAATTTTATTTGTTAAGAAAAATGATGGCACACGCCGTCTTTGCATTGACTATCGAGAACTTAACAAGGTAACCATTAAGAACAAGTACCCGTTGCTAGGATTGATGATTTGCTAGATCAACTACAAGGAGCACGCAGTCTTTTTCTAAAAATTGATCTTAGGTCGGGCTACCACCAACTCAAGGTTAAAGCCGAGGATGTTGAGAAGACCGCTTCGGACGAGTATGGCCACTCACGAATTTCTAGTAATGCCGCTTGGGTGACTAATGCACCGCAAGATTCATGGACTTAATGAACAGAGTCTTCAAGCCGTATCTAGATGAATTGTGGTTGTTTTTATTATTGTACATATTGATCTACTCCAAGAGTACAATCGAGCATGAGAGTCATCTCGAGACTTGCCTCTCACGGACCTTGAGGGATGTGAAATTGTATGCTAAGTTGAGTAAATGTGAGTTTTGGCTTTCCAAAGATTTCATTTTTTTGGGGCATGTGATTAATGAAGAGGGTATCTCATGATCCCAAAGAAGATTGAAGCCGTTGTGAAATGGCCTGGCCGCCACCAACGTGTCCCAGGGGTTCAGTTTTCTACGGGTTTGGCAGGTTATTATAGAAAATTTGTAAAGGACTTCTCAAGGATTGCGCTCATTGACACAACAGCTTAACCTTCGAAGTGGCATATGAATGGACCGAAGATGTGGAATCAAATTTTCCAAGAGTTGAAGACGAGGTTAATTACAAGACGGGCTCTGTACCGCCATCAAGTAATGAGGAATTTTAGATTTATAGCGATGCTTCACATAAGGGTTTTGGGTTGTGTATTAATGCAGGGTAAGGTCATAGCATATGCATCTCGCCGCTTAAAACCTCACGAGAAGAATTATCCCACCCATGATCTAGAGCTAATGTAGTGGTATTCGCTTTGAAGATTTAGCGTCATTACTTGTATAGAGCTCCTTGCCAAGTTTTCACTGGATCACAAGAGTTTGAAGTACTTATTTACTCGAATGAACTAAATTTGAGGCAGAGAAGATGGTCGGAATTATTGAAGGACTACGATATGCAGATGCAGTACCACCCAGGCAAAGCCAACTCGGTAGCCGATGCATTAAGCAGGAGGTCAACGGGGAGTGTGGCATGTTTAGCTATGATCTCAGCGAAGTCGACTATCATCGAAGAAGTAAAAGCAAGGCAAATGGAGGATAAATTCCTGAGGAAGGTAGTAGATGAGATTAACACTAAAGCGAGGTCAAGAGTTACACCTTTGAGAACGAGTACTTAAGTTTGAAGGAAGGTTGTGCGTGGTCGACGCCCCCGAATTGAAAGGAAGATTCGCAAGGATCTCATGGTTCTAGAATTGGCTGCTCATCCAGTGGAACACTAAGATGTATCACGATGTAAAGCAGCCTTTTGGTGGCGAACATGAAGAGAGAAATAGCCGTAGTTCGGTGATCCCAATGCCCGCAATGTGTCAACAAGTGAAAGCAGTAATATCGAGACCAAAGAGGACTTCTTCAACCCTTGCCGATTCCTGAATGGAAATGGGGACATATCTCCATGGATTTTTTGATTGGTTTACCGAAGATGCAGAAGGGAATCGATTCGATTTGGGCCATCATTGACAGATTAACTAAGTCAAGACACTTTTGCCTCGTTCGGACTACATTCACTTATTTATTAGTCAGATCAGATATATGAATGAGATTGTGAGACTTCATGGAGTACCGATGTCTATTGTTTCGCATCGAGATCCGAAGTTTGTTTGTAGGTTTTGGCAAAAGTTTACAAAGAGCCTTGGGAACCGAAAGGAATTTTAGCACGACTTTTCACCCCAAACCGATGGGCAAACAGAAAAGAACGATTCGAGATACTTTGAGGATATGCTCAGGCTATGTGTACTAGATTTCAGGGAAGTTGGGAGCACATTTACCATTAGTGGAATTCGCTACAACAACAAGTTATCAAGCTAGCATTAGCATGGCACTTTTGAAGCTTTGTATGGGAGGAAGTGCGGACGCCGAATATGTTGGACTGAAGTAGGAGATAAAGTCTTGATCGCCCAACTAGTGATTCAAGTGACAATCGAGAAGATTAAGCTTATTCGACAGAGAATCGAATCGCGAGTCGGCTAGAAGAGCTATGCGCACTTTGAGAAGAAGAGAATTGGAATTTGAAGTTGGGGACCATGTATTCTCAAGATTTCGCCAACGAAGGAGTTTTCCAGATTTGGGAAGAAAGGTAGTTAGCACCTCGTTACTTGGGCCATTTGAAATCCTTTTTGAGAAGATTAACATGACCGCCTACAGACTTGCTTTACCACCAGAATCGAAGTCAAGTTCACAATGTGTTCCATATATTTCGATGTTGAGGAAGTATATTAGGGATCCCTGCCGTGATTGATCATTTTGGAATTGTGATGGATGAAGAATTGAGCTATGAAGAGAGCCAATGTCATTATCGATAGGCAAGTGAGACAATTGAGAAATAAGGCAATACCGATGGTGAAGATTGAATAGAAGGAACATTGACGGCAAGGATGCTACATGGGAAATGGAAAAGGAAATGAAAGATCAATACCCGTAATTATTTTGAATCAGGTAACTCAAGTTTGGGGACCAAACTTCTTTAAGGGATAGGATGTAATGACCCCTCACATTGCCCTAATCTGTGCTCATATGCATTTTATATGATTTTGCTCGTTGCTTGCATTTTAAATCTTGACTTATCTTGCATAAGTGTTACTTGAATGCTATGTTCCTTATTGGTGTATGTGTTCAAATGAGGTCATCTTGAACCCAGTCGCTCCTTTGATACTCTTACACTTAGGACCATCTTGGGATTTCTCTGGTTGACCTTCGCCCACACACCCCGGCATATTGGTCGAGATATCATTATCTAGGCGAGGTGTCCATCACCAAGGCCGAGATGTGTACTATCCGGGCCGAGATGTTGCCCTTGAACCCAAGTGATCTTGCCCTAGATTGGTACGACCTAGACCGAGGTGTGGCACATTTAGGAGGTGGCGCAGCCTGGGCCAAGTGTTGACCTTTCTAGTCGAGGTCATTGTCCCTTTGCTTGCCAAGTCTCGTTATTAGCCGATGTCATTACTCGCCAGAGTCTCTTGCCGCCTAGCTTGTTGAACACGCTTTGTCATAGTCTTGTCTTTTCAATCACCACATTTTCAAGTAGAGCCAATAACCAAATCACGTTGCCGCGGTCCTGACGGACTGAGTGTTAAGTCACTTCTCAAGAAGCCTAGAAATGTATCATTTTGTATCATATCTTTGTTCTTGAGGAGAGAGAAGCTCGGAAGGAGAAGGAGGAGTTTTAGATTGAGAGGAGTAGATAGCAAACTTGATCCTTTAGGGTTCAAACCGTTAGATTCGAGTGTTAAGGTCTCTAATCTTTAATCAACTCTTGCTATTCTTATTGATCATCTAGCTACATTGCATGATCGAACTGCTTTTTGTATGTCATGTGTTGATTTAAAGTTGGTTTTAGAAAGAGAATATAATATTCATGTGTTCTTGAGGAAAAGCCATGATTTGATCCTAAAGCTACATTAAAAATCCATGCTTTTGTGTTTGTTTCCCCAAGATCTTCCAAAGATGGGTATCCGTGTCAATGTTTTCGAACTCATAGCATGAAATCTCAGATTTTATAATAATAAGTTATGATCTTTGCATTCATTTCCTTCATATTCTTCATGTTCATGTTCTTTATGTTTTGAGCAGAGGGAAAACCCAGATTTTTCCCGACTTTAATTACCTTTGAATGTGGCCCGAGGACCACACCTCGGCCGAAGGTGGGACCTCGCCAAGATTCCTGTTGGTGCCTCAAAGATGTTTTCCCGAGATGAGAAACAGTGTTTGTTTCGATTTGACTTAGTTTTGGAGAATGCCGAGATCATTTGTGTGCATGTGAAGCTTGTTTATAAGTGCATTCAATAGACTTGCCCATGTGTTTGTAGGACTTGGACTCGCCCTGACCCCGACGCCCGAAGAACTATGTGAGTGGTATTTTAATAAAGCTATGTTACAATGTTTTAATAAAAGTCTTGTTTTGCTTTGTTTCGAAAAGTATTTGTAAGCATGAATGAATGTTCCTATTTGTGTACCAAACATTACGTCTTGTTTTGATGACATTCTCGAAGTCCGTGATGTGCTAAGGGACTATAAGCGTTTGTAGCACCACGGCTTTGGAAGTCCGTATGTGCTAGGGGACTATAAGCATTTGTAGCACACAATTTGGAAGTCCGACATGCTTAGGGGACTCTAAGCATTCAGAAAGCACAAGTCCTTAGTGTCCGGGGACTATAATGCAATCTGACACCATTGTTTCGAGATCTCTTGCCTTGCCTTGCTTGCGACGGTTTTACCGCATGGGTTTGTTTGTCCGGAATGTCATCTCTCGTATTATATTGATGTCAGTAAGCATCCCTTGCAGCTTTGAAGGATTTGATAGATAAACTTGATTTATCCCATGCATTGTTTTGTTAAAGGATCTCGGATATCATTCATGTAAACCCTTTATTACTTATACTATTCACTGAGTATCCAAGCTCACCCTCTCTATATATATGTAGGTGATGAGCAAGGCGGCGGCGACGCCTAGATGTGTTTGCCAATGTGTTTTTGGATTCGTGTTTTGCAACATCTTGAAAATCATGCTTCTTAGCTACTTCATTGTATTTTGTATTTGATGGCTGAGAAGCCTTTTCGTCAAGATGTAATTTTTGTACTCCAATTTGTTGTATTAAAGCTATTATAAGATGTACGTCATTTCATTAAACTTAATAAGCTTGCTCTTATGGACTATTTAGCTTTTATTTATTGCTTCCGTGATTTGTAAGCCCCATATGTTTACTCTGATTCGTGTGTGTATCCTTGTAAGTGGCCTTTGGTAATCTCGAATTACTGGCCATCATGGCACCATTCTACTAGGGGCGGAATGGGTCGTGATGCTTTGAGGCCAACCTTGCCTCTTGCTTATCTCTCTTTTAGGGCCATTTTTACATCATATTGTAACCTTCCTTGTGAGCATATTTGAGACTTTCCATAATCTGTAAAGTGGCTTTTTTTTTATCCCCTCTTCAACTTTGTTGAAGGGATCTTTTCTGTTTGAGGTCATTTACTGCCCTGTTTGTCCATTCTCTCTTTTAGGGCTATTTTTGCATGATACATTAGCCTTATTGTGAGCCTTCTTGGACCTCGACCTAAACTAAAAAAGTCTTTTTTGACATCATCTTCATGTTTGATTAAGGTCTATTCTCTGCTTAAATATCTTCCCTATGCATGCTTCATTCTTCCATGATTAGGGCCATGCATTAGAGCACTTGCATTGGCCATGGTTTGGCCTATTAGCCACTGAAATTCAGTGAATTTTCAGTGGCTTTGATGCTTTTTTTAGCCTCAAAATCACAAGGGGGTGACCCCCTCTCACCTTGTTTTGTTTGATGGCCATTTTGGCCTTCCAAAGAGGCCCTATCTTGCATGCTTTGTTGACTGATTTCAGGGCCAATTTGATGAGTTTTGGGACTATCATAATTGATTTTCAGAGTTGATTTGGCTATGCTAAGTGTCCTTGATGCATGTGCTTAATAACCCCTTTGTATGCCCTCTAAAAGAACCCATCATTTGTGTATGTGTTGGTTGCATTTCAGAGGTTATTTGGGCATGTTTTGGCATGTTTTATTCATTGATTTTTTCTAGTTTGATGAGTTCTCACTTGCTTCATGTACATGCCATGTAACTCATGTTTGCTAGTCAAAATTGCATGCTATGTTAGGCCATCTTGCTAGCATCTTTTGGTCATGATTTGAACTAGAAATGTTCATGTTTTGGGACTTCCTTGGTTCTATCTTTATGCTTCATAGTCAAATAAGGCATGCTTTGTATAGCTATAGGTCAATATATGTGCCTAGTTTTGTGTTTCGGGACTATTCCATGCATCGGGGGCCATGCTTCCATGATTCGGGATCTTTTTGCATCACATTTTAGTGTTGGAACTTGCATATTTGTATGTCATATTTCGTCCCTTGCCATGCCTTGTTAGAGTGGCATTTCGTGCCTTAGAATCGGTCCTTGGTTTGCGTGCATGTGTGCACGCATCTCGAGTGTCTCATTTTTATCTCATAGCCACTGATGTGAGTGTGGATGAGGTCCACTCACATTGGTGTAAGCCCATATTGCATTGTGTATGCCATTTCAATTCATAACATTGTGTATGCTAGGTTGCATATTAGAACATTGTGTATGCCATGTCACATCGAGCATTGAGTATGCCATTTTAGTCCGTAGTATCAAGTATGCTAGGTTTGCATGTTAGGATTATGTTCATGCATGTCATGCATATTGCATTGTGCTTGGGATAGAGTTAGCCGAGCACGGAAATGAGGGACGTTCGTACTCAGTGACTAACGTGTCTCAATTCCTGTCAAACACTCCAGATTATCTATGATGGAGTCTAGGCCTTATTATGTTTTCATGTGCATTCATTCCATATTGAGTCGTGCAATTCGACTCCTCGGCCATCATGCATCGAGATACGTGATTGGCGGCACGAGGATCGAGGACTACACTCCCTGAAGAGTAGTCGTGCATACATATTTGAAAATACTTTGCCATGCCCTTTCTTGTTCTTTGTTGCAACAAATCGAACCGCAATCTTTTGGGGCTTCGCGCAATATTTCGGGATTAATTGCAAACAGAGGCAAATAGGGGCATCGCAATGAATTTCCGCGCCAAGCAACTCAAGCATGCATCATTCATCATCCGAAGCAGAGTCGAGATCCCTTAGCTTGCATGCTAATTTCATCGCTTTCCTAGATTAATTTGTTAATTAATTAGGATTTTGTATTTATTCGGACTATAATTATTTATTTGGGATCAGTATATTATTTATTCGGACCCTCCGAGTGAGGGTACAATTGTAATAAGTGTGTGCATGTGATGTTTGTCTTCCAATCTCGCCTTTTCTCCTTTTATTTACCACCTTATGATGGTTAGATTAGGGCATGTTTTAATTAGCATACAGTATGATAGTATGTTTGCATTCATTCATCTGTTTTGCATGAACCGGGCTCGGCGCATTATAACTCACTGCATTGTGTTTCAATTTCGAGTTGAATACATGTTAGATGTAGCATTCCATATGCCATGTTTAGAATAGTCGAGCCTATCTTAGTTGCATTCCTGTATGTGTTGCATTAGGCATTTCAGATATTTAGGATCATGTATGATTTCTAATTAGCTTCGCTTTTGGCTTGGAATACTCAGTAAGTTTTTATGCTTTAGCATCCTTGCATGTGTGTGAGTGATCGCCATGATAGCATGTTTTCCATGATGCTATGTGCTTATGTGATATACCGCTGAATGCCTGGGTGAAGGTTGGGTTATTTGGATTGGAATAAATCATCAATTGTGAGTTTTAAGCCCACTAGATAGTGGCAAAACCATGTTTTTCTAAGCCCACCTGAGGGTGGCAAAATCTGTATTTTAAGCCTACTTGCAAGTAGCAAACCATCTTTCAAAAAAACAAACATGAAATGTTTTGTTCCAATTCAGCACCCATTTATACTTGTATGTTGTATGCA
Organism: Camellia lanceoleosa; assembly: GCA_025200525.1. Taxonomy (NCBI): domain Eukaryota; kingdom Viridiplantae; phylum Streptophyta; class Magnoliopsida; order Ericales; family Theaceae; genus Camellia; species Camellia lanceoleosa. The sequence goes on along the minus strand of CM045765.1, from coordinate 139,426,710 downwards.
TCACATAGTAAATCTAGACTAATAACCTAATAAGAACGCATAATGTTTTCAAAACTAGATATCATGGTTAGCAGAGGCGATCTTTGATCGGCGAGGGTGCTCAATGGCGACCTTCCCCAATCGTACCCAAGTTCCCGAGCCGAGGCAACTTTGGTGATGACGGACACGTGGCCTTAGGCAAACGAGTCAGGGTTTCCTAATTTCCCAAAATAAAATATTTAGGTGGTGACTTCAGATTCCGCAAAGCAGTCCATGTTTGGCACTTCTTTCAAAAATCTGTCTTCTCAGAACGATTTGGTGGATTTGGGCTCTGTGGTTCAGATTAAGAACCGTGACAATTAGAGTCCTGAACTATAGTGAGCCCAAGATGAACGGAACAGGAGTTATCCCTCTTGGGGCGTTCGGGGACGTCTACGCTTCGTGACTCTAGCCGGGACTTAGAACTTGACTCAACTCATGATATTCGGTTTTGACTACACTTGTGTGTTTCTTTTGCATTACATTTGCATCGCGCCGCCCTAGGACACCGTGTTTGCCATTTGCTATTCTCGAGCGGTTTGCCGAGGTCAAGGCCATAAAGCTTACTTGCCATGCTCACAGATGGGAACACAAACCCGTTACCGAGGCGCCTTTTGACCATTCGACCTAGTGCATATTCTAATCAGAGCGATCATTCCAAGCTAGGACAAAGGTTGCTTACCCGACAAAGTTGTTTGAAACCTGTGGCAATGGTAAAACCCTAGCTCTTGACAAAATAGGACAGAAACCCTACCTCCATAGGGTGTTTTGGCTCTTACTTGCTTGATACGTCTTTGTCGAGAATGTGTCTCACAGGTTGTATGTGTCGGTTGCAAGTTCGGTATCAGTCTGCGGCATCGATTTGGAAGAATCGTTTTACCCGAGGGTATCAGCCACAGCGTAATTTTGGGTAATTCAAGAGAGAGCACACCTATTCACCTACGCCATATCTGTTTTGGCAAAATGGGCCGAGATGTTTGCTTTTCTCTTTGCTAGAGTAGTCTGAAATCATAGCTTCAGAAGGCTCCAATATCCCCTGAGTACACCGAACTTGTGCTGATAGACTTTGTCAGGTCAGAGACTCAATTCAAGGGCAATCAGAGCTGTAAAAGGCGCCAGACAGATCACCAATTGGCCGAAGCTACGGACGGTGACCCTTATCCACCCCACCGGAATGAAACGGCCGAGGTCTCAGCATCAGAGGATAGATATACCAGTCAGTCAGATGGATCAGCAGAACACGTCAGAGATGGAGGCAATGATACGACAGATGCAGGAAAGTATGAAACTCATGCAGCAAGATGCTGTCCGCCAAGCGGAATTTGCCAAACAATAGGCCGTAGTCATAGCCCAACAAGCAGAGATAATTGTCAGGTTAGAGCAGCAAACTGGAGTATCTACTTCACACCAGGCTCCTCCCCCACCAAGAGTTCCCGTACTCAAGAAGGCAACCCACGTCCAGGATGATACGGACATTCCAGGCAGCGGCTCCACCCCTTCTACTTCCCCACTATCTAAAACACCCACCAACCCACCAGACTTCTTTGAGCTCTAGACGACCCCACAAAGATTGAAAGTGAGCAATCTTGAAAATTGTTCAAAAATCTCAAGGGCCCACTATATTCTTGATATAGAGGATGGTTATACCAACTCAATGGTGACCTTGCGGAGCGGTTTAAAATGCCGATATCGACGATTCGATGGCTTTGAAGACCCAATGGTGCACCTCCAACTATTTTCTCGATATCTTGAGGCCAATGGGTTTGACCACGTAGTAAATTGTCACTATTTGGCCGAACCCCGTTCGGGATAGCTTAACTGGGTATGCAAATTGGAGAACTCGCGGAAACGTAATCGGGAAGAAAGGGCCTGGCTGAGGCCTTTATTGCTCAATACTCCTATAACACACAGATTGAGGTCACAACTCGTGATCTCGAATTCACCCGCCAAGAGCCAAAGGAGGGTTTTTCAGAGTTCGTGACGAGATGGAGAGCAAAGGCCTCAATGATGAATACAAAACCTTCCGACAAAGATCAGATCAGGATGATTGTTCGGAATCTACATGGCAAGCTGCTGCAAAAGATGGTCGTTCTACCTTTATTTACCTTTCCAGCCCTTCATGAAATGGGGGTTCAAATCGAGGATGCCATCCGACAAGGGATCTTTACAGAAGATAATGAGCCTTTGAAGAGGAATGTTGCTCGTAGTTCTAATTTACTACCGATGGTAGCACAATGCGAAATGCTAAGTAGACACTATCACCACTTCTTCAATGGCCAAAAACTACCCACTTCGACTCGGTCCCAAACCCGAAAGTTCCATCCTCTTTACATAAGTCTCTCTCAAGCTTTGGAAAAGCTTCAAGAGGAAGGGCAACTAGAACTCCTAGAACCCCAACCCCTTCCAAATCCTCTTCCACCAAGATATGACCCTAAATCATCAGGTTTATCATCAACAACACTATGTCATGATACGAATCACCGATCCCATTTCGTCATAAGATTTAGGATCTTATTGACGAAGAGACCCTAGCTCCACCCAAAGGACCTCAGGTTAGTACTGACTCATCACCTCTCCACCTCAACCTCATCCATACACTACTATCTACCTTTGACCCCAGCATATACATCACCCCAGCCCATCTACCCAAGCCTGAGGTGTTCATTCCAGAAAGCATGGACTTATGCATGATAGATGCACCTGGACCCCAATCATCTCAAACCCGTGAGCCCACTACTTCCGAGCTAAAGAGAATGATTGAAGATCTTCAAAGAACTGTGACAGATCTAGCATCTGGGACATTGGCTCCATCATCGACCATAGTACATGCTAGGAGTTTCATGTCAAAAGGCTCCCCAATCTTGGGACGGGCTGTATTTGAGGAATGCCAATCCCTTGGAAAAGTTGAGGCGAGTGGAAAGAACAAGATAGGGGCGGACACGGATCCCCATGAACATCTTCTGTTGGCTGTTGATGCTTTGAAAGCCGAGGGACTGAACAAAGTGCAAGTGCTCGCAGCTTGTTGCAAAAACCGTGGATCTACATTTTCGCCACTCAAGTTGGGGGCGCTGAATCGGGCAAGCGGAGAAGGGTCGTTGTATCGTAAACGCCTTTTACTATAATCCCAAGACTCGGAAGAGATCAACAAACCAAAGCTAGCACTGCCAATCCCTTTATCAAAAGGCCCAAAGAAAATCCACAAACCTTGAAGTACCAACCCCGAGGTCGAGGGTCTTCCATGCCCTCTATATGCCTTTGTCCAAAGCTCTCCAAGTCCTCGTTGACAAGGCCATCTCAAACCTTGAGCCTCGGCCTCTCCCAACCCTCTTCCGCCATACACATGATGCTACTCAAGATCGCGTACCATCAAGAACCGCCATACTACCGATAATTGCTTGCTGCCATGAAATATAGGATCTATTTAACAACAGGTCATCCTCCCGCCGAAGCTCAAAGAAAGTCTATCGACACTAGATCGCTGAACTTGGGGATAATGTGATGTGATCGGTTCAACCACCATGACGCAAGACTCAATTAACTCCAAACGTGGAATAGCACGACTGCTTTTGAGCATTTGGCCAATGCTACATTCTCGACTTGGTATTGAGTCATTTTGTTGTTTTGTTTTGAGTCTCCGCCCTTTTGTTTTGAGTCGATTTTTTCATATCGAGTCGGGCTTGAGGTCTGTCTTTGTCGGTCGAGTCATCTGCTATAGGAGTCGGATGATCCCGGGTGTTACCTCTGACATCACTGCTTTTGTTTCAGATTTGTCTTTTTGCTTTCTTTGAGTCTCTTTTACCGAGGAGCTAGTTGTGCCAACAGATCTCAATGAAACAAAGAAGATTTTCACACTCTTGTATTTGCTTTACCAGTGCCATTGTAAAATTTGAATCAAACGGAAATACTTTTCGCTTACTTTTTCAGGTTTTGAATTCATTACATTGACCTAAGTTTTTCAAAACTTTTGAACACTGTGGTGAAAACGATAGAAGGAATTCCTGGGTTTTACAAAACTTGATCACTTGAGAGAAGGAGAGGTGTGCTAAGCCCTTAATGATTGAGATCATGCTTGTTAATGTGAGTACTGAGAAGGACCCTGGCTTGATCCAAATTGGTCCCACACTATCTTCAGCACGAGTAATTTGTCACTTTCTTAAAAAATTTCAAAACAAAATGTTTTGTGCGGTCCTCACAAGACACTGTGGAATTGTTTTGAGATTGTGCACTTAGGATCACTCTCACCGAGACTCAATTCTCGCTTTCAAACCTTGAACTGGATTCAGAATGTTCAACGGTCAACCACCATGAAAGACACTGGTGGGTCAATTAGAAGTAATTTCGAACTAGGGGCAAAAGATGCTGTGCTCAAGAGCCAAGATGGATCATTCCACAAATCAATGAAGATCGGCAAGAATGCCAAACCCTAGAAGGGAGGAAAGAAGAAGACATTGTTGAAGGACAACCGAAGTTCCTATCCACAACACTAGGGGCAAATTCCCCGTTGGATGGACTCCTATATCACAAGAAACAAGACCACTCTCTTGGATTCGCATTTAATTCGTGATCTCGTAACCATTTGACATGGACCAAGCTACACTTTTACCCTTGAGAGGCTCGTTGGGCCAAAACCGAAAGGCGACCGTGCAAAAGTTAGAGCGAAAAAAAAGAAGAGAAAAGAAAAGAACAAAAGAGAAAAATGGAAAAAAATGGAAAAAAGAAGAAAAGAAATGAAAAAAAATTGAAGAACATAGCTCGCAAGGTTGAAAACCCGCAAAGGCGACCTTGGCAAAAGTTAGAGCAAAGGAGAGGTTAATACCCGAGTGTACTTTAACCCCGAACTACGAAGCTTGATTCCCATCTTTGGGATACGAGGCAACTTCGCTCAAGTCCAAATAGCATAAACACTTCCAAATTGATTATGTCCATGTGATGATTGGTCTTTGTCTTCACTTTATCCGAGGGTTTGGTTGCGTTCATCACTCGAGGATCGCTTACAATGCGCCATGCATATCCAAACAAGGGCAACTTTCCGTTGTCATTCAATACGCTATGGTCGCCCAAACAAGGGCAACTTTCCATTGCCATGCGGTGTCCTCCAAGCAAGGGGCAATTTTTCTTCAGATCCGAGATTGTGCATCTCAGAGTAGGTTTCATGCTTGTTGAGCAAGTAGCCGCATACAAAAATAGTTTTTGAGAATTTTTATCGAGGTTGACTAATTTTCTCGAAAATTATTTCGCTTTTCCAAACTCGACCATTTTCTTGGACCCAAAAAGGAAAATTTTCGCTCATAGCCCCGACTTGCATGATTTCAAATCAAAAATTGGACAAGCTGTTAATCTAACTCTCAGATTGTCAAAATTGTTTTAGTAGAAAAACCAAAACAAAATGGTCAAATGATGAACTAGGGGCACAATTGAGTCGTGTTCTGCTTTTTCCCTTTGTCAAAAATATTTGTGTAAAGGGCACCATACTTACCAAGAATGGCACTTTACTTGCCAAAAAAGGGCATCACTAAAGCTAACCGCAAAAGGGCTAAAAGCTCTATCGCCCTCCAAGCAGCGAGGTATCAAGCCAAGTGCGAAGCACAAACTGGAATAGGGCAAGATATTCCACTCCATCATCTGGATAGATCTGATCACGTCCAAACTCCCCAGCAGAGCATCATCAACCGATGCCAATTACAGACCTGCTGCACATCCAGCCGCATCACAACCCCTCCGTGGGGGAAGTTCCCCGTCGTGAGTAGATTAAAGAGAATCTAGCAGAATGCTAGAGGCAAGAGCCTGCAACTTCTTGTCTACCCATCAACCACCCAGGGGAGGGATAAAAAATGAGAGATTGAAGAATAGAGAGATGTGCGTTGAGAGAAAAGGGTGAGAAAAGGGCTTTTTCAGAAAACTAGAGATTGAGTGCCAAGTGATGTGAGAATCACAAGTGAGAAAGGGTGGAAAATAATACCCGGTGAAACAGGCTCCCTGTACACGTCTGCGTGTCGTCTCTTGTTGTTTTATCTCGATTCTTGTTTTGAGTCATCTCGAGTGTTACTTGAGTTGTGTTTAGGTTGTTCTACCTTTGTTTTCCATTGTTGAGTCATTTTGGCTGTGGTCAGTTGTAGGCTCAATACCCGGTTGAGAACCCTTTTCTCATTTCAATTTCAAAAATCGTTTTGTGCTCAGAGTGCCGTGTCGTTCTCCACATTTGTGCAAAAACAGGATTGGTTCTTTCATAAAACCGCAGAGTTCAACCCAGGTCATGTGTAAACAGTAGAACAAGGACCTATCTAAAGCTATATAAGTTCCGGACTGCAAAGCAAAAGAAAAGAGGGAAAATTTGGAACATCTGAGTTTGTTTCAACTTCTATAAATTTCGAGATTGTATTCCAGATGTACCTTTTCAGGTCTTGTCAATGCTTCGAAGTATGAGTATGCCTCTACCTCAAGCTCAAGATCAAGTCTGCTTCAAGCCAGAATGGCAATCAAAAGTGTTCTCCCTGAGTACCACTCCCTGCTAGAGGCATCTTGGCCGTGTTCGCAATGAGTTCCTAGGAGACCAACTGCGACGGTGGAAACTAGAGTTCAAATGGCTGTTGCCTTGAACGCAAAGGTTTGGGATTTTCGAGACTAAAGTCCGGGTTTAAATACCCGGGGTGTATCCACGGCTTGAAATCTATATGGCCCCATAGGTTGAGATAGCGTGTGCGTACCTCAATTCTGGATACTGAACCAACCTAGTCTGTCACCCCGTTGGAAAATAGCGAAAGTTGTGAATATGATCAGGAAGAAAGGCAGCGTCCAAAGTGTTCTATGTGAAGAACCCTTGTCAGTATTTCAGAGCCTTTGTACTGCGAGTTGAAGGTAAGTGTTCGAAGAGCACGAGGAGAGATCCCCGTCAAAGTAGAGCGGTTCATCGCCACTCACCCCATGAGGTGCTTTTTAAAGCGCCGCTATGCTTGTTTATTGCATCATGCATGCACGATATTGTATGTACGGTTCTTTCAAAGAAGTTCCGTTTAAAATCATTCACTTAGTGTATCAATCGCACTTCATTTATTTAGTGTATCAATCACACTCTCTTCGCTTAGTGTATCAATCACACTTCATTTATTTAGTGTATCAATCACACCTCATTCACCCTTAGTGTATCTATCACACTTTCTTCATTCGCTTAGTGTATCAATCACACTTCATTTATTTAGTGTATCAATCACACTCTCTTCATTTATTTAGTGTATCAATCACACTCTCTTCATTTACTTAGTGTATCAATCACACTTCTTTCATTTTGTGTATCTATCACACACATTCTTATTTTCTATATCTATCACACACATTCTTATTTTCCAGATTCATCACACACATTCTCATTTTCTGTATCTATCACACACATTTCTCATTTTGTGTATCTATCACGCACATATTCACTTTTGTGTATCAATCACACTTCACCTTTAGTGTATCTATCACACTTGATCACTTAGTGCATCTATCACACTTCGTGTTCACATTTAGTATATCCATCATACTTGTTCACTAAGTGCATCTATCACACTTCGTGTTCACATTCAGTATATCCATCATACTTGTTCACTAAGTGCATCTATCACACTTCGTGTTCACATTCAGTATATCTATCATACTTGTTCACTAAGTACATCTATCACACTTCGTGTTCACCTTTAGTATATCTATCATACTTGTTCACTAAGTGCATCTATCACACTTCGTGTTCACATTTAGTATATCTATCATACTTGTTCACTAAGTGCATCTATCACACTTTGTGTTCACCTTTAGTATATCTATCATACTGCTCACTAAGTGCATCTATCACATTTCGTGTTCACATCATACTTCGCTCACTAAGTGCATCTATCACACTTTGTGTTCACCTTTAGTGTATCCATCACACTTGTTCACTTAGTGCGCCGATCATACTTCATGTTTACCTATTGTGTATCCATCACACTTGTTCACTTAGTCGCCGATCACACTTCGTTTACCTATTGTGTATCCATCACATTTGTTCACTTAGTGCGTCTATCACACTTTGTGCTTGCCTTTTTGTGTATCCATCACACTTTGCTCATTTAGTGTATCAATAACACTTTGTTCATATAGTATATCTACCACACACTCGCTTTGCATCTATCACACTATGCCTACTTTGTGTATTAATCACACATGTTCGCTTTGTGTATCTATCACACATGCACACTGTATTCGTAGTGAGAATTGCAGTAATTCTCTTACACCATTTCTGCATGTAATGTAGTTTGGTTGATGCTTGCTTAAAATTGTTGCATGATATGCTTCATTACAGCTTTCTTTGTATGATCATAAGTTATGTTCGGCTTCTTACATTGTCAGTTGCATTTTGCCCTCGTCATGCACATCTCTTGTTTATCTCGCTTGTTTGTCTAAGTCTTCGCCTTGTCAAAATGGGTCGTTTCGGCTTTGACATTCACTCCGCCAATTATGACTTCCAGTTCTCACAAAGAGGGAAACTCTCTCTACCAATCTTTCAACACGTGACACGAGGCATTTGAAATACATCCAAAGCCGCAAGCCACTTTAAAGACCGGTCTATTCTCTCGCTTGGGGCCATCTTCCTCTATGCATGCTTCATTCTTCCATGATTAGGGCCATGCATTAGAGCACTTGCATTGGCCATGGTTTGACCTATTTATTAGCCAACGAATCTAGTGGATTTTCAAAGGCTTTGATGCATTTTTGAGCCTCAAAATCAGAGGGAGGTGACCCCCTCTCACCTTGTTTTGTTTGATGGCCATTTTGGCCTTCCAAAGAGGCCCTATCTTGCATGCTTTGTTGACTGATTTTAGGGCCAATTTGATGAGTTTTGGGACTATCATATTTTATTTTCAGAGTTGATTTGGCTATGCTAAGTGTCCTTGATGCATGTGCTTAATAACCCTTTTGTATGCCCTCCGAAAGAACCCATCATTTGTGCATGTGTTGGTTGCATTTGAGGTTATTTGGTCAATGCTTTGGCATATTTTATTCATTGATTTTTGCCGAGGGCTCAAAATAAAGCACTTTACGCTTTAGCTCAAGTCCGTAAATGCTTACAAACAGGGCTAACATATCATGCAAGAAAAGGACCAAAAGAGAGATAAAAGGGAAAGGGATAGTAGATGGCCTCAAATAGAGAGAAATCCTTGATCAAACATGAATATAAGCTCAAAATAAGATCATTTCCAGTTTGGGTTGGAGCCCAAAAATGTAAGCAAGTATAGCTTATAGATGAAGTAAGAAAAGACTAGAAAAGAGAAAAAAAAAAAAAAAAAAAAGACTCACCCTTGTAGAACCAAACTTCAGCAGCTTTTGGATCAAGAAGAGAAGCTCCTAGCCTCTGAAAATCACCCTCAAAGTGTTGGAATGGAGGATGGAGGTGTGGTGCTATGGGGTGTAGGGTAATGGTGCAAAAAACAAGGATGTTTTGAGGTTTGGAAGAGAGGCGAGGAGAGTTGTATGGAAGGCTCTAAACAATTTTGTAACCCTTAGAAATGGAGGAGAGGTTATATAGAGGAGAGGGGTGAAGAAATGGGAAAACAAATTCAAATTTCCTTCAAAGGAAGATCCCTGACAGGTGCTGGTCAAAACAAATGCACAAAGAAGGAACCAGAGAGAGAAAACTGGCCGGCAGTTTAAGAGGTTCAGTGGCCTGCCGAGTCAAAAAGGTCAACAAAGATTAGTGGGGCCACCCCAAAAGTGGCTCCATGTGTGTACAACACAAATATGGAGAAAAACCAGAAATGTAACCTAGAGAGAGAAAACTAACTTTTAGGGGTTCAAAAGGGTCAGGAAGAGTTGATGGTCGACCTATCCATATTGGGGGCCTCCCAGGTGTGTACAACATAATGGTGTGGAGGAAAGTCAGAAAAAGTAGCCCGGGAATAGGAAAAGTCAGCTTTCTAGTGAGAAAACCGGGTGATGCACAGCAATGAGGGAATAAGACTGGGCTTTAGAACAATTGCTGGCCTTCCACCCTTCTACAACCTTTCTATCCATAAAAATGAGGTCTCATCCAAAAATGAGTTCAAACCGATGTAAAACGAAGGTTCAGGGGCCAAAACGCACGGCCCGGGGCCCCAAAACAAGTCATTAATCTTAGGAGGTGGCGTTCGACCACGAAGTTGGTCTCTCGGGCCACAATGTCCCTCAAAAGGGAGGAAACAAGGTGTGTGCCAAAAACCGGAGCAAACGGAGGTAGTTAAGCGGTCCCGAATCGAGGCACACGACCGACGGCTCCAAAAACCGAGAACCGGGCTCCAAATGGGAAAAATGGCCTATGACCACGAAATGTAGCCTACGGCCACTGAGAGATGATTTACGAGACCTCTCCCTCCCTTCAAGAAGAGAAAACAAAGAAAACAAGGCTTGGTTCGCAAACCGAGGCAAAACACAAAAGAATCTAAAAGTCCGGAGGCAAGGCTCGCAGCCGAGACTCCGCAACCTCAGAACGAGCACAATATGCAACATCACCAAGTGCTCAATCAGTGACGTCTGAGTCTTAAGGTCGGTCAAAATGGAGTGTCTACATTAGGCTAAATTTTTTTTTTGGCCCTTTTGTGGCTAAAATAGTCCCAATTCCAACCCAATCCTTCTTTTCAAATGAATCCTTACTAAGCCTCGGTTTGACAATGGATTTGGGGCTAAATAATTACATATGGACAAAAAAAATTCAAAAAAATCAAAAGGTCAACAAAAAAAATTTGTCATTCCAAAGTCAAAAAAATTAAAAAAGCCAAATAAGAAAATTAAATAAACAAAAAAATTTCAAGTTAAAAAAATCAAACAAATCAAAAAATCAACTTCATAAAATTATTACCAAACGAATCTTAAGGTTGTTTGGGGTATCCTAAATAAGTATACTTTTTGTCTTTTAAACTAAAAAGTTGAGAAAAAAAAATATGGATGCTTGGGTTAACTTTTTATCTTTTTACGAAAAAATGTATAATAAAAAATTGTATAAATAAAGTGTATAGTGAAGAAAGTTGAGTGATTGTACAACGCCTGCTACTACAACATGTCTTACCGGAAAATAATTGCCTCATTCGGGCAAAGTGTTTGACAAAGGATGGTTGGTCCATAGAGGCCACCATGGGTCTCATTTTAGTAATCAATATGTACAACTCATCAAGTATTATATGTCGTAAAAAATCACGTTGATCGGATATCAATAGTTATATGATTGGATTAGTTTTTTTCAACATAATTATCACACAATCCGCTTTTATTTCTAAAAAACTGATTTGATCATATAGTTAACGATATCCGATTAATGTAATTTTTTACAAGCACATATTACTCGACGAGTTCTACATATTAAACGGTTCGAATTATCAAAACGGAACCCTTAGTCGGTTTCCAAGGGCCTAACATTACCATAAAACTTTATGGCTTTACATATGTATTTTTTTTTTTTGTCTCAAAAAGTGTATAATGACTTTCCTGCTTCACAAGTACAGTTGACAACGTCCATCAAACTTTTGTATTATAAAAATATATAAAATATTTTTTAATATTTTTATTTATAAATAGCGATAAATTTTTATTTTTTGTATAATTTTTTAACTTTTTAAATTATTTTAGACTTACCAAGCCAACTTTTAAAATAATAAACTTTTTAAATGAAGCCAACATCAACCTTGGAGAACGAAGCCTAACCATATGTTAAAAAAAACAAACCAAACCAAACCAAACCTAGCCCCAACAAAATCAAATCAAACCAAACCAGGTCCAACTGTCCCTAGCCCCTAGTCCCTCTGACGCAACCCATCCTTGGCGTTTTCGTCGCGACCCTGTCTCACTCTCTCTCTCTCTCTGGCCCCGGCGACCTCACTGAGTCAGTCACCCCATCTCTCTCCGTACACTTCTCTCAATACCCCCACCCACCTACGTACACCCCCCCACACATCATGTGCCTCACGCTTCTCTCTCGTCAACCGGCGTCTCATCGCCGCTCCTTTCCTTCCTTCTCTCCCTATCCTTCTCACTTTTCTCCCCACCACTACCACCACCATCTCCGATGGCTGAATTACAATTCTCAACCCCCCAACCACCGCCCTCCCGGCCCTTACCTTTCCGCGAAGACTGCTGGAGCGAGGAAGCAACAGCCACTCTCGTCGACGCTTGGGGCCGCCGCTATCTCGAGCTTAACCGCGGCAACCTCCGCCAGAAGGACTGGCAGGAGGTGGCCGACGCCGTCAATCTCCGCCACGGTCACACCAAGAAGGCCCGCCGCACCGACGTCCAGTGCAAGAACCGCATCGACACTCTCAAGAAAAAGTATAAGGTCGAGAAAGCTAGGGTTTCTGAATCCAACGGATCGGTCACCAGCTCTTGGTCCTTCTTTTCCCGCCTGGATTGCTTGATCGGATCTGCAGTCACCGCGGCCAAAAAGGCCTGATTCCGATTCCGCTTCCGCCGCCGTTGGCTGTTCCTTTGGCGTGCCGGAAGCCGCCGAGGGGTATGGTGGTGCAGCCGGTGGTGCTTCCTCAGAAACGGCCGTCTCCGGCGGTGGATGATTCGTACTTTAGGAGGAATTACTCGACTGTTGCTGCGGCGGCGGCGGCTGAGGAGGAGGAGGATAGGTTGGAGGATTTGGGGTCTAGCGAGGAGACCGGAGGGCGGAGGAATGGGGAGGCGGAAGGAATGAGGCGGCTGGCTAGGGCGATTGAGAGGTTCGGAGAGATGTATGAGAGGATTGAAGGGGAGAAGCAGAGGCAGATGATTGAATTGGAGAAGCAGAGGATGCAATTCGCTAAAGATTTGGAGGTTCAGAGGATGCAGCTGTTCATGGACACTCAGGTTCAGCTTGAGAAGATTAAGCAAGCCAAGCGGTCGGGTTCGAATGGTGAGAGATCTCTTGCTTCCAAATTAAACAATCATTATTGTGATCAATTTTGATGTTAATTGGTGGTTTTCAGTACCATTTTGCTTAGATTAAAAACACGCTACGGGAAAAAAAAAAGGTGGATAAAATTGTTGAATCAGTAACTCAATTTAATGAAAATAATGCATGATGTTTTCATCTTGATGACTAAGAGCGTTTTCTTTTGGGTGAATGTTCACATGGTTTAGGAATTTAAAGTGTTTAATTGGTGTCTCAAGAACTGTTACATTGCTAAGTAATTGTGTATATTTGTGTAGATACAGACTATAATGGTGTTTAGATGTTGAACTAATGATAAGAAAATGTCTTTTTTACTTGTAGAACAGAGTATTACTGTGATGAGATAGAAGCTTTTGATAGTAATATTAGTTTCTTTTATGCTGTTGTTATTGAAAGCTCGGCTAAATCCAATTTCCCCCTTTTTTCTATATAAACTGTGTAATACTATCAGCATTGGCTGGAAGTAAAGTGAAACGTCAACATGCGTAGAGGGTTTATACTGGATCTCTCTCTCTCTTTACATGTATGACTTAGGAGGATTATCCTCGTAATTTTAAATTCAGGACCTTTTAGATTTGTGTCCAAATTACTGACTGCTTGTTCATCTGGCTCAGCTGGAGATTATGTTGTAGTATATTAATGAGCACTTGTGAGCTGGGTTCAAAAAGATGTTATAATACTTGTGATGATTTCCATGCCCAGGCTTCTAGTTCTTCCTGATTCATTAAATTTTTAGTGTCGAACAATAATTGTTTTAGTTGTATCAGACAGCTAGGGATTAGGGTTCTATGCAACTTGTGAAAGGTGATGATGATCTTAACCTGTTGTGTTTACTGCCCTTCCACTAGGCGTTGTATGCAAGATGGGAAATTTATGTCAAGGCCGTGGTAGGGAGAGATAGGTTTCCCTCCATTTGCCTTTTATAGGAGCTCTTTTGTGGCACACATTGAGAATCTTATGTTTGCATCTTTATTTAGGAAATTTTATCAGAGGGTGTTTGTTGTTTGTATGGTTCACTTTCACATGCAGCGGAAGAAGAACTTTTGGTGAAATCTTTACATCTAACTTGTAACGATGAATGCCAAGTACTAGCTGTTGGTTGAATATGTTGCTTCACTTGCCTGCGTAATGACATGTATGTTGCACCTAATGGTCATGGTTGAATTTGATTCACATCTACAGAGATTAATTTTCAACTTGTATGCTGCCAGTATGAATTTGCTTCTTTGAGTACTGTTCATTCCTTTTCTTTTCTTCATTTTTTCATTTGCTGGTTTGGTTAAAGTGGAAATTTTGATGCCATATCATTTGCTGGGTTGCATATCATTCATATCATTTAATGAGTTGCAACTTTTTCATCATTATACATTTTTATGGTTTGATTAAAGTTGGAAGATATATATAATTGTGTATTGGGTGTATTATGGGTGGAGACAAGGGGTGTTAATTAAGAAAATGAAATTAAACTCAAGAAGCTTGAGTTTGGGAGAGCTTGATAACTCTAATAGTAATGTTGATTATAAATTCTTTCTTGGGTAAATTATCAATAGGTCCTAATAATTAGACTTAATTTTTATTAAATCTTATTGAAAATAAGTCTTAGTAAAATTATTGTTAAAAATAATTTTTTTGTGATAATTTTTTATATATGTCGTTAAAAATTGACAATTAGTAATTTTTTTTGTCATGATTTTTATAAATTGCCGCTAAAACTTACAATTAATAACCTTTTTTTATGAAATTTTTTTCTCATAGGACCTATTAGACAATAAGTCTACTTATTAGGACCTACACGTAAGTACCCCTAAATTCTTTCTAAGTTTATAGGTAACCAGTTTGGTTGACTAATTTGTTTAACAAGATCTTCAATTCTAAGAAATTGCATGATGAATGCAGTAAAAGTACATTAGTTCCAAGAGCTAAGGTGATATTCAAAACTACAATAATTATTTTAGCTTTAAACATGAGTCACACAATGAAACTTTGGGAGAGAGTAATTGAGAGGTTAAAAGATGAGATGGCAGTTCAGAAAATCAATGTAGTTTTATGTCTGAGAGAATTAATATGACGGCTATTGGTCTACTTAGACGACTGACCGAAAAATATAGGAAGAAAGCTAAAGACCTTTAACGTTGTGTTTGGTTCATAGTTGCACGAAGCGGGGGCGGGAGCGGGGAAGCAAGAGCCGATAGAAGTTTCTTAGGTTGGGAGCGCCTCGGGGAGCGGTAATATATATATATATATATATTTTAATACACATTAGAAATTTTTTTATAAATATTTTTATTTTAGTACACATTAATTATTTTTTTATTTATTATATTTTTAAATAATGTGTTATTGTTACTTTTATTTTATTTTATTTTATTTTATTTTATTTTACATATATTTGTTTGTGTTTTTTTATTAATATGTATAATATATACTCATATATATATATTATATTTATATGTGTTAATGTTTTTATTTATTTATATATATTATAAAAATTATATATATTAATATTTTTATTTTTTTAATTAACGTTTTTTTATTATATATTTATATGTATATATATGATATATATATTAAATAATAATGTGTTAATATTTTTTTTATTTTTAAATATATATATTAATATATATAATTATATATTATATATATTATTTATATATTACTTAGAATCATATATATAATTATATATTACTAAAATATATGATATATATTATATATGTTTTATCTTATTTACATATTACTTAATCGGATATACGGTGAAGGCGAGAGAGTGTCGAGCACGAGTGAGAGAAGGCGAAAAGCGAAGGAGGAGGCGAAGACAATCGAGGAGAAGGAGCAATCTGAGATCGAGAGAGAGAGAGCTGCGAGGCGCACACTTGAGGAGAGCGATCCAGAGAGAGGCGATGTGCAGACCTTGGGGGTTCTTTCTTCTTTCTCTCTCTCTCTCTAAGTTAGGGTTTAAGATCCATTACCCAAAATCGCCTTGAGATCCATATTTTGAGTTTAATTTATTGCTTCGAAGTTGTTTTATTTCCACCGACGATCCTATCTTCGACGAGAACGTTTCTCTCTCTGTAAACACGATTCTTACGTTTCTTTCTAAGAAACGCGGAATCACATTTCTTCGTCACCACCTTGCACGATTCACGCAACTAAGGTTTGGTTAGAGGATTTGGAGAGATTTGAAAATGGAAAAAGAAAAGGTGTGTGAAACTAGGTGAAATGTAAGTATATTTTATTCACATTTTATATATCTTTTCTCTTTTTCTTTTTAAATCCTTCTCAAATTCTCCAACCCACATAGCGTTATATGGTATGTATTGTCTTTCAAAAAAAAAAAACATATGATGATATTTTTAGAGAGATAATGCAGAGAGTTTTGGAAAAGAAATGAGCATCAGTTAGATATATTGATTGAATTAAAAATATGTAAGATGGACCTGTGACCAGTGTGAGAAGAGGAGGAAGAGAAACAAGTGAGTTTCCAATAACTATAATTTTACTTCAAGAATCAACACTATGTCTTTACCTTTAGTTATTATGAGTGAATGTACTAGGAACATTCAAGAGAATATCCCCTAGTGTGTATTATTTGTATGTAGATGATATAGTTTTAGTTGACAAAGCAAGAAGAGTAAACTTTAAGCCAGAATTGTGGAGAGATGCTTTATAAACTGAAGGGTTTAGATTAGGTAGAAGTAATACAAATATATGTAGTGTAACTTCAGTAAAACTAGAACAAAGGAATGAAGGTAAAGATGTAGAGCAAAACTTAATGGGTCAATTATTCATAATGATTGAGAAATTGAGGATGAGGCCATAAAACTAGGATAGGATGAATGAAATGGAGTGCATCAGAGTATCATGTGATCATAGGTTCCTTTTAAGTTGAAGGAAAATTTGTATAAGATTGCTATGGACCTGCTATATTGTATATATTGAATGTTGGACGTTTAACAAATAATGTAAGATGGAATGAGTACAGCTGAAATGAAAATGTTGAGATGGATTAGCAATGTTACAAGGAAAATTAAATATAAAATGAATCTATTAATAAGTAAGTTAAAAATGACACTAATTAAATAAATTGAGGAAAATCATTTTAGATAATATAGTCATGGACAATTCACACACCTATAGTGATATGATCCATGTGGAGGGTGGTAAAAGAAATACAGGAAGACCTATGTGAACTTGGGTTGATGTAATAGGAAACAACATGACTATTTTAAATTTGATTGAAGATATGACCATGTATAGAACCAACTGGGTGAAATGAATCCATGTAGCTGACCCCAAGTAATTGAGACAGACTTCTGAGTTGAGTTCATACATATGATTGTGTGTGTGTGTGTGTGTGTGTGAGTGAGTGCACACATGCGGCTATTGTGAGTAAGTGAATGCTCTATTATTTAGTTGCTTGTAGTCTAAATAATCACCAATGAATTGATGATCCTTCTCTCTCTCTCTCTCTCTCTCTCAATCTAATATATTTCTTGACCTCCAAAAGCGTTGTGCCCCAAGCGTGAAAAATATAAAGTAGATTATATATGTAAAGGAGCCACATTACTGGGGATTAATTGATGTCCATAGCTTGAAATGCAGGTAATTGTAGTAGATAAAATAGCACAAAACAAGCCCAAATTGCAATGTCTTCTTGTTTGTGCTAACTATTTTTTTATACTATTGACCTTCAAGTACAAAGCTAATTTTCTAAAGCAGTTATGTATTATTCTGTGTTGCAGATATTTATAGCTAGGAGTGGGAGAGGACTTTGATGGTCATCGTAATTACAGTTGGTATAGCTTCGGGTTTTCATATTTATGCCAACGAAGTACATACATTTCCAGTTGGTTATGGTATTAGAGGATGTCGGTAATTTAAAGAGTACTCCGAATCTGCAAATTATCAGTGAACAAGGCTGTCAATGTTCTTGCGAATCATATTGCCTTCTCTTTTCTACTACTAGAATTTTTTTTTTTTTTTTTTGTTTGGGTGAGTACTTTACTAGTCATTGTTCAATTAAGAGGGGCTGTTCCACTTTTTAAAATTTAGTGGTCATAGTTAGAATGATGCCTGTGTTTGCCTGAAATGTCCTTGACAAGGCACTCAATTTGAACAAATTTGTCTTCTTGTTTGAATTTTCCTGGAATATAATGTTAGATAATTTCTGAAGATTTATTTATTTTTAGTGACACACCAGGCTAATGCCTGATGCCCTTTAAAGTTGGTTCTCATTTTTCCAATCATTTTATTGATAAAAATGAAGTTAATAAGTGTTATATAAATTTAAACTTCAAAAGAATTCAATGTAATTGTGTTATAATTGTAGGACTTGTATTTTTTTTAAACCTATCCTGTGTAATTTACCCAAAATTTTGTTATGTTGTTGGTCAAAAATACTACATAAACATCAGTACTTGATATTGTATATGTAAGAATCTAAATTTTTGGACAACTAATTAAATTTGTTAATAACAATATTAAGTCAATGAAGAGTGATTATTAAAGTATCGAATTATAATGTTAATAGTATCATGATTAATATCAATATTAAATTCTTTTAAATAAAATTATTTATCTTTTGGTGATAAAATTTTTGTAGTTAAATACAGTTGTGAAAACTAAACAAGCTAAATAAATAGTAACTAAATTAATTAGAGGATAGTAGGGAGCAAAATATCTAGCGACTAAGTTATATATATTCATTGATTTTTATTTTGTATAAAAAAATATAAAAAAAACAAAAATAAAAAAAAAAAAACAAAAACAAAAAAAGAGGAAATCAGATTTGTTTTGGGCAGAGGAATTCGACTGTCTTTCTTCCCAAGAGGTTGCTGTCAAAGCATGCCAATGCATGCATAGAAGCATACTCTAAAGCCTATACATATAGATGATAATTCCAAGCCAAGAGGAAAAATAAAAAAATATAAAATTGTCTCCAAGCTCCTACATATAGAGCATTATTCACCCATTTTCATTTCCACGGTTGAGGAAAAGAAAGGGAGAGGAAGAATAGAGGGTGCTTGGTGGTTACCAATTCAAAACTAGTTTTGAGAATTGTTTATAAAAACTCTTGAGGTAAGAATACTCAACCTCTATCCTCCCTTAGATACTTTTTTTTTTTTTGAACTGAATCTATGTATCAAAAATATGCAAGAGTGTGCATTGTTAATACACACATAACAATAATAACTCAATGCATGTATACATTTTGATAAAATGATTAGCTATTGATTTTATCTTCTTATGTGCTCAAATATTCTCCATTGTTTGAAATAATCTTGCATGCTTATGAATTTGTGTTCATTCTTCATAAATATTATTTTCATCTATTCCCTGTTCCCATTAATCAAGGTAAATATGAAGGATTGGAGTTTCACATGGGAATAGTAGTAGGAAATAATTTTTATAGTCTTGCGTATGATTCATGGTGAATACAAAAGTGTATTTTTCACAAAATAATGAACTTCCAACAAAGCAGATTTGTAATCCGTTTTGAATAAACCAAAACAAACTCATGAGAACACTTCAATAAAATCTAAAACTACTGGAGTTAGTTTAACATGTTTTCATGGTGCTAGAATATTGAGAAAAAAAAATTATTTGACAAAGTTTCGTGGCCAAAACATATTTTTAACTTCATTGCTGTTTGGAGACAGCAACAATGCTAACTTTATTAGGTCACCGTTTATTTTACAGAATGAGTTTTCAAGTGATTCAAATTGGAAAATTTAGATTTTTAAGTTACCTTTCAAATGCCGCTGGTTTCATAATTTTTCTATTAAGTATTGAGAGAGAAATGTCAATTTTTCCAAAATGTGATAGAATCTGTCTAGTTTTCTTAGAAAAATTATTTGACCATCTTCCATAGGATTTCAGTCTTCAAACGCTTCTGGAAATATGTTCTAAACTCAAATATCTAGCAAGTTGTTTTGACCATACCTCTCTTTGATACCGTTTGAGACCCCTTTTTATTTTTCAAGCACAGATCACTGTGCTTTGGAAGTTAATGTAACTCAACGTCCCCGAAAAAACCAATTTTTTCCAAAATTTATTTCTCTATTTTAAAATAGTTTTTAGTCCTAATATTCTTCTCGAAATATTTTCCTAACTCGATGAAATAGCACCAATTCAAATATTGTAATGGTTGAACTTCGTTTGGTATGGGTTTCATATTTTTCTCCGACCATACAATTGCAAAAAGAAGAAGTGTGTAAATTCTTAAGAAATTTTGTGATGATTCCTAAGATATTCTATCATATTTATTTTGGTTTCCATACGTGATTGTGTTGTGCTATATAAACATTATGTCACTATGATGTTCAAACTAAAACTCCCACATGCATCAACATGTGAATTCGACGAAGTTAAGAAACACGAAATTGAATCGATGACACATTAAAATTTAAAAGTGATGGGGTGAGCCTAGTTTAGAATCTTGCGCAAGTGTGTTGTGTACCCTAGCATGGGACAGGCAGGTATTTCGGCTCTTATCGGTGTAGACGATATAAAGTTGGTGGTGCGGGTGTCATAACATAAACCGTTCCCTTGGGACAGACCGTGATGTCACAACTCAGGTACATAACCCTGGTGCGTGGGAATCATTGGTAGTTACAGCAAGTAACATTTGAATATTTGACTAAAGGGGAGTCAGAGATGCCCGTAACCATTGCTTAGCGGTTGAGTGGAAATAGTGCTCCGTGGGGAGTTACTTAAACTTATCTAATAAACTAAATCTATGAGAATTTAAAAAGAAAAGTGGACATTTTCCTTCTAATAAAATACTGCTTCCATTTGCCATTGTTTTTTTATTATCTATTGTTATTATTTCAACTGATAGCATTCTTGTTATGCTTATTAAATGCTACTTGTTATTATTTTACTACACATTATTCATTAATTGTAAGTATTATTATTGGGGTGGGTATTTTCGGGTTGCAGTATCTTATTGAGCTTGTTGCTAATTGGCATTCCTGTTGCCCTGGCGTTTTATGCCAGGTACCAAAAAAACCGAAGGAAACACCAAGGCCTTGTAAGGCGACATTCAGCCTTTGTTAGTTTCAGGAGTGCCCAAGTTCTATGAACTATTTTCTAAGGTTTTTTTTTTTCCTAGTTTTTCTCTATTTTCTTTTTTATATTTGTGTTTTTTTTTTTTTTATGTACTAAAGACTAAGTTTTAAGTTTTATTGAAGTTTTAATTTAAGAACTTTCAATTTCTGGATTGTTAATTAATGGATGTTAGTAATATTGGTGGCAACATTGATTTTAAGTTCTAAATATTATTATCATGTCTTTAAATTTTAGAGCGTCACAGTATATACATAATTGTAATTTGCTTTCATGCTCCTTTCGGATACGACTAGCCCTACAGTTCGGACTCTTGTGGTTTTGAATCTGATTTCACAGGTGTAATGTGAAACAGTGAAAACACAAAAGAAGTTCAAATCTGGAAATTCTTTTTGAAAAATCGATGTTTGAATCAAATGCCGAAAATAGACTGTTTTGTCAAATTACAGAGTCGCCACCTAAATAGTTTTAGGAAATTTAGGAAACCCGTGACTCGTGCCAAAGGCCACTTATCTGTCATCACCAAAGTGTCTCGACTTGGGAACTTAGGTACGAGATGAGAAGGTCATGAATTGAGCACTCTACTCGCCCAATCAAAGATTGGCCTCTACTGATCATGATATGATTTTTATGTACATTATATGCTCTTGTTCCGATTATTAGCTGATTTACTATGTGATGCACACAAGTATAGACTAATTTGCAAAAGTTGGAATATTTTGGTTTTATGTTTGTTTGAAAATTATTTTTGATACTCGTCATTTGAAAATGTGAGTTTGTATGTATATTAATCAATTTATTCTAATTTGAGCAATTAGTCTTCATCCACCGGCATTCAAACAAGTATATCACTTGAGCATTTAGCCTCATAGTATTATGCTTCGCATGTCAACAATCACACTCATGCGGTATGCTAAAAACAATAAGTGCTCACTTAGTACTCCAAAGCAAACCAAATAAAGAAAAATGATTAGAAACTATGAGCATGGTATATGATTCAATTCAAGACATATGATACAAGCATGCATTTAAACAATGAAGTTAAAATTGACATTGATTAGCATGATGAGCCGAACCCAAATGTATGTGAGACGAGTGTATGCAAACATGGGAATGCTAAGGAAACATGATGTTCTATGCTACCATCATAAACGGGTAAATAAAAGCGAGAAAGAAATGAGATTTGGAAGACATACACGCATTATTATATATTTGCCCTCATACAAGAGGGTGCGAATAAGTGTTCGAATGTTCGATTTTTAACTAATTATTACAAATTCGAATAAATGAATTAAAGTAGCTAACTACTAAGCTA
Organism: Camellia lanceoleosa; assembly: GCA_025200525.1. Lineage (NCBI taxonomy): Eukaryota > Viridiplantae > Streptophyta > Magnoliopsida > Ericales > Theaceae > Camellia > Camellia lanceoleosa. Next base: position 139,404,397 of record CM045765.1, on the reverse strand, counting down.
ACTCACTTCTAAGGGGGCACTAAGCTAATTACCTAATTTATTACAACAGAGGCATTTATAGACATTATATCAATAATAATTGCAACAAGGATATTACAACAATAAGAATTATTTACAACAATTATAACAATACTAATGAGAATAGTAATCTAAGCAACCATAAGACACCATGATCGCATGAGTGCCCAAAAGTCGCTCTGTTTTACCTTTAGTCACGCCTCTGTTTCGCCAAAAAGCTCACTGCTACCAAACATTGGGAGCGGGCCCAAATGAGCTTTGGCAAGACCTAAAAGTGCTTGGCACTAAATTTTATGCTAAAAAAAAGTTTTGTGTTCTGAGGTGAGAACAGTGCAGATAGAGTCTTTCTAGGCCCTGTTTGTCCTTTCTGCCCCTCTTTGTCATGTGAAACCCAAAAGGAGCAAATTCGTATTCGAAACCATCAATTAGCACAAATTGATGGCTTGATGATCTCGAGCATGTTTGGACAAAATTGATAAATGTGATGCAAAAAAAAACCTTCCCTCCTATCATGAAGACTCAAAGAGAGAAGTAGACACGCTCTAAGTCTTATTAACGTATCATGGATTAATACGTGACAATTCTCGGAACGATGGACTCGGCATAACGTCCGGCCAAATCGAACCAACTCAAAACATTTTCTTTATGTCGGTTTAGTTCATTTTAAGCTGATTTCATTAGTCTTTGCCATTTCTTAATCAATTTGTCCAAAGTAATGTTTAAGTCCACTAAATGAGAAGAAACGTCAAATTAGAATTGATTCTAAACATGAAAGAGAGCCAATGCCTTGACGATAAACCTCCGTAGAGATTAAGCCATTGAGCATAGGTTTCTTTCTCATGCTTTGAATAATTGTCGATCGGTTGAAGTAACTCTCAAAACAAAACAAAACAAAACAAAACAAAACAAAAAAAGAAAAAAGGGAGGTGACAAAAATGACTTATGCAAAATTGATTATTTAGAATGGAACTCTTGACATGAAAATTAACCAAAGAAAAACTATCAAAGCATGGATGACAAAACACAACTAGCTAGCTATAAAGACTTGCAACACAACAAGCCAGATATTCAAGGCACACACTAATTAAATAAATTAGGACAACCCTAAAATAGCCCTTAATATGCTAAAACAAAGGGCTAAAATTCATGTTAAGAGCATAAAAAAAGGTAAGAAGGAACAAAGAAATGCAAGGCTAATGAACAAGAGTAAGGAGATGTGGTTAACCTCTCCACTTTTAAGACCTCAAACCATGTTTTTTTACCCTTTATTAAACTCTGAAAATTAGTTTAAAAGTCAAAGAAAAGAGTGCAAAACAAGGGTGTGAGCTATGAAGTAGAGTGCAAGAAAGGGTGTTAACCCTCTCTACCCTTTGGTAGCTATTCAAACCTAAGTTCTAACACTTAAAATAGGATCAAAACAATACAAAACACTAGAAAGAGATAGAGAAAGAAGGAAATGAAAGCAATAGAAAGGTGGTAAGCTTATACCTTTTGAAAAATGTATGTTTGTGAACCAAACTTGGTCCAAGCACACTCTCAAGCTTGAATTGTGTTTCACAAAGCTCAACCAAGGTCCTAAGGCTTTGCTCTAAGGTTGTCTATGGTGTATAGATATAGTATAAGGATGATCAAATATCTCAAAGGTAATACAAGAAAAAGGAGCTCTCAACTATGTTTTTGCTTTTTTGAAATTTTTCCAACTCCTAACACTAAGATAAATGCTCGTATTTATAGAATTTGAGCAAACTAGGTCATAAATATCTGCAAAAATGAACAGCTGGCCCATTCCTACCCAAAACAATATTTCTCGCTATCAAGAGTCGGCCAGCTCCCAATAGCTACGATCGGCTCCCAATGTGTTCCCCAGTTCCATTGTTTTAAAATCAGTGAAGGGTAGCACAATGGTCAAAAATGAATTTCTGGGGTAAGCATAGTATGAATATGAAGGGTTTGGAATTAGTTTTGGAACGTGATCTTATGTTCCTTTGTTGAGAATTCAAATCACAATCAACACAACTTCATCATCGAGTGCCCAAGACAAAGCGTCCAAGTCTTAAGAACGGTAAAAAAATGAGGTGTTTACAATAGTAGACCCATATGGTAGGATAACACTATGGTGACCCTCAAAGGGTGGACTATATATACTTTTATAACTAAAAAGAAAAATGATATAATTTTAATTTTCTGAATTATAATTACAAAAAAAAAATTTCATAACTAAACAAAATATGAGTCATAATTAAATAATTCATGAATAATAATTAAAATAATATCAAAATTAAAGAAGAAAATTATAATTAAAGAAGAAATTGACATAATTAGGGATGCATATGATACACATTTTTTAAAGGGGTGTATATTACAATTTCTCCATATTGTATCCAAAAGTTGATTATTATTATTCTTTTTTAAATGAATATGATTCTAATATATAACTATTGATATCCAATTATCTTGATTTTTTTACATGAATATTCAACTCAACTAATCTTAAAAAGTTTTACATGAATATTCAACTCAACGAATTTTAAAAAGTGAACAGTTTAGATCATCAAAATTAGTCCCAAAATAAACTTAACAAATCTAAACGCTATCTCAAATTGAGATAATAACTTGAGAGGAATCAAACTCATTGAGTAAAATAAAACACTTCAAACTTACGACAAACAAAACTGTCAAATAATTGGTTTAGTGTCTATCACTTAGTTTGTAATAAATCAAATTTTATGCTTTTTATTTTTCAATTTAAATCATAATATTCAAATTTGATAACAATTTAAATTATTTATCTATTTTCATTTAAAAAGACAAACAAAGAAGACATGTGACATATCTTGTTAATTTATATCAATTCCTACCTTAACCTACCTAATTAAAGCAACCCATTAGAAATTATCCTAGCCATTCATTTCAACCTTGTGATACAACACATCAGACATAGTCGCTCAAAGCCCTTTCTCTTACCACCGTCACTTTCCATTTGCTATCCACCCTTTACCACGACATATAAAAATTTTAGAGGCTAAATATTTTGATTTTTAAAATAAAAATTTTGTTACAAAAAATATTTATAGATTAATTTTTATCATTCTTAGGATAGTCGCTAAAAGGTCATTTCGAAAAATAAAAAATAAGATTTTTAGAGATAAAATTTTGAAAATGTTACTAATAAATAGATTTTAAGGGACAAAATAATTTGGTCTCAAAATTATTTATTTTTTGAGACAAAAAATTTGGTCCCAAAAAGATAATAATTTATCACTAATATCTAATTTCGTTGCTAAAAATATAATAATGACACTTTTCCCAACAAAAATATTTAGTTTCTAAAAAATAATTTTGTTATCAAATTTTAGTCTTTAAAACGTTTTTCTCTCTACTGTCACAGTTTAAATCCGATATCTAGACAACTCGAATCCTATATTTAGAGGTTAGGCATTGTAACCAAAGTTATCCAAAGCCATTTTCAATACTAAACATATTAACGATCACAAGAGAAAACAATTTATTATGCAAGGATACCAAAATACTTATAGTATAAAATAGACATTAGAGCTTTTACTTAGCCAATAACTAAAATGGGCTAGTTCATATACATCTGAGGAGTTAGTGTGGCATGTGTTAATTTTGTAACAGGGTTTAACAATTAGGCCATTACAACAAAAAGACCATTAATCAAAATGGTCACACTTCATGTCTACTTTTACTACACGTTACTACACTGTTGCCGCCTTCTCTACCTAGATCTAGTCGTATCAAAGTCCTTAAAAAATATTACTGTGGAATAATGAAGTCTTTTTGTAAAATTTTCCGATCCAGCTCTTCCCTTTCTCTTGATAACACCTCATCCATTTTTCTCTGTTATAGTGCCTCTTCCTTTTTCTCCCTCTCTTCATGTTTTCATATTTGGAATTGGGGATTCTTAGGTGATAGCGTTATTTTTTTTAAGGGAGAGGGTGGTTCGGAAAGGTAGAAGGTGGTGGATTTGAGGGAAGGGGTGTTGGGAAAGGGCAAGAGGCAGTGGATTTGAGGAGAGGGTGGCAGAAAAGAACAATGGCACTGATGATGGGTAGCAGTAGCTGACATTGGAGTGTTTTAAAAAGTTGATAAGAAGTTAATTTTTGACTTTTTAATTTATTTTATCGTTTTATAAGTAAAAAATGTGAGATGATATAACTCAAAATTAGTAAAAAGTTAAAAGTTGACTTTTTTTAGCCATTCTCAAAAGACCCCATTGAGTGGAGGAGTGAAGTGGGTGGGTATAGAGAAATTTAATTTTTTGAAATTTTACGGTTTAATTTGGTTTGTGTAAAATTAAAAAAAAAAAAAATGTTTTTGTACAAAACAATGATTTGCAAACAAAAATTTCATACAAAAAATTTCACAATAATGTAACATTTTGAAAATTATAAATCGCTTTAATGAGTCTTTTGATTTGAAATGAATGAACACAAATTTGCCATCTCATTTTGTATGAATTTTTTTATTTATATATCATCACTCTTTTTGCAAAATGGTGATTGTAATATCTAAAATTTCATTTCCTTGTCAATTCAACTTAATGAAAATAGATCAATGGTTGAGATTGAAACCAAATCAAAAATCCATTGTTATTTTAATTTATTACAAGAATCAAATCTAATATTTCTTTTATAATTTTTTCTTAATGTTAATTTTTAACGCGCTCGGTTTGAAAGTTTAATTTTCAAAATTTTGAAGTAGTTGCTCTAAGTTCTTTTTCTTTATCCATAAATATAATAATAATTTGAAAGATTAGAGTAATATCTTTATCTATTAGACTATCTGTTCACATATTTGTCTATCTACCATGTATCATACCTATATGTGGATATACACATGTCCATTGTTTTTTTCTGTTTGTTTTTGTTTTGAAAAATTACCCTAGAGTTTTGGTTTAAATTTATATTTTTATTTTTATTTTATTTTTATTTTATTTCTAATTTTCCTAATTTTAATTAAAAATGAAAATTAAATTTGATTAATAATTAATTTATCTTTCCAAATAAGGGAGAATTTTTTTTTTAAACTCGAGGGTGTTTGTAATTTTCCCTTTGTTTTTTGGTGATGTTCACCACCATTGACAGTCGTTGTTGACAATTTTCCCAGAGTTGCAATTGGTAGTAGTAAAAATTAGATTTTGAAAAAGAATATGGATAAATTTTTTTAAAAATTAATTGAAAATAATAATTTATATTTATCATTAATATATTTTAATGATCTTGTTCTTATTGGGAAAAACAACAGTACAGATGTCACAGAAAAGAAATACAAAAATATAAAATTTTAATTATTAAAATACATAAACTTTTTTTACTGATTTAAAATTTTTTTTAACTGTTTATGACAGTAATTTTCCCTTCTTATTATTGGACGTTATACCATCTAGTAAAAAGAGTTTTGCGTGACTAACCCTGTTTTGGAGGCGCTTTCGTCCCTTCCACGGCTCTAACCCCAAACGGAACCCCGGCCCGAGTCCCGCTGACGCAACCCCATCCTTGGCGTTTTCGTCGCGACTCTCTGGCCCCGGCGACCTCACCGAGTCAGTCACCCCCCCCTCTCTCTCCGTACACTTTCCCAATACCCCCACCCACCCCCACACCCACATCCCAACACGTCATGCTTCTCACGCGTCTCTCCTCAACCGGCGCATCATCGCCGCTCATCTTCATCCTCACACCTTCTCTTCTTCTTCTTCTTCTTCTCCTCCTCTTCTCTCCACCACCATCTTCGATGGATGAATTACAATTCTCAACCCCCCAACCACCGCCTTCCCGATCATTACCTTTCCGCGAAGACTGCTGGAGCGAAGAAGCAACATCCACTCTCGTCGACGCTTGGGGCCGCCGCTATCTCGATCTCAACCGCGGCAACCTCCGCCAGAAGGACTGGCAGGAGGTGGCCGACGCCGTCAATCTCCGCCACGGTCACACCAAGAAGACCCGCCGCACCGACGTCCAGTGCAAGAACCGCATCGACACTCTCAAGAAAAAGTACAAGGCCGCGAAGGCTAGGTCTTCTGTATCTAACGGTTCGCTCACCAGCTCTTGGTCCTTCTTCCCCCCCCTTGATTACTTGATCGGATCTACGGCCAAAGGCTCCTTCTCCGCCGTTAGCTGTGCCTTTGGTGTACCGGAAGCCGCCGCCGGGGTTGGTGGTGCAGCCGGTGGTGCTTCCTCAGAAACGGCCGTCTCCGGCGGTGGATGATTCGTATTTTAGGAGGAATTACTCGGCTGTTGCTGCGGCCGCTGCGGCGGACGAGGAGGAGGAAACGGAGGAGGAAGGGGATGAGGATGAGGTTGAAGGGATGAGTAGGCTGGCGAGGGCGATTGAGAGGTTTGGAGAGATGTATGAGAGGATTGAAGGGGAGAAGCAGAGGCAGATGATTGAATTGGAGAAGCAGAGGATGCAATTCGCTAAAGATTTGGAGGTTCAGAGGATGCAGCTGTTCATGGATACTCAGGTTCAGCTTGAGAAGATCAAGCAAGCTAAGCGGTCGGGTTCAAATGGTGAGAGATCTATATTGTTCCCGAATTAAACTATTATTATTGTTCAATTTAATGATACTAATGCATAGACTTTTCATCTTCATGCTTTTGGGTGAATTGTTTACATGATTTAGGAATTTAAAAGGTTTTGAATGTGTGGGGTTGTGAATTTGGGCATATAATTGGTGGCTCAGGAACTGTTTCATTGCTAAGTAATTATTTATTTGTACATATATATACAGTGTTTAGATATTGCAATAATGATGACTAAGAAAATGTCTTTTTAACTTACGGAGAGTATTATATTACTGATTTATCATTTTTTTGAAATGTGTTGAGAGAGAAGCTTTTCATGATTTTTTAAGATACTGACTCATTAGAGTTTCTTTTATGCCGTTGTTGTTATTGAAAGTTTGGCTGAACCCAACCCCTAAATTTCCCCCTTCTTGTATATAGTCAACTGTGTAATACTATCAGCATTGGCTGGAAGTAAAGTGAAGAGCTTTGGTTTAGTATTTTTGAAAATTTTGACGGAGTTTAAACTGAGGAAAAAGCATCATGTATGAAGGGCTTAAATTGAGGGCAGTAGATGCTTATTTGAGGTATTTAATATTTAGTGTGTGGCAATTTTGTCACCATAAAAGTAATGGTTGAATGCATGCCGAGCAAGCAACTCTATGCAAGGATTTTAAAGAATAGGTCGAGTTTCTCTTTATATTGGTTGTAGTCCTGATGAGATCCCTGTCTTCTTCTTTTTTTTGTTTTTTTGTTATTTTGTTTTGTGGTGTTGTTTTTGTTTTTGAGTTTGACATGTTTTGGACTTTCAGCTTGTACATTCTGGGAGGGCTAGTTTGGATTTATTGATAATTAAAAATGAAAGGTGAATGTATTGTTTCTTCAGGGTAAAGTTCTGTTCTCTTGACCTGCTTGATATTGAGATTAAGTGATGCCATTTAATTATATCGAGAGATTTACAAGGTCAGAATATTTACTTTATGAATATCATTGTGTGATTGGGGGTGGGGCGTAGTTGGGAACTACAGCAACAGCTACAGGTTCTCTTCATGTATTTAAGGCTTCATTTCTTGGTGCACTGAAAATTTGACCAACCAATCTGTCGGCTGCTCACATCTTAGTTGTTAGTCTTGTATTGCCTTCCTTCTTACATTCTCTTAGTGCCAGTAGTCTATTTTTACTACTAGGGAAAGAGAGCACAAACTTTTTATTGCTGGTTTATGTCTTGGATGTGATGATTTGGATAGTAATGATTAGTACAAGAACTATTCATGCCTTTGAAAATGGGGATCGGTCAGCTCCATCTTTAAGTCTTCTATGTGTGCTGGTTAAATACTTGCTGCTTCTGATATACTGGATTGTACTCTCTCTCTCTCTCTCATTTTGTTGCATGTGCACATGTGTATGTGCACTTTACGTGGATGTCTTAGGAGGATTATCCTCGTATTCCAGATTTGTGTGCAAATTATCTACTGTTTATTCATCGCTGGCTCAGTTTTAGATTATGTTGTAGTGTGTGTATATATTAATGAACAATAGTCCTGTGCTGGGTTCAAAAAGGTGTTATAATACTTGTGATGATTTTCATGTCCAGGTTTCTAGTTCTTCCTGATTCATTAAATTTTTAGTCTTGAACAATAATTGTTTTGGTTGTTAGGGAGCTAGGGATTTGGTTTCTATGTAACTTGTGAAAGGTGATGATCCTAACTGGTTGTGTTTACTGCCCTTCCACTAGGTGTTGTGTTGTAAGCAAGATGGGAAATTTATTTGAAGGCACTAGGGAGGGATTGGTTTCCTCGCTATTCGCCTTTTATAGGAGCTCTTTTGTGACACACTAAGAAGCATGGACACGGACACATGACACGATATAGATACGACATGAACATGCCGACACGTTAATTTTTAAAAAATGTAGAACACGACACGTGAGGAACACGCCTGAGATATATAATCTTATATATTTACTATATGTTATATATATATATTATTCAAAAATTATAAAAAATGTAATATGACACTAATCCTTATAAATTTATATGGGTTTTATTTTATTATTGTATCTTAAGTTGTTTTGTTTAAATTTATAATTAGTTTCACATGTGTCTAATTGATAGATACGTGTGTTTAAGCGATTGATACGTGTATCGTTCAAGTATCCAAAGAGTGTCTGGATTTTTAAAAAAATTTAAAATAAGACACGTTTTGAAGATTGTCGAACACGTGTCCTAAGAGTGTCCAAAAAATGTCGGTGTCCGATACGGACACGATACATTTACCTCACTTTCTTAGAAGTGTTCGTGTTTCTTAGGTGACACATATTGAGAATGTCTTGGGTTTACATCTTTGTTTAGGAAACTTTTCAGAGGGAGTTCGTTGTTTGTTTGGTTTACTTTAAGAGTTTTTGGTGAAATTATGTGCCAAAAAAAAAAAAAAAATTAATATTTTTTTTGAAGAAATTGAATTATTTTTTTTTGTGTAAAACTGAAAATTTTGCGTTCATAAAGGAGTATGATAATGAAACATTGATGTGTAAAATTGGAAAAAAAAAAAAAAAAAAAAAAAATTAAATGAAAAAATTAATAATGTTATCAGTTTTAAAATTAGAAAAAACTGATAATGTTTTCGGTTTTATTGGATAGTTGAATTAAACCAATAAGTAGAAAGGCAAAAACGTTTGATCTCATGCTCTGTTTTTTTTCACCAGTTAATGAAACAATTATTTGGAACATTACTATGCAAAATTGATAATATTCTTAATTTTAAAAATTAGAAAAAATTGATAATATTTTCAAGTTTTACTAAATAGGACTTATTGGTTCAAAAAATCTTAGATAGGATCTAAACTATCATAACATTTGTAAATAAAACTTTTAGATTATTAACTCAAATTTTAATGCATGTATCATTTGCTGGGTTGCATATCATTCATATCATTTTTTGAGTTGCAACTTTTTTTTATCCTTGTACATTTTTTCTGGTTTGATCGAAGTGGAAGACGTATAACTGTGTATGTGTATTGGAGACCGGGGGTGTTCTAAATATAAAATGTCTTCACCTCCAAAAGCACTGTGTCCCTAGCGTGAAAAATATATAGTATATATATATAAATATAAAAGAGCCACATTACTGTGGGTTATCCATGGCTTGAAGTACAGGTAATTGTACTAGATAAAGTAGAAAAAAAACCAATCCCAACTCCAGAAAATGGTGTGCAATCTCTTCTTTCTTATGCTAACTATTGTTTTGGACTGAACTTCAAATAAAAAGTAAATTTTCTAAAGCAGTTGTGTATTCTGTTTTCAGACATTTATAGCTAGCCATGGGAGAGGGCTTTGATGGTCGTCCTAATTGCAATTGGTGGTATAGCTTCTGGTTTTCATATTTATGCACAAGCAAAGTACATAGAGTTGCAGTTGGTCATGGTATTGGTGGATGTTGGCAATTTAAAATTTTCAGTGGACAAGGCTGTCAATGATGTTGCGAACTGTATACATTGTGCTGTCTCGTGTTATATTTTCTAGTTGGTTTTTGTTTTTGCAAGTACTTTAGTAGTTGATGTTCAATTAAGAGGGGCTGTTCCACTTTTAGACTTTAGTTAGAATGATGCCTATGTTTGCTCCAATGTCCGGCGCTCAATTTTGAACATATTTGTCTTAAAAATTGTTTTATGTTTCCTGATTCCTGGAATATAATGCTACATCATATATGAAGATTTATTTTCAGTGACACCAAGTTAATGTCTGAACCTGATGTATTAATGCTGTGTTTGGTTGGGGAATTTGGAAAGAGATTTGGAAAAAGAAAGGGAAAAGATGTGTAAAATTAGGTGAAATGTGAATAAAATATATTTCACCTTCCATTTCTATTTCTCTTTTCAAATCCTTTTCTAAGTCTCCCAACCAAACACAACAGTAAGTGATGTTGGTTTCTCATTATTAGACAAAGGCGAGAATCTATTAAGATTGTGTTTGGTTGGGAGATTTGAGAAGGAATTTGAAAAGGAAAAGGAAAATGAAAAGAAAAAAAAAAAATATAGGTGAAATATGAATAAAATATATTTATATTTTATTTAGTTTTATATGTCTTTTCTTTTCTCTTTTTTGAATCTCCCAATCAAATATAGTGCCTGTTTGGCAGAATTTAAATACAACTTATTTCAGCTTTCAGCTTAATTTAAGCTATTTTGATGTGTTTGGTTTAGGTTATAATTTATGACTTATAGCTTTTTGGAAGTCAGAAATCAGCTTATTCTTCGAGTGGGGCTGGAGATGCTTTAAGAATAAGTCGGAAATCAGCTTAAGCTGAAAGTTATAAGCTATAAGCTGTTTAGGCATAAGTTATAAACACTTTTCTACAGCTCTACCAAACAGGGCCATAGCCTGGCTCACTTCCATCTAGAAACTTAAGAGGAATCTATAAACAAACTATGGCCCCGTTTATTTTTGGCTATAGGGAGGGTATTGGGATTAGTAATACCAAGGTATTACTAATGTCCTGTTTGTTTGCAGAGAAAGTCTTGGGACTATTAGTCCCTTGGTATTGCTAATACCCTTGGAGGGGGGATTGGTAAGGAGGAGGTAGATATGGTATTAGAAAAATAGTGAGGGGATTAGAAATTTTTTTATTTTTTTTATTTTTTATATATTGGAAATTTTTTTTTAAATATAATGTTTAATTTTTTATATTTTTTTATTTGTTTTATTATTTTATATAAAAATAATTTAATAATTTTTCATTATTAATCTCCTCACTAACAATTCCCTCACTATTAATTTCTTCACTATCAATCTCCTCCATTCTATCTCTCAAAACAAACGGGCCTATAGTCTATGTATAACCCTTGCGTGCTGTTTATTTTTTCTGCCACTCTTAGGTGGTTTGTTCAGTAGACAGGTTCATCATCTTTCATCAGACATGTTCTTGTTCCAAGTTTGTTTTTGATTTTTTTTAATGCATAGTGAATCATGGATTTTTGGGCTGGCGGGTTACTGATTTAGGCCCCGTTTGGGGACTGGTTAAATTAGTTTATTAGCCAAAAAATTATTTTTTTAGTCAAAAAGTCAACAACTCATATTAAAAAGTTAAAGATTCTCTTTTATCTTTACTTTTTGCACAGCTTTTCGTAATTAGCCAAAAAGTCATCCCAAACATACAAGTTTTTTTTACCTACCTTTTTAGCCAATTAGCCAAAAAGTTATTAAATTAGCATGTTCCCAAACGAGGCCTTAGTAGTAAAAATTTGGTTCCTTAACTTTTCAGATCGGGGGTTCGAACCTGACCACTATTATTTTGCACAAATAATATCAAGGAAAATGTCTCGTAACTCAAATTTTGTGACTCAAAAGTGGCTCAAATGACCAAACGACGTCGTTTTGACCATTTGAGTCACTTTTAAGTCACAAAATTTGAACTACGTAGTATTATCGTAATATCAAACGGTAGATTTGTACTTTAATTACTGAAATTGCTCAACCTAAAAGTTATACGTTGATCGAAGTTTTAACCTCCACCATAACCTAGACAATTCCTATCTCTCCAAGGATTGGGTTTTTGGCTTTATCCAACTAAACCTGATCCTATTTTATCTATTATTTTATCCAATTATAACACCTCTCTCAATTGTCACCCACTCACCGTCATCCAGCAAAACCACTATTATCAAATATATCAGCAACCTTTTCAATGATGCCATCATTAAACAGAGTCCGGATCCTCTCGGCCAAAGATGCCCACGGTCCTCGTTATGACCATGATTTGGCCACGTGGCCAAATGAAGATCTACGGCTCAAATAAAAAAAAAAAAAATTGAATTTCCAGACCCAGCTCTTCCTTCTTCTGGTTTGCTTCATCAACAACACAGATCTACGGCTCAGATTAAAAAAAAAAAATTTCCTTCCTTCTCTCGTTCAACACAGCAGCAATTTTGGGTTTTTTTTTATTTTTTTTTAATTTTTTTATTTCAGTCTGTGTTAATGATCTCTCTCTCTCTCTGTAAAATGAATTGTTTTGATCTATGATGGCCAAAAAGATGGAATGAAAGTCTCTGAGATAGTGTTCCATCAATGTTAATGATTTTTATCCCAGAAATGTTAATGATTTTTTTCAACTGGAATCAACCCAAAACCATCAATGGCAAATTACTTGCTTTGGGTTTCGATTTTTTTTTCTTTTCTTTTTCTTGCTTTTTGAATCAGAATACACAGAGAGAGAAGACAGAAAAGAGAGAGAGAAGGAGAAAAGAGGAAGAGAGAAAGAAGAGGAAGAGAGGAGGAGAAGAAAAGAAGAGGAACCGGCGACTCGGATCACCGATCTGAAGATGATGATATGAAGAAGAAGATGATGAAGATCTCTGTTTTTTTTATCTGTTTTTTTTTTTTTTTTGATTTGTTCTCTGCGTTGTTGTTGATGAAGATGTTTGAAGAGGTCTGTGTTGTTGATGAAGCAAACCAGAAGAAGGAAGAGCTGGGTCTGGAAATTCAATTTTTATTTTATTTTATCTCGAGTAGATCTTCATTTGGCCACGTCAGGCAATATTGACCGGAGGACGTGGGCATCTTTTCGGAGAGGATCCGGACTCCATTAAACACGGTGGTGGTACATAGCCAACTATTCATTTCAAGTGTTTTTTTCTCTCTTTTATTTATTTTTATTTTTATTTTTATTTAGTTCTTTCATAGATTAATGTGGTTTGAATTTAATAAACACATACACACACACAAAATAATAATAATAAAATAAAAATTGGTTACTTAAGATCTAGATCTCCATTGTTTTTTTTACAAAATTTATGGAATTCTCTAGTCAAGATTGATTAAATAAGATTCATAAGGAATACAAAATTTTAAAAAACAAAAATTGCCACAATTTCACTGTGTTTACTGTTATAAAAAATAGTCACAGTGAAATTGTAATTGAGAGCTGAAAATTGAAAAATTGAGAATCAATTTTGAAAATTGAGTATCTAAATTCAAATTTATGGCTTCAAAATAACAAAATTAAGATTTTATCTGTCTTAGAATAAAGAAATTTCACTCTTTTCATTTCAAAAATCAATTCTAACTTTTAGCAATTTTTTGTACTGCTAAAGCAACAAACTCAATCAACAAAAGGACCATGTAGTTTATTTGAGATTTAACTGCATTTGTTAAATGCTAGCTATCAAGCATGTTTTGCTTTTTGCCATGGAATTGGGTTTGCAAAAACTAAAATTGTTTAGTCAAATTCCCAGCTTGCAATCGACAACATTCAAGTAAATAAGAGGTCTTTATGTTTGATTCAACATTTGATGCACTAACCAATTTTTGTGTTTGAGTGGTCCTATGTAATTCAACCAAAAACCCTAACATCACTCATATAATTGGATTCAAGGGTGGTAAGAAAATATACAAATCAAAAAGTTCTTTTTTGAGAGCCCTTTGGAATGCAAACTACTAAATGGACCATATCAATGCGGTATCATTGTGGTCCTTACTAGTCCAATGTGGGTATATTTTAAGATTTTCAATAGTTAACAACCAGAGGAGAGAGACAAAAAGGCTTCCAATAACCATGGTTGAAGTTGCATGGTGATGAAGTTTTGACAACTGAGAGGGTAATTTATAACGAAAAATTGGGCCGAGCCACGATCCTTTGATATTTGTTGTGGGCCGAACTAAAGAGCCGGAGTGTGGACATCAATGTCACGACCCAAACCCGCCCCTATGGGTTTAGCATCAGAATCGCCAAGAATCCGTGATTATCAAGGCCCGCTAACAAAGAGAACAAGAAACAGTAGTATGTGGATTGGCGGAAGCCAAAATAGTAATTTAAACAGTGTCCAATGAGCTGCGACAGTCCGTATGCAAAAAGACTTTTTATACTTATATACAGTCAGTGACAAAACAGTATGCACAATATTTACAATCATTCAGAACAGGGACTTAATCCCTATTAAACAAGACAAAGAATAGTCTATACAGACATAAAACAGATACAGAGACAGACGGGGGAAATTAAAACACCCCTAAGCCATAGCTTGACAGGCTCGGAACCTCGTAGTGAGACACAGTGGTTGGCTTGACAAAACTGGAGTTTACCCCGACGCTTCTAGCAACGGTCCGGTGCCTGCACACCTACATATATATATGAGCAGTAAGCTAAAGCCCAGTTAATAACATAATGCGTAAAGAGGTTTAGAATGAATGTCCTTACAGTAATGAAAACAGTTCATTGATTAAGTATTTCAGTAATTTAGTCATAACAGTCATATGTGGTACATCCATTAGCATAGCAAGATAAAGAGATGCAGGGTCTTAAAAGATCGAATACCAATGATGGCCATCATAATAAGAAATGTAAGTTCCAAGATAGGAACCCAGAGATCTCTGAATAAAGAATAAAGAATAATAATAGTAGTTGCTAAGGATGCCACAATACAGTTCAGAATAGAGGACATACATTCATTCGCTAAAGAATAATTCAGAAGGGTTGATTAATAATGTAAAATATTCATTTTTGAACATATCTTTACGACATCGTTACTCACAGAGTTCTGGGCTATAAGCAGCTAGAGCGCGTATCCGAAAGCCAACCCTATACAGTGACAGAACGAACACACACTAAGTTCACATTCGGGAATCAAAGACTTAGTCCCTACTTAGACTCGGTGTGGTTCTACATCTATATCCCCATTAAGATGTCTTAAACTAGGCCTAAGAACGTCTAGAATGGAATGAGGATGCAAAGATGCACTTTAAAACATTTTTCAGAATTTTCAGAAAACAGGGGATCCGCTCGAGCGCAGGTTACCCAGCTCGAGCGTAAAGGCAAACAAAATACTCCGCTCGAGCGCAAATTACTCCGCTCGAGCGGACTGTAAAATATGCCAAAAGTACTGGATGTGTGAAAATCACGCTCGATAGGTGCTCGATATCCGCTCGAGCGTGAGACACAAGTTCTCGCTCGAGCGTCCAATGCCCTGCTCGAGCGTGAGTTCAAAATCTGGAATTCCCAAATTCGAACCTCAAGCTCAAAACCAAGTTCAAATATCTTAAATCCAACATTTTTGGGCTAATTTCTAGAAAACATTTCAAAACTCATAATATTACATGATTCAAAGCTCAATTGTAAAATCAAAGCCACGCTTATATAGTAGTAGAGAGTAGCCAGGCTGGCGCCACTCCAATCATATCGGCTGACCTGCGATAAGTCCACCAAAGCACTCAACAGATAAAGCCCGACAGTGTTCCCCCTATCGGCAAACAGAGTGGTCCCGAAGAGGAACATCAGAAATCCGCGGGTGTACTATGCCACCTCCTCAGGAGTCTCAGGCTCCATCTCCGCCCTCTTGAAATAGAAAGAAAACCAAGTATATCGGACTCTGCCCGAAGATCTGTCAACTGGCGGGCGAGCTCCCAATAAATAGATCCAAGCGGCCTCCCACTAGCCCATATCCTCGTCATATGGGGTGGCCCAGCCTCCCACATCAAGGCCCGTCAGTACGGCAAAGTCAAATGGGGTCATAGTCATATCCCCGGTAGCAGAGAAATGGAAGGAGTTGGTGGTGTCCCACCATTTCACTACTAAGGCACCAATCAGCGTCCTATTAGTAGGACAGCAGGAGATCCCAGTGCAAAAAGGCCCAAACCCTGCCACGTCAACCAAATCCCGGACAGCCTCCGAGAGCTCCACGTACCACTCCCTCGCCGTGATGGAGCCATATCCTCGCGCAGCGCGAGAAGTCACCTGCATTCAGGATGAACAAATGTATTCAGTTTCAGAATGAAATGTATAAGCTGTGTGCAAATGAACTAAATAGGTTGTGTGCAAATGAAATGTATAAGCTGTGTGCAAAATCAAATCGACATGAAATTTGGGTCTGGCTCAACTCTCAATCGCAGGTGTCGCGGTTCACAATCGGGCCATTTGTGTGTTCAACGCTGCCGCTTTGAGTTGTGTGTTCAAAATTCAAAATCAGTGGGCTGCGTGTTCAACTCTCAATTAGTGTGTGCTGCGTGTTCACAATCAGTTCGGGCTGTGTGTTCAACGCCAAGTATTTGAGCTCTGTGTTCAAAATTCAAAATCAGTGGGCCGTGTGTTCAACTCTCAATCAGTGTGTGCTGTGTGTTCACCTCAACAATGGGCCGCGTGTTCAGAATTCAAGTGTTTGGGCTGCGTGTTCAACTCTCAATCAGTGTGTGCTGCGTGTTCACCTTCAATTTGGGGCTGTGTGTTCAGAAATTCAAAGTTTTGGCTGCGTGTTCAACTGACAACAAGTGTGTGCTGCGTGTTCACAATCAATTTGAGCTGTGTGTTAAAAAATTCAAAATCAGTGGGGTGTGTGTCCTACTCTCAACAAGTGTGTGCTGCGTGTTCACCTTCAATTTGGGCTGTGTGTTCAGAAATTCAAAGTTCAGGCTGTGTGTTCTCAAACAAGTGTGTGCTGTGTGCTCACAATTAGAAAAACGGGCTGTGTGTTCATTATCAAAGTTCGAGCTACGTGTTCAACGTCGACATCAAATATTTGAGCTGTGTGTTCAGATTTCAAAACCAGTGGACTGTGTGTTCATCTCAAAGTTTGGGCTGTGTGTGTTCAATTCTCAACAAGTGTGTGCGGTGTGTTCACAATCAATATACATGCCGCGTGTTCAGAAAGTCAGAGTGTTTGAACTGTGTGTTCAAGATGCAAACGGAATACGGTGTTATAGGCTAAACATTCAAAACAAGCTGTGTGCTTGAGTGAAAAGATAAACATAGCGAAAGCATGAAATGCGCGGAAAATGCAGAATACATTGTAGAAAATGTAAAAGTGAAGTAAATACCTCTCGTGCCTGGTAAGAGAGGTGGGACTTTGGCTCCCGCAGTAGTAGATCTACAGGCGCTCGCTCATCAAAGTCAGTAAAATGGTAGAAGACCGCCTGCGGGAGGATGTGCGCTGGAGGTTCATACCTCTTGAGAATGAATGGCCGAATCCTCGGGGGTAAAGCCATAATATCGGGATCATCTCCGGCACCCGGAGGATCTCCACCATGAGGGAAATGACCAGTCATCTCGAAAAATCTACAAAAAGGAGCAAAAAGAGCCAAAATTAGAAAAAGTCAACAAAAGTCAACTCTCGGGAAATGAAAAAGTCAACAAAAGTCAACCCCCGAGAAAATCTTCCAAATGTTGAGACAAACTTACCTCAAGTGGTGAAAATGAGAAAAGAAACACCGAAATCAAAATTTAATCGGTTCGAAGTGACGAAAACTGAAAGATTTCGCGAAAACAACTTGCGTGGGGCGTTGGAAAACGCGTATAGAGTACAGATCTGAGAGAGAAAGTGGTCTAGGAAGAAAGAGGAGGAAATTTCGAAGCTAATGTTATGAGGACAAGTGCTTTGGATAAGCACATTTAAAGAAAAGAGAGCAAAAAGACCAAACTGCCCCGGATTTGGGCTAGGTGGCCAGCCGGCCACCTTTCCTGGTAGGCCGGTGTAACAAGCCCGCGAGGGACCTCGCTACAGTTCGGACTCGATTTTGTCGCGGTTCCAAATCTTGAACCAAAGAGTCCAAATCCGGCAAATCGTTTTTGAGAAAAACAGATTTTTTGAAAGAAGTGCCAAACATGGACTTTGCTGTGATAACGTAGTCGCCACCTAAATATTTTAAAATGGGAAATTTAGGAAACCCTGACTCGGTGCCAAAAGGCCACGCATCCGTCATCACCAAAGTTGGCTCGGGAACTTGGGTACGATTGGGGAAGGTCACATCGTGAGCACCCCCGCTCGCCCGGTCAAAGACCGGCCTCTACTAACCATGATATCTGTTTTTTGAAAACATTGTGAGTTCTTATTCCGGTTATTAGCCTAGGTTACTATGTAATGTGCACAGCATACAAGTATAGACTGAATCGCCTGAATTGGAACTGAACACCTCATGTTTGTTTGTTTGAAAATGGTTTGATGGTGCTACCCGCAAGTAGGCTAAGATGCGGATTTGCCACCCTCAGGTGGGCTTAAGAAAACAATGATTTTGCCACTATCTAGTGGGCTTAAAACAAGCATTTGATGAATTGTCCCAATTCAGATAACTCAACCTCCACCCACAGGCATTCAAGGCAGTTATATCACATAAGCAGTTAGCCTCATGGTAAGCATGCTATTCATGGCAACACTCACACTCATGCAAGGATGCTAAAGCATAAAACTCACCGAGTACTCCAAGCCAAAACAAAAACTCATTAGAAATCCATGCATGGACCTAAGCATACTGAAATGCCTAATGCAACACATGCAAAGATGCAAACTATAGCAGGCTCGACTATTCTAATTATGGCATGTGGAATGCTACAACTTAACACGTATTCAATTTGGAATTGAAATACAAATGCAGTTTGTATGATGCGCCGAGCCCGATGCGTGCAAAACAGATGAATGATGCAGACATGCTGTCATACTGTATGCTAATTGAAATATGCCCTATATCTAACCACCATAAGTAGATAAATAAAATGGAGAAAGAAATGGGGGTTGGAGGACATACATCACACTCACACACCCTTATTACAATTATGCCATCGCACAGAGGGTCCGAATAAATAATACAGACCCGAATAAAAGCATAGTACAGTCCGAATATTACAGTCCGAATAATATACAAAAATCCTAATTAATTTACAAATTAAATAAAGAAAGATCAGAATCGCATGCAAGCCGGTGCCTTGCTTCGATGAATAGTGTATCTGGGTCGCCACGCTGAAATCCACTAGGATGCCCCAATTAGCCTCTCGCTTGTAATTTTCGAAATGCGTGTCGACCAAAAGTTGCTGATCCTTGATTTTGCTGCAACAGAGAGCAGGAAAAGGGCATAGCAATGTATTTCACAAATATATGCATGCCTCGATCCTCGTGCCATCAATCACGCATATCGATGCATGATGGCCGATGAGTCGGATTGCACAACTCAATATAGGATGAATGCATATGAATGCTACAATAAAACCTAACTCCATCATGGGTAATCCGGAGTGTCGGTGACTTGGGAATTGAGACCCGTTCCATCACTCGGAGTACGAAACGCGCCTCGTTTCCCGTGCCCGGGTTAACGCCTATCCCGAACACGATGTGATATGCATGATATGCATGAATGCAATCTAAGATACAACCTAATACACAATGCGGATGAAAATGAGATGTCTCGAAATGCGTGCACACGGGCACGCAAATCGAGGAAATGTATGAATGCAATGCAAATAGGCATGAATGCGATCTAATATATAATTTAGCATGCGCAATGCTGATGAAAACGAGATGTCTCGAAATGCGTGCACGCGGGCACGCAAACCGAGGCAATGATCCTAAGGTATGGAATGGCATACGCAATGCAATTAGACTTACACTAACATGAGAGAGCCTCAGCTGCACTCACATAAGAGGCCGTCGGATAAAAATGAAGTGCCTCGAAATGCATGCACGCGGGCACGCGAACCGAGGCAATGGCATACACAATGCAATGATGCTAAAATGAGACGTCTCGAAATGCGCGCACACGGGCACGCAAACCGAGGCGATGGCATACACGATGTAATGAGATTAAAAAAAAGATGTCTCGAAATGCGTGCACACGGGCACGCAAACCGAGAAAGTGGCATGAAACATGATATACAATGAGACTAAAATGAAATGCCTCGAAATGCGTGCCCACGGGCACACAAACCGAGGAAATGGCATACGGAATGCAAATTGGGCTTACACTAACATGAGAGAGCCTCAGCCACACCCACATAAGATGCCGAGAGATAAAAATGAAGTGCCTCGAAATGCATTCACACGGGCACGCAAACCGAGGCGGTGGCATACGCAATGCAAATGATATGGAAAATGTAAATTGGGCTTACACTAATGTGAGAGAGCCTCAGCCGCACTCACATAAGCTGCCGGAATGATAAAAATGAGGTGCCTCGAAATGCGTGCCCGTGGGCACGCAAACCGAGAAATGCATAAAATGGCGTACGGAATGCAATGATGGGCTTACGCCGACATGAGAGGGCCTCAGCCACACTCACATAGGCTGCCGTCGGATAAAAAGAAGTGCCTCGGAATACATGCCCGCGGGCACGTAAACCGAGGCAGTGGCATACAGGCATGAAATGGCATGCAAATGAAACGTGGCATATGGAATATGAAAAATGCAAATTTTAGTAGCTAAAATGATGCACAAATAACCCCCGAATTATGACAAAATTACACCCGATGCCCGAAATGCAATGTTATGCACTTAAACGGCCTCTGACCCTACTAAACATGCACAATATGGACATAACATGTAAAACAGTAGCAAGGCAGCCCCTAAACTAGCATTTTTTCAGTACAAAGTGTGGCCAAACAATGATCACAAGTATGGCAAAAATAGCTTGCAAAAATGGGGGAAAAGAGGAGAATTACAAAGCAAGTGGTATATACAATGCTCAAAATGAAAAACACAGTTCTACAACATTAAAGAGGGGCCAAAAATATGCACATTTACAAGAGATGACATCCCCCAATTCAGTATGTAAATAGGCTAAACATAGCATGCAAAATAATGAGCCAACAAAGGCTATAACATGAGGTACCAAAATCATGCACCAAACAACCTAAGACCCTTAACAAAACATGAATAATGGGCCAAGATAAGACACTTCCTAAGCCTGATGAAGGCTGAAAACAGAAGCTAAGCAAGCCTAACAAAGCATGCAAAATAATGAACCAAATAGGGGGTATAACATGAAGTACTAAAAGAATGCATCAAACAACCTTGGACCCTTAACAAAACATGAAGAATGGGTCATTTTAAGACACTTTCTAAGCCTGATGAAGGTTGAAAACAGAAGCCAAGAAAGCCTAACAAAGCATGCAATTTTACGGAATCAAAGATGGTATTACATGAAGTACCAAAAGCATGCACCAAATGGCCTAAGACCCTTAACAAAACATTATGAGAAGGCCAAAACAAGGCTCTTTCCAGGCCTGATGAAGGCTGAAAACAGAAGCTAAATAAGCTTAAAGAGGCATGCACAATGGGGTCAAAGAGAGGTATAAAGAGAAGCCATGCATGGAGGCACCAAACAAGATTGATCCCTTCTACAATGTTGTAGAGGGACCTAAAATAAGCTCAATCTCAGTTTATAGTATGCTCAAAATCATATCACATATAGGCTAGACAAACCTTGCAAATTTACGGTAAATTGGAAGAATTACAAAACAAGTGCAAGATAGAAACACCAAACATGATTGAGCCCTTCTTCAATGTTGAAGAGGGGCTCAAAATGAGCCCAATAACAGTTTACATCAGGCTCGAAAATGGATCACTCATAAGTCAAATAAAGCATGCAAAATAATGGCATAAAGAGTGATATTGAAAGAGATGTATTAAGGGGCTCTCAAATGAGGTTGAACCCTTCTTCAATTTTGAAGAGGGGCTCAAAATAAGCCTAAAATTAGTAAGGGTCGGAGCCTAAAATTGAGAGCAAGTAGGGTAAACAATTGATTCAAAATTGTGCTAGAAAAAGGGAATTAGAGTCTTACCCTTGGAGACAAGTCTTTTGTTGCTTCTTGGATTCAATTTGTTGGTCCTTAGCCTTTGAAAAACCCTCCTTTGCTGCTGGAATGGAGGTGGTGATGGTGAGGCTTAGGGTTGATGAAGGAATGGCCTAGAACCTTGAAGGTTTTTGGAGCTTTTGGCTATGGAAATGGAGGTTTTGGAAGATGAAGTCTTGAGATGAATTTTTGTAACCCTAACAAAGGAGCTCCTCAGCCCCTTAAATAGACCAAAAAGGGTGTAAAAGGGAGGAAATGCACCCAAGCTTTCCTCCCAAAATATCCCTGAGGATCAAGATATTTTGAAAACAAATGACGGTTGTAAAGTGGCCAAAAGCAGGAAGCAGGCCGGCCAGGTGGCTTTCTTGAAGGTGGCCGGCCACCCCTAACCTGGGTCGGCCACCCACTCTCCCCAGCCGGCCGGCCATGGCCAAAAATGGAACAGAACAATTATTGGCCGGCCACCACTTTTTGGTGTCCTCCCAGGTGTGTAGAACAAGGCCCCAGGGTTGGAATTGGCAACACTGAAACAGGAGACACAACATTGCACTTGAAGGAGAGGCTCAAAATGAAAGTAACAATTACTGGCCGACCACCACTTTTTAGGGTCCTCCCATGTGTGTAGAATAAGACTCCATGGTTGGAATTTGGCAACTCTGAAACAGAAGACACAACATTGCATTTGAAAGAGAGGCTCAAAATGAAAATCACACCATCGGCCGACCACCACTTTTTAGGGTCCTCCCATGTGCCCTCATCACAAATATGTAGTCTCGGCCAAGAAAATATCCTTAGGGTGTTCAACATTGGCCCTAAGTGAGCAAAACGGCGCCGGAGGAGCTTAAACGATTTTTCGAACAATTGCCGGCCTTCCACCTCCAAAGGATCTTCCCGATGTTAAAACAGAGGCACCGCCAAAATTGAACAAAAACTAATGCAAAATGAACGCCGGGCCTAAACCGCGATTCGGGGCAAAATAGGTCAGAAGCACCGAAGTGGCGTTTCGCCACGGTAAGCATCGAGGCCCAGTGTTCCTCGTAATGATAAAACAGAGGCACTTGCCAAAAACCAAAGAAATCGGAGATGGTTGGGCGGTCCTGAACCGAGGCACACGGCCTGACGGCTCGAAACCGAGAACCGGCTCCGAATGGGCAAATGGCCTCATACCACGAATGTAGCCCACGGCCACCGAGAGATAGCCTACAGACCACTCCTTCCTCAGAAAGAAAATAGAGAAAACCAAGTCCGGTTCGCAAACCAAGGCAAGGCATACGAGAAAGTTCTAAGTCCGGAGGTAGGGCGACGTCGCGACTCGAGACTTCGAACGAGCACAAGATGCAACATCACCAAGCGCCAATCGGTGACGCTCGAGTCTTAAGGTCGGTCAAAAATGGGGTGTCTACAGCTTGCCCTCTTGATGTAACTCGAAGTCAAGAAGTGATTTAGAGTGAATGACAAAGGCCAGAGACGACGCATTTTTGACAAGGCCGAAGACTTAGACAATCATACAAGGTAAACAGAGATGTGTGCCCGTAGGCGTGCCTTCAGGCTAAAGGGGGCAAAATGCAAATGATAGGCACGGAGCCAGGTGATCATACAAGTGCAGCAAGCTGTAATGAAGCAAGTATTCGCAAATAGATGCAACAGTTTTAAGCAAGAATGCAAAGCAACAACTACATTTCATGCAGTTAGAATGCGGAGAATTATTCAATTCTCGCCGCTGCCTCACACGGAGAAGATACGATACTGCGATTCGCATTCGGGTCGCACCAAATTTCAAATGAACCGTACATACAATATCGTGCCTGCAAAAATAGAGAAATTCAACAAGAACAATACGCTAACAACATATATTCAATGCAATTCCTATGATTCCAAAAGTTTGACACACACAGTGTCGACGAGTGGATGTATCACAATGCGAGAAAAGTGCGTGCGTGACAACGCATGCTCAAGTACAGAAGTATGGTACACCAAGAAATGATACATGACAATGCAAAACATTCACAAGAATGCAAATTATAAGCCAAACAATGCAAAACGAGTACAAATCAGGGTGCTCGTTTGTTACAGAATAACGAGCTGAACGCAAGATTTCGCATTTACGACAATTCGATCGCGGCCTCTGATTCACCTCCCGGAGAGGTCACAACATGTTTAAAAAAGGATACACTCTGATTTTGATGAATAATGATGAGACACATGTCAGAAATTGTAGCTGAAGTTCCGGCGGAGCAATTCAGCGCCAGAAAGTGCACTTTTCTTGAACTTTTTCAAGTCCCGGGAACTCCGATTTTCCTCAAAATTTGCAGAGAGGTAGGGGAGGGGGTGGGGACCACCAACGGCCATCCCATTTCCCTAGGAGAGGCCATCGGCTAGGGAAGGAAAAGAAAATGGCTGGCCAGCCAGAAAAGGTGGCCGGCCGGCCACCTGCCAAAAGCAGGGGCATTTTGGTCATTTCGGCCATTTATATATATATATACTCCTCCATTGCCTCCGAAATCATTCCCACAGCTGCAAAAGCTCCTTCTCTTGCTCCCTAAACCATTTTCTCCTTCAGATCTACATTTTATACGCGCCCTCCGGCCTTCCACACAAGTTGTTTTCGCGAAATCTTCTAGTCTTAAGCACTTTGAGCCGACTAAATTCCGATTTCGGGGCTTCTCTTCTCATTTTCACCACTTGAGGTAATTTTGTCTCAATATTTGGAAGATTTTCCCGGGAGTTGACTTTCGTTGACTTTTCATTTCCCGAGAGTTGACTTTTGTTGACTTTTTTCGATTTTGGCTCATTTTGCTCATTTTTGCTCCTCCTTGCAGATTTCTTGACATGGCGGGTCATTTCCCTCACGGTGGAGGTTTTCCCGGCGCCGGAGATGATTTTGATATTATGACATTGCCCCCGAGGGTTCGCCCTTTTGTTCCCGATCGATACGCCTAAAGAAGACATAGGCTTCATGAGCCGCTTTTCATTATTTCACCGAAGTTCAACGATCGGTACCCGTACCGGGATCTTCTTTATGAGTCGAGCAAGACTCTCTCACGAGGCACGAGAGGTATTTTACTTTACTTTCTGTATCTTTCGTGCATTTTGTACCTTTGCCATGCTTAGACACACAGTTTAGCTTACGACATAGTACTCAGATCCCGAGCATGTGACTTAGCCACTTGAATTTCATGAACACACTCATTGAATAATTGTGAACGACAAGACACATTAGTTAGAAATTGAACACACTACCAAACATTGATTCACCGAACACACACCAAGTTGAAAATGAGCACACAGCACATACTGACTCAAAGTAGAACACACAGTCCCAAACTCAGATTTTCTGAACACGCAGCCCAGATTTGAAGCGAACACACAGCCCACTGATTAAGAGTAGAACACACAGCCCTAAACTCTGATGCATCAACACACGTTCAGATTTGAAGTGAACACACGTCCCCACTAATTAAGAGTAGAACACATACCCCAAACTCGATTTATCAACACGCACTTCAGATTTGAAGTGAACACAAATTTAATCGATTAAGAGTAGAACACACACCCCAAACTCGATTTATCAACACGCAGCCAGATTTGAAGTGAACACGCAATTAATCGATTAAGAGTAGAACACACAGTTCTAAACTCGATTTATCGAACACGCAATTTCAGATTTGAAGTGAACACGCAGCCATCGATTAAGAGTAGAACACACCCTAAACTCGATGCATCGAACACGCACCAGATTTGAAGTGAACACACAATTAATCGATTAAGAGTAGAACACACCTCTAAACTCGATTTATTGAACACGCAGCCAGATTTGAAGTGAACACACTAATCGATTAAGAGTAGAACACATGCCCCTAAACTCGATTTATCAACACGCAGCCAGATTCGAAGTGAACACACAAATTTAATCGATTAAGAGTAGAACACACAGCCCTAAACTCTGATTTACTGAACACGCAGCCCAGATTTGAAGTGAACACGCAGCCCACTGATTAAGAGTAGAACACACAGCCCTAAACTCTTCATTTGCACTCAGCTCATTTTCACTTCATTTGCACACAGCTCATTTTCACTTCATTTGCTGATACATGCATTCATTCTAAATGCAGGTTGGCTCTCGCACCGTGCGAGGGTATGGCTCCACCGCCGCGAGGGAGTGGTATGCTGAGCTTCCGGAAGCTGTCCGAGACTTGGTTGACTTTGCAGGATTCGGACCATTCTGCAGGGGGTTATCTCACTGTCTCATCAGTAGGACATTGTTTGCTGCTCTGGCGGAGAGATGGTGGGACACCACCAATTCTTTCCATTTTTCTCATGATCGATATGACCATGACCCCACGATTCTCACAGACTCACCGGCCTAGACATAGGCGGTGGACCCATTCCTACGACGTTAAGATATGGGTCATGGGGAGGTCGCTGGATGCATCTATTGGGGGCACTCCTCATCAGAGACAGAGCTTCCCGGAGGGTTCGATATACTTGGTTCTCTTCCCATTTCCCGGCCACAGATGGAGCCCGAGTCTCCGAGGAGGTCGAGCAAGATACCTGATTTCCTCATGTTCCTCTTTGGCACCACTGCTTGTCGATAGAGGAACATGGTCGGCCAGATTCTTGAGTGCCCTAGTAGACCTATCACAGTCAATCAAGATGATTGGCGCTACTGCCCGCTACCCTTTATTGTTATATGAGCTAGCCTCGCACGTGGGGACTTACTCTGCCATCGGAGAGCTTGGGAGGTACATTCCGCCCTCTTGATTTACATTTTTGCTCCTCATTACTTATTCATCGCACACACGGCGACTTTGCATTCTCAGATTCTCGCCTTTAGCACTTTGTATTCACATTCCGCACTGCTTTTCTCAGCTATGGGTATATGCATATTTCCCCACATTAGCCCCGGAGATGGAGGTGGCAGGACCTCCTATGACTCCGTTTTCATTGATGTTTGAGGGCGAGCACCTATCGAGGCCTCGAGAGACCCTCTTCTCGCGACAAGATTAATAATCGCGGCGCGACAGAGGTATTTCAGAACTCTCAGTTCCTTTCATTTTCATCTTCGATCTACTTTGTATTTCTTGATTTCTGATTGATTTGTACACTGGTTATCCGCAGATCACCTGGCAACCCTGGGTAGTCTTTGGCGACGATCTCGAGAATCAGTACCCCGGAGGGTCGACTAGTTCCCAGTATAGGTTCCTGCTCGAGGGACCACCGGCAGGCTTGGTTCTCGGGAACGCTTTCAGTGTGGGGGGTATGATTCTCAGACCTCCTGCCAGGCCTCCACCCACTATACGGACTGCCGACAGGCTATCTACTGAGGAGGTCACTAGGGACATGCAGGGCACCGATGCTTTATTACATCTCATTGAGGGGAACTACGCCACCTATCGCCGCATATATTTGATGCCCCCCTTGACGGGAGTACGGGCTCCACCACTGAGGCCCACTGGCACACCATCTTCGAGTCGCGTCTCGCGGCCGCAGACATCCTCTTCTAGCAGGCTAGTGCATCTAGAGGTAGAGGCGCTCGATTCCTCCGATCCTCCGACTCGATCATCCTGGATGGCCAGATATGCTGACTGAGTTGACGAGTTGGCAGTATGGGACTACTTCTCCGATTCCGATCCCTATAGAGCCTCCGATGCCTGGTCACAGATATGTCAGTGATCCTGACTCACCATCGGTATGTTCTACCATTTTTCATTTATCACATAGACATTTTGGCAGTTGCTTATTTATTGATGAGTTGAGCTTGTGTCTGCAGCCACCTCGGGAGTACATAGACCAGATGCTCGGGGTGGTGGCCTCACTTGAGGGGATGGTCCTGCGTAGAGAGGCACAGATGTCCATCATGGGCTTCCAGGTACCCTTCATCTCTCTTGCATTTATCATATTTCTGTTAACATGCTGGTTTTGAGCATTCTGCTGCACTGATAGGCTGTGTAGAACACATCTGGCACACACCCCACTCACATACTGTACTTGCACCTGCTTTTTATGTTTGAACTGATGTATTGCACTTTTCATTTTCAGATGCCTCCCGTATATGCTTCGACACGAGGTGGGCCACCCGGGCCTTCCCAGAGAGGTCGAGGTGTTAGACCTACTCGAGGTACTGGGCCCCGAGGAGCTGGGCCATCCAGGCCTTACCGAGGAGCTCGAGGAGCAGGGTCGTCTTGCAGACGCAGGGCACCCATTGTCGAGGATGAGGAGGAGGAGGTCATAGACCGTGTGTCAGAGACATCTCCTGGGGAGGGAGGCTCCGGTCTTGGTTCCGGGAGCGAAGGTGAGGCTGAGGGAGATCCGGAGGATTACAGCTCTGATCCGGATGGTGATGATGGTGCAGAGGTTATCCCGCAGAAGAGGATGAGAGGGCCTCCTCATTCCCGTTCCCGAGGATACTGATGTTATTTCCTGCTTTATTTTACCTTTTGACTAGTAGTTTGTAGCACTTTGCACATTGTTAGGCAGTTTTATTTTCTGTAAAACTTGTACCTTTATTTTGTTGTAAAAACATGATGGAATGAAACAGCTTTTGAAAAGATGTTTGTATTTGAAACTCTTAGCATCGCATCGCATCATTTTGCACAAAAATGGAATCGAATGAAAATGTGCCTCATGTATTTACCGGGTCAGGTAATGAATCGACGCAACAAATCAAAACAACTCGACTCACTAAGAAATAACAGAATCTTAGCAAGTTTACAACTTGATAAACAAAGTACAACAAAGTTAACGACTCAATAGACAAGACTTAACAAAATTGTATAACCAAAAAGTAACAATTCAAAACACAAAATGCATAAATGACAAAACTTACAACTCGATAAACAAAACAACAACTCGATAAGCAAAACACGACAAAACGTACTTCGGACGGACAATCTGGATAATGGAATGTATCCGAAACTGATAGAAATGGAGGCCTTCGACATTCCCGATGCATG
This sequence comes from Camellia lanceoleosa, assembly GCA_025200525.1. Lineage (NCBI taxonomy): Eukaryota > Viridiplantae > Streptophyta > Magnoliopsida > Ericales > Theaceae > Camellia > Camellia lanceoleosa. Next base: position 139,375,370 of record CM045765.1, on the reverse strand, counting down.
AAAGTGCCTCAAGCTTCCCTCCGGCGGGCAAAATAGGACCAACGCGAAGTCGAAAACATTTTGCATTTGGAGCCTAGAGGGTGGCCGGCCTACTAGGATAGATGGCCGGCCGGCCACCTCTCCCGCAACCTCCAGAAATTTGACACGTGTCCTTTGAATAATGTTTTGCCCCTCTATAAAAGCCCCACCCTTGGAACTCATTCATTTCATCACCTTTCCTCGCAAAAATGGAGGCATTTCTCACAGAAAATCTCACATCTTGGATTTCTTCTTTAGATGGCTCGGAGAAGTTGAACTTCCGGGGTTTTGGCTTGAATGCACTGTTCATGCTAGGCCGGACTCCACTACATCTTCCTTTCCTCTATGTCGCGGCAAGGTTTTGGAACCCAAGGACGACGCCTTTAGCTTTGGCGGCAAGAGGTATGTCCTACTTTTGAAGATTTTCAAATCTTGATGGAGTCCGAGCGAGGCGAGGAAATTTCGCCAAATCAATTTTAGCTATGCCCAAACCTTAGGGCGGATGTGCGGTCTTAATGCGCATGATGCTAGATCTCCGATTGGTGATGACATGTTGGATATCCCGAGCCCGATGCATCGATTCTCGATGCGGTGACCGCAAAGAACCACTATTGGCGGGCTTCGGCAAAGACGCCTCGCTTGTGCCTACTATCTCATTTTGTTTGTCTCGCCCGGAGGAGCTAGTATCCGCTTGATTGAAGTCGCCAAGGCTTGAGGGATGGGAAGAGTCAGACGCCATGACATTGGCCGAGACACCGATGGGCTTGGATGCTTTCACCGGAGACAACCAGTTTATGAGAGTCCACTATCACAGGTGTAATGTTTCCCATCCAAGCTCACATGTACATTCACTCACATCACTCGGCCCTCGGGCTCGGTTTTTTCTCACAAAACCCTCATCTTACTTTTCTCTCATCGCACATCTCTCTATTCTTTATTCTCTCATTTTTCATCCCTCTCCAGATATGGTTGATGGATAAATTGCAAGTTGTGGACTCTTGTCCTGCTTACTCAGCCCGTGGCTACTTCTTTCGGCAACGCCTAGTGAATGCTCCTAATGAGAGCTGGTGGTTTAAATGGATGTGCAACTTGTCGGCGGATCGCATTGCGTGGCGTTGTCCTTGGCTCAATCTCCCGGCAATGAGCTATAGCATGTCCCGGCAGGTCGGGATTCGACTGATCGGCTTGACTCACTGTGTGTTCTATTTCCCATTCCGTATTCTGCGCCAGTTTGGCCGCGATCAGACTTGCCCACCGGAGGGGATAGAGTATCCGGCTACATTTCCAGTTCGAGGCGCACAGCTGGCTCGACAGGCCGCAGCATGGAGAGTTAGAGAGCTTCTGGCCCCTGCTCCTATTTTCAGTTGCACTTTATCTGACGAGTGCTGGGATTGGCTCAACGAAGAAGCACAGGTTGGGCCTAGGTTGGCATCAGAGGCTTCAACTAGCTCTAGAAGGGGGCGCAGGGACACCTGACTTGACTATGCCCCAGATTTATTGCTTTATTAGTACTTTCAAGTTTTCGTTATGAATGTAATAAAAAGCAACTTCAATTGTATGCAAGAGCAAAAGAACTCCATTTTGAAATCAATGAAATTGAAGGTTGTGGTACTGAAAATTCCCCACTTTTGGTCCAAAAATGGTCTTAGTTGTGAAAAGATTAATTTGAACAAAGTCAACTTTTATTAAAACTTTTCAAAACTATTTTCGATATGAATCGAATCGACATGCCCGAGATCTCACAACGAGATGCACAACCTCAATCCTAGCAACCGGAAAGTTGCCCCTAGTTTGAAAAAGTGCCTTGGCAATTCATAGCAACGGAAAGTTGCCCCTAGTCTGAATAACACTGCATCAAGATCACAATAAATGCCGATGAATAGAGATGATCGAGATGATCGAATGGACAAAGTTGATCGGGGAAAAGATTGTGATCGAACTTCAAGATGAAGCGCCACGATCCCAAAGATGGGAATCAAGTCTTACGAGTTCAGCTTAGGTTCGCCGGTATTTTTACTCTCCTTTGCGCCTAACTTTTGCCAAGGCCGCCTTTATGGTTTTCAACCTTGAGCTCAGTTTTTATAATTTCAAATTTTTCTATGCTCTGAGTTTTGCCTAGGTCGCCCTTTCGGGTTTTCGGCCTAGCGAGCCTCTCAGGGGTAGTATTTCTTCAACTTGTCCATATTGATCGGTTGGGAAAACTCTAAGCCATCTAGATCCATCAGAACCACAGCTCCACCTGACTAGATTGACCTGATGATGTAAGGACCAGTCCAATTGGGTCTGAACTTCCCTCTTGGGTCGTGGATGGGAGCTCGGTTGTCCTTGAGTACCAAATCTCCTTCTTTCAAGTTCCTGGACTTAACCTTCTTGTTGAAAGCCCGGGCGATTCTGCGTTGATAACCTTGGATGTGGTACAGTGCTTTCAGCCTTCTTTCATCGCAAAGCATGAGTTCCTCAAATCTGCTCACGCTAATCCGCTGGCTTATCCGCACTCGCCAATACTGTAATGATGGGACCTCAATCTCAATAGGCGTAACGCCTCCATCCCATAGACCAATGAGTACGAGTCGCCCAAGAGAAGTTCTCGATCAAGTCCTCAGAGTCACAGTAGCAAACGGCTTATCCGCCACCCGATAAGTTTCCACCAACTTCTGTAGTATGCACTTGATATTCTTGTTGGCGGGCTCAACGCCCGCTGGTTTCGGCCGGTAAGTAGACGACTTATGAAAAGCCACATTGTATTTCTCCAACAAATCAATCACCTCCTTCTTGAAGTGGGAACCATTGTCTGAAACTATTTCATTTGGGACCCCGTAGCGGCAGATGATGTTGTTTCTGATTAATTTTGCAACGTGTGAAGCTTTCAACACTGCGTAAGATTGGGCCTCAACCCACTTTGTGAAATAATCTATCGCTACCAAGATGAACTCATACCCATTCGATCCCTTAGGCGTAACGGCTCCGATTACATCAATTCCCCAGACAGAAAATGGCCATGGCGAAGTCATGTTGTACAGCTTTGACGGCGGAATGTTCATGCGATTTGCATGAATTTGACATTTGTGGCATCGCCGGACGAAACCAATACAATCCTCCTCCATAGTGGACCAGTAATAACCTTGTCTAAGGATCTTCCGTGCCAATATCACTCCATTCATGTGTGCACCACATTCACCCCCGTGGACGGCTTCCATTAGGCGCTTTGACTCTTCTGCATCAACGCACAGTTTATGCATTCCCAGATGACCTCGTTTATATAGTTTACCCCCGCAGATGATGAACTGAACTGACATTCTCCTGATTGCTCTCTTGTCTTTGGCATTTACCCCTGACGGGTATGTTTCTTTCTCCAAAAAGTTCCAGATGTCGTAATACCAGGGGTGTTCGTCTTGAACTTCATCTATGGCTGCAATCGACTCATAGGCAGGTACAAATTTCTGATTGATGATGACTGGACGCATCCGGACTCCACATGGGATGTCTATCATAGATGATAGAGTTGTTAGCGAATCTGCGAACTTGTTGTTCTCTCTTAGTAGATGAGTAAAACTTAACTTTTCAAACCGAGGAATCAGCAAATCCAAGGTTTGGTGATACATCATCATATTTTCCTCTTTAACTTTCCGGTCTTTAGCTTGAGACACAACAAGGTTCGAATCCCCAATGACATCCAAATTGCCTTGCCCCTAGTTCTAGGGTCGCTTCCAAACCAAAGAATGCACGCTCAGATTCGCTTCATTATTTGAGACTTTGAACCAAGTTTGAAGGCTAGAGGATACGGAATTGTCTGCAAGCTATCAAGAACACTCCTATCCCATACCCATGCCGATTTGACGCTCCGTCAAAGTACATTGTCCAAGTTTCTCGCCGATATGCGTAATTGATTCATCCGGAATAGGTACTCAATCGCTTCATCCCTCAACCGGTGGTCGGCAAGGAACTCGCCATCGCTTCTTCCTTTCATCGACTTATGCGTCACATATGTGAGATCAAATTCGAGAACAACAAAGAACCAACGAGCTAGCCTACTCAGAAGTTACCGGTTTCTAAAAGATATTTGATGGGATCTAGTCGTGAAACCAACATTACAGAGTGAGCTAACAGTAATGCCGCAGCCTTCGGTAGCCCATACCGTAGCTAACAAGCTTTTTCGAGCGGTGTATATCGGGTCTCAGATTCCAAAGATCTTCTTGCTTAAATAATAGATGGCTCTCTCCACCTTATCTTCTGATTCTTGTGCAAGCATGCAGCCCATTGTAGTCTCAGTCACTGATAGATACAAAATCAACGATTTCCTGCTCGTGGTGATAAACGGGTGGGTTCTCAGAGATATTCTTTAACTGCTCAAATGACAATTTTGACATCGGCCGTCCCATTGGAACTTCTTTCCTTTCTTGAGGAGGCCAAAAAGTGGTTCACAAGTCAAGGTTAGTTTTGAAATAAACCGTCTTATGAATTGCACTTTACCCAGAAAGCCTCGCATCTCATTTTCAGTCCTTGGTGGTGGCATTTCTAAGATGGCCTTGATTTTGGAAGGGTCAACCTCGATGCCCCTTTGCGTAATCGTAAACCCCAAAGATTTTTCCCACAGAACACCAAATGTACATTTCGAGGGTTTAGCCAAGAACCGAATTCCTCGATCCTTTGAAAAACTTGTGCAAGGTGTAGTGGCCCTCTCTTTCCTTGGACTTGACAATCATGTCGTCCACGTACACCTCAACCTCTTTGTGGATCATATCATGTAGTATTGTGGTCGCGGCCCGTTGATAAGTAGCTCCAGCGTTTTTCAACCCAAACGGCATTACCCGGTAGCAGTATGTTCCCCACGGGGTGGTGAATGCAGTCTTTTCTCTATCTTCTGGCGCCATCACTATCTGGTTGTACCCTGAGAAGCCATCCATGAATGAGAGCAATGCATGCCTTGCTGTGAAGTCCACTAACTCATCGATGTGCGGTAGGGGAAAGTCGTCATTCGGACTAGCTCTATTCAAATCCCTAAAGTCTATACACACCCGAATCCTGCCATCTTTCTTTGGCACCAGAACAATGTTGGCCAACCAAGTCGGATATTCAGATACCAGCAGGAAGCCTGTGTCAATTTGCTTGGTGACCTCTTCCTCAATCTTGAGAGCCCAATCCGGGCGGATCCTTCTGAGTTTCGCTGATGCCTCGGGGTCAAGGGGATCCGGTCGTACAATCTCAGATCAATTCTGTGCATGTCTTCGTAGACCACGCGAAAACGCTCTTTGAACTCTTTTAATAAAGCGACTAAGCGCCGCGTTCCTCCGAAGACAACGTGGACCCGATCCGACCAAATGGGTCCTCCTCAAGACTAATGTTCACGAAATGATTTCATCCATTAATGGCTTAACAAATCTCTTGCTCTTGCTCAATTAGACGTTGTAAAACCGAGGAACTTCGTCCTCGCTGCTTTTGATCAAAATTTTGAAAGTCCGAATTAATGCAATAAATTAGGGCACGTAAAAGTACCGAAACCACAGTGCTTCATTCTCATTAGGCACATCCAAATCATCCAATTCATCTACAACAGACTCAAATGAAAAGGAAAAAGATGACCGGACAGATCGGCATCCGGGTGACACCCTAGGAGTACCAGACCAGACTTCGGTCGAGCTGAATCGATTCCGACTCACAGACTCGGTGGAATGATTCCGGCTCACTACTTGACCGGTCTTGCCGGACAAAAATCCTCCTCGTCGCCAAGTGAGAGAGGGTGCGATTGATGCATCCAAGATAGTCACTGGTCGGCTCGCACTGCTTTCATCCCCAATCATGGAAACCATGAAGTTATTCCCCAAGCAATCTTGGTCGATCGGAGGATCGAGAGGAGACATGCGGTGCTACCCCATTTCCAATTACGTGCTCTCGGGATCCACCGCCTTTATTTTGCTCAACTCGCTTGTTGGGTCTGCATTCGCTCTGGGCAACGCTATCCCGGATAGTTGCGGTCGAAGAAGATTTCGAAACTGCACGCGCTTCCTCTCCGCGTTAAACCATGGCTCGAAGCCGCAAAATGGAAAGTCTTCCTCCCGACAAAGCGTCTGCTCAGGTACCTGGATGGGCCTGCATTAGATCAAAAGGCTTCCCACTCGCCTGCCTCGCTCACTGCCATTTCTTTCCTTTCCTTGCCCAATCTTCCTTGGTGGGCAGATAACCCGATCCAAAGGTATGTGGATTGTGTGGCACTTCGCCAACATCCTTTCCCGCCGCTTCTTCCCAATCCCATCGGGATATGTTGTAGCTTGTTCATGACCCTCATTCAGCCATAATGTTTTCTCACCAAAAGTAAATCGATATGAACATGTCTTCCATACCGTGTTCAATCTCCAAGATATCTCAGGAGGATGGATTGATGAATTCCCAAAAACAATGGCTACTCCCTTTCCATAGGGGTATTTTACCATTTGATGTAGAGTAGATGAGACAGCCTTCACCGATGCAAACTGTGGTCGCCCTAAAAGCATGTTAAAGGATGCAGGACCTCCAAGACGTGAAAATCTACCTCGTGTTGTCCAGCCCAACCTTGGTTTGATTTTCTTGTCCCCAGGACATCCCTACTTGTATTGTCGTAGGCTCTGATCACTTGAGTAGTCGGTGTGAAGTCCGCGGGCTTTAACCCAATTGCATACGCCGTTCTGGCCGGGCAGACATTGATAGCGGACCCGGTATCAACAAGTACCACCGAATCCATTTGTCCTGCATTCTACAGAGATGTAGAGGGGTCTGTTATGATCCACGCCCACAGGCGGCAGCTCCTTGTCTGAAAAGGACAATGCCGGGGAACCTCCTCCCCGAAAAACCAGCCCAATTTGCTTCCGTGTAGTTTCGATGGAGAGTTTGGCCTTGTCCATAGCAGATAGGACAGCCTGTCTATGCACCCTTGAAGCCATAAGCAGTCCCCAGATGGAGATGTCTGCCTGTATTTTCTTTAACTGCTTGAGCACAGCTTCTTCCTCAATTTGTTTCTCTCTCTGTTTCTCCGCCTCTTTATCTTTCCTCGATGCCTCGGGTTGATCAAGGTGTGGGGGCTTGAAATACCGCCCACTTCTAGTCATATGGTCTACCTCTTCGAGATACTATGTGCTGTCTAGTTGGCCACCCGCCCAATCTTCGTCTGTATGGGCGAGATACAAGTCGTCATCTTCCCACCACATCCCATTAGCATCTAACAGGCACCTGTCTGGTTCGGGCATGTTTGCGCTCTCAGCATTTTCATTCCACATGCTCACAAAGATGTCTCGCCTCGTGCTTGCAAAGACTTTCAACCTCTTCATGGTTCTTTGCTTTTCGGATCCTCTCGTAATCCCATCTCTTCTCTTGTTCCTCCAAATAATTGTTCGGTCTTCAAAATGTCTTGATCTCAAGCGAAATTCTTTGTACCGCGCTCTCCAATTCAATCGACCTCGCCCTTCCGCCACAAATGGTACAATATCCGGCCGATCATCCAACCACCCGACGACTTCCGACTCAGATTCGAACCGTTGATTGATGCATCCCCGATTCTTGGTCGTTGAAAACTGGAGGTTGGCGAAGTCCTCTTCCATCGATGTCAGATCATCCCCCACTGATTCAAGATTGTCCCCAGATTATACACAATTGGCCTCTTCGGCGGCCCCACACTCAAATTTTAGGCGGCTCATTGACAAGATATATCCACTCGGATCATAAGCTCGCCACTAAATTCTCGACCGCTCCACCCAGACTCAACAGCTTTTGCTCTCCTAAGCTTTGCCTCGTTCCATTTTCGGTGGTCACCACCTTTGGCTCAGGTTGGGTTGTAGAGGTGTCCATCATGCACAAGTCAGTGCTATCAGGAAGGATCACCTTTGGCTTGGGTAGGTGGAAGGGAGTAATGTAGATACTAGGGTCGTAAGACACGTCCCCGGTTTGGATGAGATTGATTCTTTTGGGTGGATTTTGGTTATGTGCTGGGAGTGGGTTAGTTGTGACGTTGGGTCTCTCGGGAGGTAGAATGATGTTTTTGTCAATGAGGTCTTGAATCTCATGACGCAGCCTGTAACATTGGTCGGTATCATGACCATGCTGTTGGTGGTATTTGCAATATTTGGCTGGGTTGTGGGAAGGGGGGAGTGGATTTGGAGGGGGCCTCGGTTCCAAGGGTTTCAGATGCCTCTTTCTGACTAGAACCCCGAGGACTTTGGACAAAGGCATATGTAGTGGGGAGAAGGTTCGTTGACCCCTGGATTGGTATCTTGAAGCTTGGTTACTGCTCCCAGATGCATCAGAAAAAGGTGTGGCCGCTGCGGGCCTTGGTTGGGGAGGGGGAGTGGTGGTGACCATACCGACCTCTGAAGCTCTCGTATTGGCAGAGCCACTCGGGCCCGCATTGTTATTACGGTTGAATGTTCTTCGGGGCTGATCCCGGTCCTGGTCAATCAACCCTTGCTTCATAGCATCCTCAATTTGCACCCCCATATCATGTAAGTCTGCGAAGGTGGGGAAGGGAACTACAATCATCTTCTGCATAAGCCTTGGTTGGAGATTGCGCACAATCATCCGGATTTGATGTTTATTAATTGGCCTTAAGGTCATCATCGATGCCTTTGCTCTCCACCGAGTGACAAAATCAGAGAAAGTCACTTTCTGTTCCTGTCTTGTTGTCTCGAGATCACGTGTTGTAATCTCGATCTGAGTATTATATGAATATTGTGCAACGAAGGCTTCAGCCAACTCATCCCAGTTCCTCTTGACATCATTATCCAACTTTGCATACCAGTTGGCCACTCGACAGGGTTCGCCAAACAAAGTGAGAGTTTCAGAGTCCGTTAGGCCCATTGGCCGCAAAGATGTCCGAAAACACCAGATGAACCATGGGGTCCCTGATCCATCAAAGCGATTGATCCGGGACATCTTAAATCTGTCCGCAATGTCACGGCCACATCGGTAGCCGCTTCAATATCTGGGATGGCCTTCACCCTTGTGATTTCTTGAAGAGCTTTTTCCAACTTGCTCAATTTCAGAGTCGTTCGGTCTACCTCGAACTCGAATGGAGAGTCCGTGATTGGGTGTAATATTTTTGGACGATTGGCGAAGCGGGCGAGCCGCCCGTTGGAAGACCCGTGTCCTCTTGGGTGTTTTGGAAGCTTGGCAGAGCGTTCTGTGGATTTGGGAGGGTATTCTGGGTGTTCTGGGTATTCTGGGGATTTGGAGGAGCATTCTGGCCAGTAGATATCTGCCTGTAATGGGGCCCGGTGGAGGAGGAACTGATGCGCCTAGTGGAGGAGGGACGTGTGAAGCGTATGACATTCATTGTAATCTGGGTGATCACTGCATCGCTGGGCCATGATACGCCTCATTGCTTAGAAAATTTCGCTGGCGGATAGCATCATCTTGCATTTGTTTCATGCTCTCATTCATCCGGGCGATCATCGCCCATTGTTGGATTCTGTTGTTCCATCTCAATAACCGCAAGTGTATCACTATAGCAAACAGAATCTCAACCCGATCGCTCGACACTAGAGTAGATCTGCTCGGTGATCCGTGCTCGACACATCGGCCTTATCGGCCTTCTTCGTGATCGGGGTAAAGAGTGGAACACTAGATGTCCACAACTAGATCCTCGGATCGGTTGAGTCGGCGACCGTGTCCAAATTGCTTGGGAGTATCGACTAGCTCGGAAGCAATCGTGTTACAAATCGCCCTAGAAAAAAGATAATAAAGCAAAAGGAAATAAATGACGGCAAAGATAACAAATTTTAATTTAAATACACACAACACACAATCAGGCATACAACACGCAGCTGGATAAGTTGAAATACACGCCTCAACCATCGATCATCGCTCTCAGATTATCGTTTCTCAATCAATCGATATCCGCAGACAACCGATTCTCGACATCTGAATGATGCCCGCAGTTCGATGCCCAAACTCAATCGATACATGCATTCCTCAGAGAGACGACTCTAACAAGCACATAGCAGATAAGTGAGAGCCAAAACACCCCTATGTTGGGGTAGGGTTTCGCCCTATTTTGTCGAGCTAGGGTTTCATTACGCACGCGCGCTTCAAACAACCTATAAACGGGTAAGCAACCCGTCCTAGTTTGGAATGGTCACTATGGATTCAATATGCACTAGGTCGAATGGTCAGGGTGCCCCAAAACCGGGTTTGTGTTCATGTCGCCGAGCCCAGAGCCGATCGGCCTTTATGGACATGACTTGACAAGACAAGCCTCCCAAATCGTCGGGAATGGCATATGGCAAACACGGTGTCCTAGGCGCACCAATGCAAATGCAATGCAAAGAAACACACAAGAGTAGTCAAAACCAGATATCACGAGTTCGAGTCAAGCTCTCTAAATACCCAAAGAGAGTCGCCAGAATCAGAATAAGCCCGCGAGGACCTCGCTGATCGACTCGATTTTGTCAGCGGTTCCAAATCTTGAACCAAAGAGTCCAATCCGCAAATCGCTTTTGAGAAAAAGATTTTTGAAAGAAGTGCCAAACATGGATCGCTTTGCTAGATAATGTAGTCGCCACCTAAATATTTTAAAATGAGAAATTTAGGAAACCGACTCGTGCCAAAAGGCCACGATCCGTCATCACCAAAGTTGGCTCGAACTTGGGTACGATTGGGGAAGGTCACATCGTCAAGATTTCGCCCTTGGGTCAAAGACCGGCCTCTACTAACCATGATATCTGTTTTTTGAAAACATTGTGAGTTCTTATTCCGGTTATTAGCCTAGGTTACTATGTAATGCGCACAGCATACAAGTATAGACTGAATCGCCTGAATTGGAACTGAACACTTCATGTTTGTTTGTTTGAAAATGGTTTGATGGTGCTACCCGCAAGTAGGCTAAGATGCGGATTTGCCACCCTCAGGTGAGCTTAAGAAAACAATGATTTTGCCACTATCTAGTGGGCTTAAAACAAGCATTTGATGAATTGTCCCAATTCAGATAACTCAACCTCCACCCACAGGCATTCAAGGCAGTTATATCACATAAGCAGTTAGCCTCATGGTAAGCATGCTATTCATGGCAACACTCACACTCATGCTAGGATGCTAAAGCATAAAACTCACCGAGTACTCCAAGCCAAAACAAAAACTCATTAGAAATCCATGCATGGACCTAAGCATACTGAAATGCCTGATGCAACACATGCAAAGATGCAAACTATAGCAGGCTCGACTATTCTAATTATGGCATGTGGAATGCTACAACTTAACACGTATTCAATTTGGAATTGAAATACAAATGCAGTTTGTATGATGCGCCGAGCCCGGTGCGTGCAAAACAGATGAATGATGCAGACATGCTGTCATACTGTATGCTAATTGAAATATGCCCTATATCTAACCACCATAAGCAGATAAATAAAAGGGAGAAAGAAATGGGGGTTGGAGGACATACATCACACTCACACACCCTTATTACAATTATGCCCTCGCGCAGAGGGTCCGAATAAATAATACAGACCAGAATAAAAGCATAGTACAGTCCGACTATTACAGTCCGAATAATATACAAAAATCCTAATTAATTTACAAATTAAATAAAGAAAGATCATCGGCATGCAAGCATGTGGGTGTGCTGCTTCGATGAATAGTGTATCTTTCCTTTCACATGAAATCCACCGATGCCCCAATTAGCCTCTGCTTTGTAATTTTCTCGAAATGCGTCGAGACCAAAAGTTCTCGATCCTTGATTTTGCTGCAACAGAGAGCAGGAAAAGGGCATAGCAATGTATTTTACAAATATATGCATGCCTCGATCCTCGTGCCATCAATCACGCATATCGATGCATGATGGCCGAGGAGTCGAATTGCACAACTCAATATAGGATGAATGCATATGAATGCTACAATAAAACCTAACTCCATCATGGGTAATCCGGAGTGTCGGTGACTTGGGAATTGAGACCCGTCACACCGTGAAAGCTAAAAGCGCTTCGCTTCCGTGCGGGGTTAACGCCTATCCCGAACACAATGTGATATGCATGATATGCATGAATGCAATCTAAGATACAACCTAGTACACAATGCGGATGAAAATGAGATGTCTCGAAATGCGTGCACACGGGCACGCAAATCGAGGAAATGTATGAATGCAATGCAAATAGGCATGAATGCGATCTAATATATAATTTAGCATGCGCAATGCTGATGAAAACGAGATGTCTCGAAATGCGTGCACGCTGGCACGCAAACCGAGACAATGATCCTAAGGTATGGAATGGCATACGCAATGCAATTGGACTTACACTAACATGAGAGAGCCTCAGCTGCACTCACATAAGAGGCCGTCGGATAAAAATGAAGTGCCTCAAAATGCGTGCACGCGGGCACGCGAACCGAGGCAATGGCATACACAATGCAATGATGCTAAAATGAGACGTCTCGAAATGCGCGCACATGGGCATGCAAACCGAGGCGATGACATACACGATGTGATGAGATTAAAAAAGATATGTCTCGAAATACGTGCACACGGGCACGCAAACGGAGAAAGTGGCATGAAACATGATATACAATGAGACTAAAATAAAATGCCTCAAAATGCGTGCCCACGGGCACACAAACCGAGAAAATGGCATACGGAATGCAAATTGGGCTTACACTAACATGAGAGAGCCTCAGCCACATCCACATAAGATGCCGAGAGATAAAAATGAAGTGCCTCGAAATGCATGCACACGGGCACGCAAACCGAGGCGGTGGCATACGCAATGCAAATGATATGGAAAATGTAAATTGTGCTTATACTAATGTGAGAGAGCCTCAGCCGCACTCACATAAGCTGCCGGAATGATAAAAATGAGGTGCCTCGAAATGCGTGCCCGTGGGCACGCAAATCGAGAAATGCATAAAATGGCGTACGGAATGCAATGATGGGCTTACGCCGACATGAGAGGGCCTCAGCCACACTCACATAGGCTGTCGTCGGATAAAAAAGTGCCCGGCGAGCACGAAAGCGATGGCATCTGAGCATGAAATGGCATGCAAATGAAACGTGGCATATGGCATATGAAAAATGCAAATTTCAAGAGCTAAAATGATGCACAAATAGCCCCGAATTATGACAAAATTACACCCGATGCGAGAAATACAATGTTATGCACCGAAACGACCTCTGACCCTACTAAACATGCACAATATGGACATAACATGTAAAACAGTAGCAAGGCAGCCCTAAACTAGCATTTTTCAAGACAGTATGGCCAAACAATGATCACAAGTATGGCAAAAATAGCTTGCAAAAATGGGGGAAAAGAGGAGAATTACAAAGCAAGTGGTATATACAATGCTCAAAATGAAAAACACAGTTCTACAACATTAAATAGGGGCCAAAAATATGCACATTTACAAGAGATGACATCCCCCAATTCAGTATGTAAATAGGCTAAACATAGCATGCAAAATAATGAGCCAACAAAGGCTATAACATGAGGTACCAAAATCATGCACCAAACAACCTAAGACCCTTAACAAAACATGAATAATGGGCCAAGATAAGACACTTCCTAAGCCTGATGAAGGCTGAAAACAGAAGCTAAGCAAGCCTAACAAAGCATGCAAAATAATGAACCAAATAGGGGGTATAACATGAAGTACCAAAAGAATGCATCAAACAACCTTGGACCCTTAACAAAACATGAAGAATGGGTCATTTTAAGACACTTTATAAGCCTGATGAAGGTTGAAAACAGAAGCCAAGAAAGCCTAACAAAGCATGCAATTTTACGGAATCAAAGATGGTATTACATGAAGTACCAAAAGCATGCACCAAATGGCCTAAGACCCTTAACAAAACATTATGAGAAGGCCAAAACAAGGCTCTTTCCAGGCCTGATGAAGGCTGAAAACAGAATCCAAATAAGCTTAAAGAGGCATGCACAATGGGGTCAAAGAGAGGTATAAAGAGAAGCCATGCATGGAGGCACCAAACAAGATTGGTCCCTTCTACAATGTTGTAGAGGGACCTAAAATAAGCTCAATCTCAGTTTATAGCATGCTCAAAATCATATCACATATAGGCTAGACAAACCTTGCAAATTTACGGTAAATTGGAAGAATTACAAAACAAGTGCAAGATAGAAACACCAAACATGATTGAGCCCTTCTTCAATGTTGAAGAGGGGCTCAAAATGAGCCCACTAACAGTTTACATCAGGCTCGAAAATGGATCACTCATAAGCCAAATAAAGCATGCAAAATAATGGCATAAAGAGTGATATTGAAAGAGATGTATTAAGGGGCTCTCAAATGAGGTTGAACCCTTCTTCAATTTTGAAGAGGGGCTCAAAATAAGCCTAAAATCAGTAAGGGTTGGAGCCTAAAATTGAGAGCAAGTAGGGTAAACAATTGATTCAAAATTGTGCTAGAAAAAGGGAATTAGAGTCTTACCCTTGGAGACAAGTCTTTTGTTGCTTCTTGGCTTCAATTTGTTGGTCCTTAGCCTTTGAAAAACCCTCCTTTGCTGCTGGAATGGAGGTGGTGATGGTGAGGCTTAGGGTTGATGAAGGAATGGCCTAGAACCTTGAAGGTTTTTGGAGCTTTTGGCTATGGAAATGGAGGTTTTGGAAGATGAAGTCTTGAGATGAATTTTTGTAACCCTAACAAAGGAGCTCCTCAGCCCCTTAAATAGACCAAAAAGGGTGTAAAAGGGGAGGGAAATGCACCCAAGCTTTCCCTCCCAAAATATCCCTCGGAGGATCAAGATATTTTGAAAAACAGCTGGACAGTTGTAAAGTGGCCAAAAGCAGGAAGCAGGCCGGCCAGGTGGCTTTCTTGAAGGTGGCCGGCCGGCCACCCCAACTGGTCGGCCAGCCACTCTCCCTAGCCGGCCGGCCATGGCCAAAAATGGAACAGAACAATTACTGGCCGACCACCACATTTTGGTGTCCTCCCATGTGTGTAGAACAAGGCCCCAAGGTTGGAATTTGGCAACTCTGAAACAAGAGACACAACATTGAACTTGAAGGAGAGGCTCGAAAATGAAAGTAACAATTACTGGCCGACCACCACTTTTTAGGGTCCTCCCATGTGTGTAGAATAAGACTCCATGGTTGGAATTTGGCAACTCTGAAACAGGAGACACAACATTGCATTTGAAAGAGAGGCTCAAAAATGAAAATCACAATTACTGGCCGACCACCACTTTTTAGGGTCCTCCCATGTGCCCTCATCACAAATATGTAGTCTCGGCTCGAAGAAAATATCCTTAGGGTGTTCAACATTGGCCCGGAAGTGAGCAAAACGGGCGCCGGAGGAGCGAAACTGGTTTTCTGGAACAATTGCTGGCCTTCCACCCTCCAGTGATCTTCCTGATGTTAAAACAGAGGCACCTGCCAAAATTGAACAAAAACTAATGCAAAATGAACGCTCGGGGCCTAAACCGCGCGATTCGGGGGCCCGAAAATAGGCTGTAAGCACCGAAAGTGGCGTTCGGCCACGAAGTGGGCATCAGAGGCCCCAGTGTTCCTCGTAATGATAAAACAGAGGCACTTGCCAAAAACCAAAGAAATCGGAGATGGTTGGGCGGTCCCGAACCGAGGCACACGGTCTGACGGCTCCGAAAACCGAGAACCGGGCTCCGAAATGGGCAAAATGGCCTACGGCCACCGAGAGATAGCCTACAGGACCACTCCCTTCCCTCAGGAAAGAAAACAGAGAAAACCGAGTCTGGTTCGCAAACCAAGGCAAGGCACATGAGAAAGTTCGGAAGTCCGGAGGTAGGGCGCACGGCCGCGACTCTGAGACTTCTGAATGAGCACAGTATGCAACATCACCAAGCGCTCAATCGGTGATGTCTGAGTCTTAAGGTCGGTCAAAAATGGGGTGTCTACAGCCGGCCATCCCTCTCCTTCACCCCTGGCCGGCAGCCTCCCCCTTGGGCCAAGCATGGCCGGCAGTATTCCCAAGGTGGCCTCCAAGGTCCCTTCAAATTTTGGTGATGATTGGAGTCCCCGACACCCGGGAAAGTACAAGGAAAGTGCACTTTCGTCGCGAAATCCCTCCGCAGGAACTTCAACTCCAACTTTCGATGCGTGTCTCATCGTTACTCGTCAAAAGCAAGGTGTATCCTTTTTGAATATGTTGTGACCCCTCCAGGATGTAAAACCGGAGGTCGCGATTGAGCCACATTCATCGAAACTTGCATTGTTTTGCTCGTTGTTTCATTTCGAAATGTGCATTCGAGTTTACGCTTATCCTGCATTGTTATGCACGTCACTTGCATTCTCATGCACACCACTTGCACTGTTCTGCACGTTTCACGAGCATTGTCATACCCTTGTGCTTAACTTGCGTTGTCACGCGCGTCGCTTCTCGCATTGCGATGCACTCCCCATCAACACCGCGTTTGCCTGCATTCGATATCACACTGAACATATGTTGCTAACTATGTTGTGCTTGTTGAGTTTTTTCCTGTTGTAGGCACGATATTGTATGTACAGTTCATTTGAGGCTGGTGCGACCAGACGTGTCGCACAGGTATTGTATCTTCTCCGTGTGAAACATGGTGAGAATTCGTTGATTCTACGCATTCTTCAACTGCATGAAATGTAGTACTGCTTTGCATTCTCGCTTAAAACTGTTGCATCTATTGTGAATATTTGCTTCATTACAGCTTGCTGCTTCGCATGATCATTGAGTTACATTTGGCTTTGTGCA
This sequence comes from Camellia lanceoleosa, assembly GCA_025200525.1. Taxonomy (NCBI): domain Eukaryota; kingdom Viridiplantae; phylum Streptophyta; class Magnoliopsida; order Ericales; family Theaceae; genus Camellia; species Camellia lanceoleosa. The sequence goes on along the minus strand of CM045765.1, from coordinate 139,358,690 downwards.
TACCGCTTTGCATTTTGCCCCCTACCTGCGGGCATGCCTGCGGGCACATCTTTTTGTTTATCTCGCCTGTTTGTCTGAGTCTTCGGCCTTATCAAAAATGGGTCGTCTCTGGGCTTTGACATTCACTCCCGTCACTTATGACTTTCGAGTTCTGTCAAAGAAGGGCAACTGTAGACACCCCATTTTTGACCGACCTTAAGACATAGACGTCACTAACTGAGCGCTCAGTGATGTTGCATATTGTGCTCGTTCTAAAGTTGCGGAGTCACGGCTGCGAGCCTTGCCTCCGGACTTTCAGACTCTTTTGTGCTTTGCCTCGGTTTGCGAACTAGGCCCTGTTTTCTTTGTTTTCTCTTCCCGAAGGGAGGGAGAGGTCTCATAGATCATCTCTCAGTGGCCGTAGGCTACGTTTCGTGGTCGTAGGTCATTTTTCCCGTTTGGAGCCCGGTTCCCGGTTTTCGGAGCCGTCGGCAGCGTGCCTCGGTTTGGGACCGCTTAACCACCTCCGTTTGCTCCGGTTTTTGGCATACACCTTGTTTCCTCCCTTTTGAGCGACACTGTGGCCCGAGAGACCAACTTCGTGGTCGAACGCCACCTCCGGTGCTTAACAGCTTGTTTTCGGGGCCCTGGGCCGCGCGTTTTGGCCCCCGAACCATCGTTTTGCATCAGTTTGGGTTCATTTTTGGCGGAGACCTTATTTTCATTGTTATAAAGGTTGTAGAAGGGTGGGAGGCCAGCAATTGTTCTGAAGACCAGCTTTATTCCTTCATCGCTCTTCATCGCCCGTTTTCTTCACTAGAAAGCTGACTTTTTCCATTCCCGGACCACTTTTTCTGACTTTCCACCACACCATTGTGTTGTACACACCTGGGAGGCCACCAATATGGATAGGTCAGCCATCAATTGTTCTTGACCCTTTTGAACCCCTCTAAAAAGTTGGTTTTTCTCTCTCTTGGTTCACTTTTTCTAGTTTTTGACCATACAGCTGTGTTGTACACACATGGAAGGCCACCTTTTTGGGGTGGCCGGCCACTAACTTTTCTTGAACCTTTTGCACCTGGCCGGCCGGCCAGGGGAGGTGGCCAGCCGGCCACCTGAACCTCTTGAACCTGGCCGGCCATTCTTCTCTCTCCTGGTGCATGCCAACTGTGCTAGTTGTTTTGCACCAGACCCCTGTCCGGGGAACTGCCCTTTTGGGAGGGAAATTTGAATTAGTTTTCCCCCCCCTTTTCCTTGGCCTCTCCCTCTATATAACCAGCCTCTCCCCTCCATTTCTAAGGGTTAGAAACCAGCTGAGGCACCATTATATATACAACCTTATATCTCCCTCATTCAACCCTCCAAACCCTAAGCTTCTTGCACCATTTGCACTACAACCCATAGCACAACACCACCATCATCCATTTCAGCACCTTGGAAGCCATTTGCAAAGGTTGGAAGCTCAGAATTTTGGATCAAAAGCTGCTGGAGGTCAGCTCTTCAAGGGTAAGCACCTAGTTCCCTTAAACTTGCATTTTTTTGCTTCATCTATAAGCTATACTTGCAAGCATTTTTGGGCTTCGACCCGAACTTGAAATAGTCTTATTTTGAGCTCATCTTCATATTTGATCAAGAGTTTTTTTTTTTCTGTTTGAGGCCATTTGCTGCCCCTTTCCCTTTATCTATCTTTTAGGGCTATTTCTTGCATGATATATTAGCCCTATTTGTAAGCATTTCTGAGCTTCGAGCCAAACTTTAAAATGATTTATTTTGAGCCCCTCTTCAACTTTGTTGAAGGGCTCTTTACTATTTGAGGCCGTTTACTGCCCTGTTTGTTCAATCTCTCTTTTAGGGCTTATTTTGCATGATACATTAGCCTTATTTGTGAGCCTTTTTGGACCTCGACCTAAACTGAAAAAAGTCTTTTTTTGACATCATATTCATGTTTGATTAAGGTCTATTCTCTGTTTGGGATCATCTTCACCCTATGCATGCTTCATCTCTTCATGATTAGGGCTATGCATTAGAACACTTGCATTGGCCATGGTTTGGCCTCCTAGCCACTAAAATCCAGTGGATTTTCAATGGCTTAGGTGTATTCTTGGAGGCCAAAATCAGAGGGGGGGTGACCCCCTCTGACCTTGTTTTCTTTGATGGTCTTTTTGGCCTTCCAAAGAGGCCCTACCTTGCATGCTTTGTTGACTGATTTCAGGACCAATTTGATGAGTTTTAGGGCTATTATATTTGATTTTCAGAGTTGATTTGGCTATGCTAAGTGTCTTTGATGCATGTGCTTAATAACCCCTTTGTATGCCCTCTAAAAGAACCCATCATTTGTGCATGTGTTGGCTGCATTTCAGAGGTTATTTAGGCATGTTTTGGCATGTTTTATTCACTTATTTTTTCTAGTTTGATGAGTTCTCACCTGCTTCATATACATGCCATGTAAACCATGTTTGCTAGTCAAAGTTGTATGCTATTTTAGTCCATCTTGCTAGCATCTTTTGGCCATGCTTTGAACTAGAAATGTTCATGTTTTGGGAGTTCCTTGGCTCTGTCTTTGTGCTTCATGATCAAATAATGCATGCTTTGTATAGCTATAGGTCAATACATATGCCTAGTTTTGTGTTTCGGGACCATTCCATGCATCGGGTGCCATATTTCCATGTTTCGGGATCATTTTGCATCACATTTTAGTACTGGAACTTGCATGTTTGTATGCCATATTTCATGCCTTGCCATGCCTTGTTAGAGTGGCATTTGTGCCTTAGGATCGGTCCTCGGTTTGCGTGCACGTGTGCATGCATCTCGTGTGTCTCATTTTCATCCAATGGCCACTAATGTGAGTGTGGCTGAGGTCGACTCATGTTGGTGTAAGTCCATCGTGCATTGTGTATGCCATTTCAATTCATAGCATTGCGTATGCTAGATTGTATGTTAGAGCATCGTGCATGCCATGTTATATCGTGCATTGGGTATACCATTACATAGCATTGCGTATGCTAGGTTGCATGTTAGGATTGCATTCATGCATGTCATGTATATTGCATTGTGTTTGGGATAGGAGTTAGCCCAAGCACGGGAAACGAAGGACGTTTCGTACTTCGAGTGACGGAACGTGTCTCAATTCCCGGTCACCGACACTCCAGATTATCCATGATGGAGTCTCAGTCTTGTTGTGTTTATGTGTGCATTCATTTCATATTAAGTTGTGCAAATCGACTCCTCGGCTATCATGCATCGAGATGCGTGATTGGTGGCACGAGGATCGAGGACTACACTCTCTGAAGAGTAGTCAAGCATACATATATGAAAATACATTGCCATGCCCCTTTCCTGCTCTCTGTTGCAGCAAATCAGAAACCGGCAATCTTTTGGGGCTTCGCGCAATATTCTAGGCTAAATTGTAAACAGAGGCTAATTGGGGCGTCGCAATGGATTTCTGTGCCAAGCAACCCGAACATGCATCATTCATCATCCGGAGCAGAGTTGAGGCAGTCCCTAGCTTGCATGCTAATTTACTGCTTTCCTAGATTAATTTGTTAATGAATTAGGATTTTGTATTCATTCGGACTGTACTATTCATTTGGGACTGTATTATTTATTTGGACCCTCCGAGCGAGGGCACAATTGTAATAAGTGTGCGTACGTGTGATGTATGCCTTCTAACCCCACGTCTTTCTCTCCCTTTTATTTACCAGCTTATGATGGTTAGATTAGGGCATGTTTCAATTAGCATACAGTATGATAGCATGTTTGCATTCATTCATCTGTTTTGCATGTACCGGGCTCGGCGCATCATAACTCACTACATTGTATTTCAATTCCAAGTTGAATACTTGTTAGCTGTCGCATTCCATATGCCATGTTTAGAATAGCCAAGCCTATCTTAGTTGCATTCTTGCATGTGTTGCATTAGGCATTCCTGTATAGTTAGGATCATGCATGGATTTCTAACACAGTTTCTGTTTTGGCTTGGAGTACTCGGTAAGTTTTTATGCTTTAGCATCCTTGCATGTGTGTGAGTGACTGCCATGATAGCATGCTTACCATGAGGCTATTTACTTATGTGATATAACTGCCTGAATGCCTGTGGGTGAAGGTTGGGTTATTTGGATTGGAACAATGCATTGACTGTGAGTTTTAAGCCCACTAGATAGTGGCAAAACCATCTTTTCTAAACCCACCTGAGGGTGGCACAATCTGCACTTTAAGCCTACTTGCGAGTAGCAAACCACTTTCAAAAACAAACATGAAATGTTTTGTTCCAATTCAGGCGACCTGGTCTATACTTGTATGCTGTGCGCATCACATAGTAAATCTAGGCTAATAACTGGAATAAGAACACATAATGTTTTCAAAACTTGATATCATGGTTAGTAAAGGCCGATCTTTGACTGGGCGAGCGGGGGTGCTCACGAAGTGACCTTCCCCAAACGTACCCAAGTTCTTGAGCCGAGGAAACTTTGGTGATGACGGACACGTGGCCTTAGGCAATGAGTCAGGATTTCCTAAATTTCCCAAAATAAAATATTTAGGTGGCGACTCTGTATCTGGCAAAGCAGTCCATGTTTGGCACTTCTTTCAAAAATCTGCTTTCTCAAAACGATTTGCCGGATTTGGACTCTTTGGTTCAGATTTTGAACCGTAACAATTAGAGTCCTGAACTGTAGTGAGCCCAAAATAAACGAAACGGGACTCATCCCTCCCGGGGCGTTCGGGGACGTCTACAGCGTTGACCGAGCTACCTAATACTAGGCCCAAGGGTTGGCCGAGGTGTTTGGTAAGATGGAGAGCCGAGCTAGGTGTAGCTCGGTCGATGCTTCTATTTCATTACTTAGTTGAGCACAGAGCCGAAATAACTTAGTTGACTGTAATGTCAGCCGAGGTAAAGGGGTCAGCCGAGGTAAAGGTGTCAGTCGAGGTAAAGGGAGTGGCCATCTCACTTGGCTTGCAGTGATGAGAATGTTTTGAGGGTAAGCATTATCCTTGGACATGAGACTCCTAGTATGACTCTGCTAAGGAGAGTTAGAGTCTTACTGGGATTGTATAAACCATCTCACTTGGTTGATAGTGAGTAGAAGTGTGACTCCTAGGAGGACTCTGCTAAGGAGAGTAAAGTCCTACTAGGATTGTGCAAACCATCTCACTTGATTGGTAGTGAGTAGGGTGTGTGATTCCTAAGAGAACTCTTATAAGGAAAGTTAGAAATCCTACTAGGATTGTGCCAAATAAAGTCTATAAAAGCTCATGACCAGACCTATGTAGAGGTATCCCAATTCTTATTCTAGAATACACAGAGCTTATTGTCTATTGTCTAGTTGTTGACTTAGGCATCGGAGGGATTTCCAGCACACACCCGCCGGTTAGCTCACGTTTATGTTTTCAGGTGGCAAAGCAACGTTGTTTAGAGGAGTGCAAACTTGATCAATAGGATCATACGAGAAGATTATTTCTGTGCTTGTACAATTGGCGCCATCTGTAGGAATTACACATAGAACGAAACCTTTTGATCGAGTTTTTCTCTCTAGTTGAAAGTAATGGCGCACAATGAAGACTTGTTGCAATCTGCTATTGATGGGCAAATACCGGAAAGGGGCAGGAGGCGTGAAGGTTTACCTTCTATCCCATCCATGGCGGAATTAGATCCCCAACGAAGGAATTCGTGGAGCAAAACAAGAAAAAGACAGGGCTCAAGTCCACACCGCTCTCAAAGCCCTGATAGACAGAGGCAGAAGATGGATCCTCAGGTTCTCGAAGATCGCGTAAGGGAGCAAGACGAAGTAATAAGAAGAATGACGGCTGACATAGAGTCTATGAAGAGCCAGATAAAAGGCAAAAGGGTGGCAACAAAAGAGGGATGCAAAGGCAACACACACTCTTGCCACTCAGAAGATCGTGACAGACAAGTCACACCATCACAAACTGAAAGTAGAAACTGTAGACACCCCATTTTTGACTGACCTTAAGACTCAGACGTCACCGATTGAGCGCTCGGTGATGTTGCATGTTGTGCTCATTCAGAAGCCTCAGAGTCGCGGCCGTGCGCCCTGCCTCCGGACTTCCGAACTCTCTTCTGTGCCTTGCCTCGGTTTGCGAACCAGACTCGGTTTTCTCCGTTTTCTTTCCTGAGGGGAGGGAGTGGTCCCGTAGACTATCTCCCAGTGGCCGTGAGCTACATTTTGTGGCCGTAGGCCATTTTGCCCATTTCGGAGCCCGGTTCCCGGTTTTCGGGACCGTCAGGCCGTGTGCCTCGGTTCGGGACCGCCCAACCATCTCCGATTTCTCCGGTTTTTGGCAGGTACCTCTATTTTATCATTCCGAGGAAAACTGGGGCCTTTGATGCCCACTTCGTGGCCGTACGCCACTTTCGGTGCTTACAGTCCATTTTTGGGGCCCCGAACCGCGCGGTTTAGGCCCTGAGCTTTCATTTTGCATCGGTTTTTGTTCAATTATGGCAGGCACCTCTGTTTTAGCATCAGGAAGATCACTGGAGGGTGGGAGGCCAGCAATTGTTCCAGAAAACCAGTTTCGCTCTTCCGGCGCCCGTTTTGCTCACTTCCGGGCCAATGTTGAACACCCTAGGGATATTTTCTTCCAACCAAAGCTACATATCTGTGATGAGGGCACATGGGAGGACCCTAAAAAGTGGTGGTCGGCCAGTAATTCTTGTTTTCATTTTTGAGCCTCTCCTTCAAGTTGAGTGTTGTCTCTCCTGGTTCCTGATTGCCAATTTTCAACTACATGGTTGTGTTGAGGACACATGGGAGGACCCTAATCTCCTATGGTCGGCCATTAATTCAACATTTCATTTTTTGCCCTTGGCTGGCCGGCCATGGGAGGTGGCTGGCCGGCCATGAGGGGTGGCTGGCCGGCCACTTGCAGCAAAACCACCTGGCCGGCCTGCTTCCTGCTTTTGAGTACTTTACAGCTGTCCAGCTGTTTTTCCAAATATCTTCTGCCTCCGGGGGATATTTTGGGAGGGAAAGCTTGGGTGCATTTCCCTCCCTTTTACACCCCTTTCTTGCCCATTTAAGGGGCTGACCCTCTTCTTTGTCAAGGTTAGAACATTTGATCTCAAAAGCCTCTCTCCCAAAACCTTCATTTCCATAGCCAAAAACCCTAAAAACCTTCAAGGTTCTAGCTCAATCCTTCATCAACCCTAAGCACCACCATCATCAACTCCATTTCAGCAGCAAAGGAGTGTTTTCCAGAGGTTAAGAAGCAGCAAATTGAAGCTAAGAAGCCACCAAAGTTAGATCTTCAAGGGTAAGCCTCTAATTCCCTTTTTCTAGCATAATTTTCTATCAATTCTTTACCCTATTTCCTTTTTGTTTTGGGCTCCGACCCCTACTGGTTTTAGGCTTATTTTGAGCCCCTCTACAAGTTTATAGAAGGGCTCAACTCTGTTTGGTGTCTCCATGATGCACTTCTTTCAATATCACCCTTTATGCCAATTATTTGCATGCTTTGTTTGGCTTTTGAGTGATCTGATTTCGAGCCTGATGTAAACTGTTAGTGGGCTTATTTTGAGCCCCTCTTCAACATTTAAGAAGGGCTCAACCATGTTTGGCCCCTCTATAATGCACTTTCTTTGTAATCCTCCATATTTTCCGTAAAATTGCATGATTTATTTGGCCTATTTTTGATCTGATTTGGAGCATCTCATGAACTAATATTGTGCTTATTTTGAGCCCCTCTTAAACTTTTAAGAAGGGCTCAACCTGGTTTTCTTGCTCTACATGCCACTTGCTTTGGATTCATGTTCTATTCCTATTTTGCATACATTGTTAGACTTATTTGGATTCTGATTTCAGCCTTAATCAGGCTTAGAAAGAGCCTTATTTTGGTCTATTATTCATGTTTTGTTAAGGGCCTTAAGCCATTTGGTGATTCTATCATGTACTTCATGTTATATCCTTCATATTTTCCGTAAAATTGCATGATTTTTTAGGCCATTCTAACTTCTGTTTTAGGCCTTCATCAGGCTTAGAAAGTGTCTTATTTTGGCTCATTCTTCATGTTTTGTTAAGGGTCCAAAGTTGTTTGGTGCTTCCATGCATGATCTATCATTATAGCCTTCTTTTGGTCCATATATTGCATGCTATTTTGAGCCTATCTACATACTGATTTTGGAGTTGTCATTCACTATAAATATGCATATTTTGGGCTCCTTTTCAAAGTTGTAGAAGGAAATTTTGTGGTTTGAATTTCCTAGATACTACTTGTTTAATAAATCCCCTCTTTTCTCCCATTTTTGCATGCCATTGTTGTCATATCTATGCTCACAATTTGGCCATATTTTGTACTGAAAAGATGCTATTTTTGGGGCTTCATTGCTATTTTTTTTTGCTTTCATGTGCCAATTTTGCGTGTTTAGCATAGCCGTAGGCCATTTCGGGTACTTAAAATCACATTTCGGGATGATTTCATGCATTGATTGTCATTTCGTATCATTTCGGGGCTGTTTTCCCCTTCATTTAGTTGCTGAAGTTTGGTTTGCATGCTTGCATATCATTTCCCATGTCATTTCATGCCTTAGTGCATTGTCTCGATTTGCGTGCCCGCACTTCGAGGCACTCCGTTTTCATTCTCTCGGCATCTTATGTGAGTGTGGCTGAGGCCCTCTCATGTAAGTGTAAGCCCAATTTGCATTTTCATGCCATTTCTTGATTCTATATCATCGCCTCGGTTTGCGTGCCCGTGTGCACGCATTTCGAGGCGCCTCATTTTCATCTCTCGGCATCTTATGTGAGTGCGGCTGAGGCCCTCTCATGTTAGTGTAAGCCCAATTTGCATTTTCCATGTCATTTGCATTGCGTATGCCACCGCCTCAGTTTGCGTGCCCGGGTGCACGCATTTTGAGGCACTTCATTTTTATCCGATGGCCTCTTATGTGGGTGTGGCTGAGGCTCTCCCATATTAGTATAAGCCCATCTTGCATTGTGTATGCCATTTTAATCCTGTTGCATTCTGTATGCCATTTTCTCGGTTTGCGTGCCCGTGGGCACGCATTTCGAGACATCTCATTTTAGTCTCATTGTATATCATATTTCATGTCATTTCATGCCTTAGGGCCATTGCCTCGGTTTGCGTGCCCATGTGCATGCATTTCGAGGCATCTCATTTTCATCTCTCGGCCTCTTATGTGAGTGTGGCTGAGGCTCTCTCATGTTAGTGTAAGTCCAATTTGCATTTTAGTCTCATTGCATTTTGTATGCCATTGCCTCGGTTTGCGTGTCCGCGTGCACGCATTTCGAGGCATCTCATTTTCATAGCATTGTGTATGTTAGGATTGCATCTCATGCATATTGCATTGTGTTCGGGATAGGAGTTAGCCCGGGCACGGGAAACGAGGTGCGTTCCGTACTCCGAGTGACGGAACGGGTCTCAATTCCCAAGTCACCGACACTCCGGATTATCCATGATGGAGTTAGGTTTTGTTGTAGCATTCATATGCATTCACCCTATATTGAGCTGTGCAATCCGATTCCTCGGCCATTATGCATCGGTATGCGTGATTGGGGGCACGAGGATCGAGGCATGCATATATTTGTGAAATACATTGCTATGCCCCTTTCCTGCTCTCTGTTGCAGCAAAATGAAGAATCAGCAACTTTCTGGAGTCTGGCACGCATTTCGAGAAACGTCGCAAACAGAGGCTAATTGGGGCATCCCAGTGGATTTCCGCGCAAGGCAACCTAGCATAAATCATTCAGCGGAGTCAAGGCAGTCCCTGGCTTGCATGCCAGTTTACAGTTTTTCTTAGTTAATTTGTTAATTAATTAAGAATTTGTACATTTTTTGTATATTTATTTCGGACTGTATTATTCTTTCATTTGGGACTGTATATTCATTCGGACCCTCTACGCGGGGGGCAATGCTGTAATAAGTGTGGGTGAGTGTGATGTATGTCTTCCAACCCCCACTTCTTTCTTCCCTTTTATTTACCCGCTTATGATGGTTAGATATAGGCCATGTTTCAATTAGCATACAGTATGATAGCATGTTTGCATTCATTCATATTTTTGCACGCACCGGGCTCGGCGCATCATACAAACTGCATTTGTATTTCAATTCCAAATTGAGTACATGATAGTTGTAGCATTCCATATGCCATGTTTAGGACAGCCGAGCCTGCTATAGTTTGCATCTTTGCATGTGTTGCATTAGGCATTTCTGTATACTTAGGATCACGCATTGATTTCTAATAGAGCTTCTGTTTTGGCTTGGAGTACTAGGTAAGTTTTATGCTTTAGCATCCTTGCATGCGTGTAAGTGTTGCCATGAATAGCATGCTTACTATGAGGCTATTTGCTTATGTGATATAACTGCCTTGAATGCCTGTGGGTGGAGGTTGAGTTACTTGGAGTGGAACAATTCATCAAATGTTTGTTTTAAGCCCACTAGATAGTGGCAAAATCATGTTTTCTAAGCCCACCCGAGGGTGGCAAATCCGCGTCTTAGCCTACTTGCGAGTAGCACCATCAAACCATTTTCAAACAAACAGGCATGAAATGTTTTGTTCCAATTCAGGCGATTCAGTCTATACTTGTATGCTGTGCGCATCACATAGTAATCTAGGCTAATAACCGGAATAAGAACGCACAAAGTTTTCAAAAATAGATATCATGGTTAGTAGAGGCCGGTCTTTGACCGGGCGAAAGTGCTCAGTGACCTTCCCCAATCGTACCCAAGTTCCCGAGCCGAGGCAACTTTGGTGATGACGGACACGTGGCCTTTGGCACCGAGTCAGGGTTTCTTAAATTTCCCATTTTAAAAAATATTTAGGTGGCGACTCTGTATCTGGCGATGCAGTCCATGTTTGGCACTTCTTTCAAAAAATCTGTTTTTCTCAAAAACGATTTGCCGGATTTGGACTCTTTGGTTCAAGATTTGGAACCGCGACAAAATCGAGTCCGAACTGTAGCGAGGTCCCTCGCGGGCTTGTTACAGAAACCTCAGGTCGGGCGATACACAATCAAACACTTCCAGGACACGCAACTCCAGGCCTGAGAGAATGAGGACTGAAAGGGCTCGAAGGAGAGAAGGCACTCAGGCTCGCAACCCCCGCAGAGTCTCCACACTACAATGATTGGCTCCTAGAACACATGGGAGTGTCGAGGTTGGAATTCCAGAGCCACGCCTTGCCTATGAACCAGCAGACAAAGCGTTAGCAAGGTTGCAGAGCTTACCGTTCATTCTGGCGATAGAGAACGCAACATTACCCTCCGGCTTCCACCACCCTAAATTCACTATTTATGAGGGAAAGTCGGACCCCTACATGCACTTGAGCCACTTCTGCCAGGTTATGGCCGTATATCAGCGAAACGAGGCTCTAATGTGTATCCTGTTTCCTTTCAGCCTTAGTGACCTGGGTTTAACGTGGTTTGAAAGGTTGCCAGAAGGTAGCATAGCTTCGTGGGCGCAACTAGCGGAGGCATTTGTGACCAAATTCAGAACGAACACCAAGACACTAATAGAGATTGACTAGCTTCTCTCCATAGACATGGGTGAGAAAGAAACATTGAGGTCTTACAATAACCGGTATTGGAAGACTTTTAATCAGATTGGAGATTGCCCTACAAACCTACCTATCGCACAGTACAAACGAGGTTTGCCGGCTGGCAATAAGTTGAGGGATTCAATGACAATGACGCTGCCCCTTACTGTGGAAGCCCTGATGAAGAGAGTGCACCAACACATCAGGGCAGAAGAAGATAGGACGCACACCAAGGCAGAGTCCAGCGCAACAGGGATACCAGACAAAAAGCTTTTTAGCCAGAGTTAACACAGTTAACAAGTAAGATTGACCGCGCAAAAGTCTTTGCCCGACTGGGGGGCAATTAGGAAAGTTGGCAGGATTGGCCAACTCTTTCTAACAAGTCTTTGCCCGACTGGGGGGCAATCAAGAAGCTTGGCAGGATTGACCAGCATTTAGCTATTCTTCAGCTGAGATAAGGATCCGCGCTGAAGAAGGTTGGCAGGAATAACCAACATTTAGCTCTCCTAAGCCGAGATAAGGATTTAGGTTGCAGGAAGTTGGCAGGTCTGACCAACACTTTTTTGCACCCTTTAGCCGAGATCAAAATCTAGGCTAAAGGTGGTTGGCAGGTTTGACTAACAAAACTTTTTTGTACCCTTTAGCCGAGATTAGGATCTAGGCTAAAGGCAGTTGGCAGGTTTGACTAACAAAAACTTTTTTGCACCCTTTATCTAGGCTAAAGGTGGTTGGCAGGTTTGACCAACACATTTTTTCTTCAACCGAGATCAGGATCACGGCTCAAGAAGGTTGGCAGGTTTGACCAACAAAGTTTTTTGGTTTCTTCAACAGAGATGCGTACCTCGGCCAAAGCAAGTTGACAGGTTTAACCGACATATTTTTGAATGCTTGGACCGAGATGGTTATCTTGGCCAAAGAAGGTTGGCAGGGTTAGTGTAAACCGAGTTAAGTCTGCTCAGCAAGACACAGAAAGAACGACTCGTCATACGATTGCGAACTCAAAGGACTTAAATGTTGAAGGCAAAAAGGCGGGGCTGTTCAAAATTTTGAAGGTACATGACGGTTGTAACAAGAGAACGAGGATAATGGGGGCACGCCACGTATCTTGGGAATGATGTCGTGCCAGATTAGTGGAAGGACATGTTGAGCTACAGATAAGACTTATTGGAGCCGAACGAACTATGAAATCAAACAACTTTTTAGCTCGGCAGAGTGGGGCGTTCTTAGCTCGGCTGGAGGAAAAATAATCCCAATCATGCTACGCAGATGGAATTAGGGGCAATTGAGAGGGTAATTTATAACGAAAAATTGGGTCGAGCCACGATCTTTTGATTTCTGTTGTAGACTGAACTAAAGGGTCAGAGTGTGGATATCAAGTAGCTCGGTCCCTTTTTATCTGAGTACCAAACTGGGCAAAGGCGTTGACCAAGCTACTTAATACTAGGCCCAAGGGTTGGCTGAGGTGTTTGGTAAGATGGAGAGCCAAGCTAGGTGTAGCTCGGTCAATGCTTCTATTCCATTACTTAGTTGAGCACAGAGCCGAAATAGTTTTGTTGACTACAATGTCAATCGAGGTAAAGGGGTCAGCCGAGGTAAAGGTGTCAGCCGAGGTAAAGGGAGTGGCCATCTCACTTGGCTTGCAGTGATGAGGGTATTCTGAGGGTAAGCATTATCCTTGGACATGAGACTCATAGTAGGACTCTGCTAAGGAGAGTTAGAGTCCTACTAAGATTGTGCAAACCATCTCACTTGGTTGGTAGTGAGTAGGAGTGTGACTCCTAGGAAGACTCTGCTAAGGAGAGTAAAGTCCTACTAGGATTGTGCAAACCATCTCATTTAGTTGGTAGTGAGTAGGGTGTGTGATTCTTAGAAGAACTCTTATAAGGAGAGTTGGAAATCCTACTAGGATTGTGCCAAGTAAAGTCTATAAAAGCTCATGACCAGACCTATGTAGAGGTATCCCAATTCTTACTCTAGAATACACAGAGCTTAGTTGCTTACTTAGGCATTGAAGGGGTTTCCGGTGCACACCCGCTGGTTAGCTCACGTTTGTGTTTTCAAGTGGCAAAACAACATTGTTTGAAGGAGTGTAAACTTGATCAACAAGATCATACAAGAAGATTATTTTTGTGCTCGTACAACAACGATGACATTCAATACTCAATGTGGGCCTTAGGGCCTAATAGTTGCAAAAATTTACAAACGCATGAAATGTGGACTTTGTCTCTCAGAATTTAAAAACTGAGGGGCCTCACATTTGAAGATTCTTTTTGAAGATCCTTAGGTAATATAAACTTCTATTGAGGGAGGTATACACATTTGTATGCACAAAATTACTTTTAAAAACTAAATATTCTGATTTTAAAGTGAATAGTATATGATAATGATAAGTATCATCATAATCATAAGAAAAAAAGCATCATTGTCATAATTATCATTTTTAATTCATCATGTACAATTTATTTCAGCTCTCTCTCTCTCTCTCTAAGAATTTATTTGTAATTATAATTTATGTTATAATTATTGATTCATTCTAATTCATTGTGTGAGATGCATTGTAATTAATTAAAAAAATAAATAAATAAAATGATTGGTACATGAAATACAAGAATGCATAAAAAAGGTGTCAACTAACATGAAACCTAATATAAACAATTGGCCTTCAATGGGTTAACATTTAACAAAGGAAAATTTTAAGGTGCCAGAATAAAGAAATTTGTAAAGTATCTCAAAAATACATTGTATAATATAAATTTTGATTTAGTATGATTTGGACACATTCAACAATATTGTCGTTTAATGAAAGTTGTATTGCAAACAAATCCTATGATTTAATACATGAAAGATGCTCCAAAAAATAATGGAACCGCTAAGTTTTGTAGTCTTTATGACGAGACAAACTGACTGACAGGTGTGTGATGCAACATACAAAATTCAATATCAAAGTTTTAATTATTGGCAATAGTGACAAATCAATTTTTTTTGGACTTTCAATACCGATATGGATACGTATGATATCTTGGTGTTAAAAAAAAAAATAGTATCAATCAATTCACAATACATACAATATGATTCTCAGTTGATACAGTTTGTTCACAATCAATACAATTGGTTCAACTACATTAATTTTTTATTTTTCATTCTTGATGAGTTTTGGAGAGAGAGAAACTTTCCTCCAATTCAGTAAGTGGACCGGAGGGTTGGGTCCACCTCAATAATTCAGACCGTTATCTTATAGTGCCTAAATAAATCATCTATGATAAAAATTAAGTTAATCGAATAATGGTAGTCAGATGATCACATTTGTCTTAAAAAACATAAACAACCTATTATTGAAATCACACTAGCCGTTCATTTTTAAATATAAATATAATCCAATCATATGAGTATTGATATTCAATTAATCTCATTTTTTATATGGATAATCTAATCGACACACATTACCAGATAAATGGTTTAGATTACCAAGATGAGTCAGGAAGGGAGGGGAGGGGGGAGGGTAGAGGGGAGGGGAGCAACAACCTCTCAGGTGGACTTTCTGATATAATAAATAGACTGGAGGGAAGCCTACTCTTTTTAAACAACCTACAATACTAATTCTTCTTTTGATACCCCTATTTAAAACATTGTTTACAATCATGTTTTTTAGCATAAATTATCTAGTAGATCCGGAATATTACGTGACTATGTATCCATCTAATATACCCATGTAATAATAATGTTCTATAATTTGTTCACTATTTCTTTATTATGTGGGCCGTATATTCATTTAATCCTTACTATTCGCGGGATACACAACCAATGTGAAATTCTAATTTCTCTGTTCTTTAGATTCAAGAGTGAAGCATAAAATACTCCAAGCAATAATGAAAGATAACAATGAAGTGCATATTATAGCAACAACTTAATGGAATTTACATTAGTGAAAGAGATCATAAACTCATCTATCTGCACTAAGAGTAGTAAATAGATCTAAACATAGTGATAGTGTTTCTAGTATTCTGAAGAAGGGAAAAGAAAAAGAAAAAAGTATAGGATACACTAAGATTTAAGAGCTAGGACATGAAATCAAAGTGTGAACCCTATGCTATATTACTTAAGACTAGACTCTAGCTTATGATATAACTTTATGTATATAAGAAGAGAATTCCAAATATTGAAGTAGAAATGAAACTTTGGACATTTGCCTTCCCAGCACCTTGCCTTCCAATTGACCTTTTCCATGTTTCTGCAAAATGAAGATAAAATATTATATTCTTACAGAATTTTTATACAAAAGCAGAATGCATCATAGTGAACCTCCCTGTTCCAACTAGGTTGGCATAAAGAGACACACTCAATCATATGCAAGCACACCCCAAAACAATGGTTAGAGAGGACCAACCCTTGTTTTGGACCAATACTATTGTCTCGAACATAGAAAGCTAATTTTTCTTTAGAGAAAAATTCTAAAAAGCACTAATTCATGTGTACGAATATAAGGCACAATAACAAGAGGGAAGTGATATTATATGATTTATTGAATTTTGAACAAAGAGACATCAAGAAATATTTATATTAGTTAAACAAATCCTCAACAAGGATATTTTAACTTTACAAGTCCTTCAATGCCAACTGCTCAGATGACAATCCATTATGTAGATGGACATTGCTGTTTTAGAGAATATGTCAAGTAGTTTATCATTAATAATTTTAGGAAAGTACAGAATCCATTTATAGTTGTTTTCTATTTGATTGGACCATTTAGGTTGTTATGATTCATAGAAGGGGTGGAAAGAGTCGTGATGACAATGAGGCAGATGCCAACTCTTTGTATTGCCCTAATCTGCAAGTACAGTCTAATAATCAAAGAAGCAAATCCGATTAACCATTTCAAAACTAATAGCCTTGTGACATTGATATGAAGCTTGATATCCCAAGTGTTTGAAGAAACATTTAGGCAAATGGTTCAACCAATTTGTTAGTTGACTAGCTCAAAGCGGTTGGAGAGGTTTTAATTGTAAAAAAATTTTGGAAAGTCACAAAAGATTGTCGCAATCAAGCTGAAGAAATATGTTTTGGCTTTGTGGGAGTAATTGAAGGTTTAGTGCAAACGAATGAGAAATTGAAAGATTAAACATCATGGAAATATACGAAAAAGAAGTCAAAGAAAAAGTTTCTACCAAGAAATTAACTTCAAGACAGCTATGCAAAGTTGTATTATTTTCAAGAAATTTGGATTAATAGATGAGTATGTATACAAGTGTGACATTTTCATGTGTGTGAGAGAAATGAATGATTTTTTATTTTTTATTTTTTTAATTTGGTACATTCAATGGTCATGTGTACAACAAATGAAAATTTTGAAGGGACAATATGAATATTTCACTCCTCACCCTTCCATTTTCTTTCCCTCCCTACAACTTCCTTCATTTGCTACACCACACCACCAAACACTAACCCCCACCACAAAGCACCTTCTTCACTAGCCACCTCACAACACCAAACACGTTGCTACCCGTCACCCCACTACCACTTGGCTACCCACCAACACCAAAAAAAACACCCACACATCATCACCTATTCATACCATCACCAAATCCACCCCCTGCAACATCACCACAAATAAAAAAAGAATGAAAAATTCACCATTAAACTTAGATTTTTCATTAAGCTTGTTTTTTTTTATCAGCAAAAGAAGACTTTATTGATGAAAGCAAATAAGAAAAGAACAATATATCAATAAAGCAAGGCAAGAGCAAGTAACTACATGCAGCCAATCCTAATCCCAACTAGGTTGGTACCAAGATGACCACTGTATGACTACTACTCAAGCCCAAGTTGGAGAGGCACCAACCAAAAAAGAAAACAGAACAAAAGAAACATAGAAATCTTGAAAAAAATTAGAAGAAAACCAACAACCAATTAGCCAATGGATCAATCAACCCCCACCAAGACACCTTCTAATCTGATTTAGGTTATAAATAAAACACTCACTGGGTATTGCCATTCCTTTGATGATGATTTGAGCCAAAGAGCCAATCTAATTTTGATAAGCTCAGATAAGACCTCAATATCAGCTTTTGCCTTGTTGAAAACACACTCATTCCTTAGTTTCCATATAGACCAAAGAGTAACAAGAGGTACTGATCTCCAAAACACCTTTTCTTTCTTCTTAAACTTACCACCCTCCCACTAATGCATTAGAGAAACAATTGTGCCAGGAATAACCCAATGTAACCCCCACCACTTCAACAAGGATGACCAAGCCTTCCACACAAATGGGCAATGAAAGAGTACATGTGTTACTGACTCCAAATCTTGTTTACAAAAACAACGTAGAATACATTTTCCTCCAAACAAGACCCCAATTTTCTGTAAGAATACATAGGTCTTTACCTTATGTTTCATTAAGCTCGTTTGTCATCACTTCTCCTATTTTTCCCAATTCCCCACCCCATTGCATTCATCCTCTTCCCCTAGCCCCCTAACGCCTCCCTCTTGCTCTCTAGGCCAACTTCCCCTAATGTCTCCATCACTTAGACCTCGTTGCCTCACTACCACCTCCTTCAGTTTCTTTGCCATTACCTCCCTATCTTTCTCCCCAGCTTCCTTTCAGTGCCTCTTTCTCATTTCCCCAACACTAGCACCAACTTCCTTTTTCTTCTCCCAACCACCTCGAATGCTTATCACAACGCTAATTACTGATTGGACCAAACCAATACAAAATCAAAAATTCAAGGTGAAAAAATCGAGTCAATAAAAAATGTAGAGATCAAATTGACACCAAAATGACGAGAACAACTTTCTATGGAGTTCTATGAGCAATTAGAACTACCAAAAGCAAATAGGGATCAAGTTTTTACGACTAAGGTTAAAGACGTAATTTTTTGGACAAGCATGAGAATGGTTTCAAATTTGGTGGTTTGATCTAAAATGGCTCAATGAACAATACTCATTGATTCACCATACCCCGCTTTTCAGCTTAATCCCATTGTTTAGGGCATCAAATTATCATTATATTACCATTTTTGGAAAGTTTTAATTTAGTTATAACTTTGTTTAGAAGTTTCCAAAATTGATGCTGCTTGTGTTGACATTTTTTTTTTTTTTTTAAGGAAAAATTATGCAAATAATCCCTATAGTTTACACGATGTGTCAATTTAGTCCCCGTTGTTTTAATCTGCTCAATTTTGTCCTTTAATTTAACAGATTGTGTCATTTTAGTCCAATAAATAACGGTTGTTGAGTTAATTTAACGGAAAGTCAAACAATGTGTCAATTTGGTCATTTTACTTTACACGATGTGTCAATTTTGTCCCTGTTGTTATAATTTTCTCGATTTTGAGAGGGATCAAATTGACACATTGTGTAAAATACAGGGGTCAAATTGCCACTTTGTTTAACTTTTCGTTAAATTAACTTAACAACCATTATTTATTGGACTAAAATGACACAATCCGTTAAATTAAGGGACAAAATCGAACAAATTGAAACAATATGGACCAAATTGATACATCGTGTAAACTATAAGGACTATTTGCATAATTTTTCCTTTTTTAAAAAATTTATATTCTAGTGTTCAAATTTGAGCTTAACTCAAATATTTTATTATTAGGAATTTTCTTTAATTCTATATTATTTCATGTCAAAAAAGGATGATAGTTATTTTGTTATAAATAAGGTTGTATGCTTCATGGGAATTCAATTTTTGCATTAATATAATTTTCTCTATTTTATTATTCTTTGTAGATTCAATGTTTCTTTTATTGTGGATTTGAGAGTTTCATATATTAGAATGATATCTAGCTTCATTTACATAGCACCGTTTTGTCAAATGGTAAAGTACATAGACCACTAGGGTAATTTTCTCCCAATTAATAAATTCATGAGATTTAGTTAGATAGAGTGCAAATTCATAAGTTTGGTGTTTTGCTTTTAGTTTGTAACTTGCCAATTTTTAGGCATTTTCAGTGGGTTCTAAAGTAGACTTTGAGATTTGTTGTTAAGTGACAACGTCTTGTTCTCACAATCTTTATTTCTCGACATTTATTTATTTATTTATTTCAAGTTAGAGTAAACTTTCTCCTATCAATTGACCAAAAAAAAAAAAGAAAAAAGAAAAAAAAAATGATAAGTAGAAACCGCATTCGAAACATCATTGTTCTAGGCGTTCAACTAAAGAGTGAATCAAATGTGAGTACAAATTTTTCCAAGCAATTTTTAAGAATAAGAAGTGAAAATGAAGAAGATGGAAAAACTCAATTTGGTTTAACCATTAAAAAACAAAGAAGGGAGATAGGCAAGCTAATGCAATTTTATGGACAACTTTAGAATTTTGTGAAATATTTTATAATTTTATATGGGAGAGAGGCAAACCAAACACCTCTCTTCCCCTCTCTAGGCCAACTTCCTCCTTGACTCCTCCGTAAGTAACCCTCCCCCAACCCCTCTTCATCTCACTGCACATTGCCCTCCATCTATATTTCCTTATCTCTGATCCCAACATTTTCATTCTCCTCTCTTAGGTTCCCTCCAACACCTCATTCCTCCTTCCTTAGCCCTACTGTTGCCTTCCTCCCCTTCTCCCCATCCCCCTGTCGGCAACGTTTATTATTGCTTGCACCAAATTAACATAGAATAAAAAATTTAGGGGTAAAAGCAAGCAAACTAATAATGCAAGGACAAAATTGACCCAAAGGCGATGCATAACATTTTGCTATGGAATTCTATGAGAAATTAAAAATAAAATAGGGTCGAGTTCTTACGGTTAAGGATCAAGACATCATTTCATTGGAAGAGAATGGAAATGTTTCAATTTGGTATCTGAAATGGATCAATGAAAAAAAAAATACTCATTAAAAATGTTTTATATCTCTCTTGGATGCTTGAATGTCAGTATCTGTTCCAACTCTTTCATTCTTTTTTCTTAATGAAACTCTTTGCGCATTGTTTGTCTTAAAGAAGAATAGGGAAGACGATAATAAAAAAAAAAGATAATTATGTTAATGCATATGAAGAATTAGCCAGCTGGACTCACGACTTAGTTCCATTAAGGTGGAAACATCTTCACTTTATGTAGTGTCCACTGTGTCATCAATTTTGAGCCAAACATCATTAGAATTTTAGATAACTCAAGTCATTTCATGTCATAGACCTAATTTGGTTCAACATAATTGGAATTAAACTAGTCATTAGATTTCATCAAAACAATATACACAGCTTCTCGATGGTTCAATTTGTATTTGGCACCAAAGTTTTTTTGATTAGCAAAACAAAAAAAAAACTTTATTAATTCAATCAATGTACGAGACAAGATACAATCAATAAAGATGGATGGTGCAATAAGAAATGGAGAGCTCATTTTTTTTTTTTTTTTATCAGTAAAGAAAAGGAAAACTTTATTGATGAACACGAAAATATGATTACATCAATAAAGAAGAAATGGAGAACTCATAGATGAGAGATAAACCTTGTAAGGTTAAACTTTTCTATTTGTGCCACAAATGTTAGGAAAGTGACTTGGTGAATTTAATTAGCTTGAATACTTATTGAGATTTATGTTTCAAGGAGTGATCAAATTGGAAATTTTGGAATGGGTGAGCTAAATGTCAAAGGAAGTAGATAACAATGGCAATAGTCCAATCAGACTTTAAATTTAAAGATTAAGGATAAGGACTACCTCCATAGATTGGTAATGATATCTCTCTTGCAAAATTCAAAAAACATGAATCACAAATTTCTAATATGTACATACATATATATGTATATATCTTTGGTTATATCAATTTGACCACCAGACAATACTCAAAGCAAACATAAGACAATGAAGCATAGGATTTTATAATAAGTATAGGACATAAAAGACATAATGGCCAATTGCACACATATTAACAAGCAATTTTACAAATAACATAGGAGAACAAGCAGCTAATCCTATCCTACTTAGAATGTAAACAATGAATTAATTGATTAACAACAAAACAATACTTAAATTAATAATGACCCAAATTTATTTATTTTTTGATTAGCAAAGGGAAGAATACGTAAATTAACAAGGACCCGGATGACGTATATCTAACAGAATCACAATGATCCTAGTGTTTTTTTTCAATTTTTATTTCTTTATAATGAGAAATGAAATGTGAAAGAGATTGCAATAATTTAGAAATGTTTAATCACCACCACAATTTGTTTGTAATGTAAATCAGATCGATGCATAGTGTGATGTATAACATGGTCATCCATGGGGGGCACAAAATCGTGCAGAATCACAAAAGAGCTAAAAACAAGAGAAAAGTAAATATGTAATCAAGAAAATATTAAATTAGGAAACCACATAATAAACAGTGTTTTGCATGATTTGAGAGAGAGAGAGAGAGAGAGAGAGAGAGAGAGAGGGAGGGAGGGAGGGAGAGAGAGGGAGAAAGAAAGAGACTACTGTCCCACTTCAATCGTGAGCAACTGTTAATTGTTTCTAAGTGTGAAATTCATTATATGCAATTAGGGTAAGATTTTGTAGCAAAGTTTTTCATTGAAATCATGCTCACAATCTAAAAAAAATCATGCAAATTAGGGTTTTGGAGTCATTTGGGTTTAGAGTTCTTATGAAGGATTCGACATCAACCCAACAAATAAATTTGATCACTGAAGTCAATCCTCTCCAAAAATAACCTTCCAGTAATAGTTTGTTAGTTCTAGTAACCTCATGTGCATCAATGAAGTTTTGCTCCTCAACCTTTTTATCTCAAAGTAATTTCTATTCTCGAGTTAATAAAATTTCTTTGCTAATCCCCAAAAAAACAATTTGTTATTCGTACACGTTTACCCTATATTCACCTATTTCCCCCCATCATTTCACTCTATAGATGAAATTATGAAGCTGAATTTCAAGAAACACAAGAAAATACTTACTTTCTAAACCACATACACACACATATATATATAACTAACAAAATTACCATTCTAAGTAGTGGACTGTTTGGGAGGCTTTAGTTCATGATTAGGCTTGATCATGTTCTTCTTTTTCTTCTTCTTCTTGTATGGAATCCCTCTGGCCTTTGATTGACACTCCTTAACTTCGCGTAAATAAACACGAATAGCCCCGTTCCCAAACGGGTTTGTCTCCGGCGATCCTCCATTTTCTTCGTAAGCTGCCCTAAGCCGCCCAATCAGAGCGTCGAGGCTACCCCAAGCTTGCCGGAGGGGGCAAGTGCACGGGGCAGGAGGGTCAGGCTGCCCGAAAAAAACACACCCATGTAAATGAACCTTAGTTTTTCCAAACTGGTCGAGGTAACGAAGGAATTCAAGTACATGGTTACAATTACACTGTGAGAGTGAAACTGGAGGTCTTTGGTTCCTCAAGTATTGCCCAAAAGTGTTCCAATCTCTCCTTTTTTGCGACTCGTACCGGCTTAAAGTTGCCGGTTGTGGTGGTGGTGGCTGCTGGTGGTTGTGGTTGTGGTCTGCGACGGTGATGGCGGATCGCGACGACGATGCTTCGGCTGAGTCTTTGGGTTTTTCAGAGGACATGGTTGGTGGGTGAGGGGAAGAATTCTTGGGTATTTTTGGGAAGAATTGGAAGGGAAGAAAAAGGGGGGAGGAGGGTGAAGAAAATGGTGGAGAAAGATGAAGATCACATCTTGAGAGAGTCTAATGAATAGACATGACATGGGTCCAATGGAGGTGCTTTTGTTCTCCTTTTTTTCCTCTCTCTCTCCTCTCCCTATTGCATTCATTTTCATGTAATCTTTTTTTAATTACAATATTACCACTAACTATGCTTTTTAAAAATAATGTATAGTTTTATTGTACATGCCATTTTCAATGCAATTATTGTTATTTTCACTTGCATCATATATATTCCACAATATATCATACCCGTAACTTGAGAGTCGGTGCAAATAGTGACTTCAAACTTTGTTTTGTGAGAATGGAAAATGTTAGGACTAAGTAGGTTTTATTAGGTGAATTTATTATTTAATAAATTTTGTAATAATTAGAGATATTTTTTATCAAATATTGATAAAAAAATCATTAATTATTAATTTTTACCAATAGTTTAAAAAATTTGATACTGAAAACATTACTAATTGTAAGTTTTACCCACAATTTAAATTTTTTTTTATAGAAATACATCACTAATTATTCATTTTTCAGCGACAGATTCAAAAAATCGTTCCAAAAAGCCTTTTTTAATGATGATTCTGATAAGACCAACTTTTAGCGACAAATTAATATGACTTAATAGCAATTAAATCCAACTATTAAGATCTATTAGCAATTAACAGATTTTTTTAATAGAAAACACCATTTTAGTAGTAAACTACAAAAATAATAATTATTTGATGGAATTTTTTTTTTTATATTTGAAACAAAACTGAAACCAATATGCTTTCTTATTCAACAATGCATTTGATAGTACATCAGTTATATTTATACAAAGTAAGAAGGAGCTCAATTAATCATCTAAACAAAATATCTTCTAGCAAGCTAACTATCTTCTCAACTGTGTAACTAACTCTAACTAACTCCTAAACAGATGAACTTCTTGAACTGTAATATGTTGAACTACAATCTGAGCCGGAGTTGCACTTAAGCTGCTGCACTACTTGACCGAGCTGCTGAACTGCTTGAACCTGAGCTGGCTGAATTATATTCCTCAACATTCCCCCTCAAATTGATGGGAAGAGAGACGGACATCAGTTTGGATTGAAGATAAGAGAAACAAGAGACTGATAATGGTTTAGTAAATGTATCAACCAACTAATCAAGAGTAGGAACATAGTGCAACTCAAGCTTTTTAGCAAGGACTTGATCATGAACAAAATGGTAATCCACTTCTATATGTTTTGATCGAGAGTAAAAGACTGGATTAGAGGCTAAGGCTATGGTAGAGACATTATCACACCAGAGAAGAGGAATTGTGGGAGACACAATACAAAGATGATGAAGTAACATGCCAATCCAAGTCAGTTTAGCAACATTATGAGCCAATAATTGATACTCTGCTTCAGTAGAGGATTGAGACACAGTGGCTTGTTTCTTGGCTGACCAAGAAATAAGATTGGAGCCCAGAAAGACACAATATCCAGAAGTGGATTTTCAGTCAACAGAGTCTCCAGCCCAGTTGGAATCAGAATAGGCCTGAAGAGCAAATGAACTGGGTGTATAAGTGAGGCCCTGAGACAGAGTTCCTTTAAGATACCAAAGCAACCTTTTGACACCAGCAAAATGGCCAAGAGTAGGATTATGCATATGCTGACATACGTGATTTACAACATAAGACATGTCAGGCCTTGTAATGGTTAAGTACTGCAATGCCCCAACTATACTTCTATAGAAAGAAAGATTGTGAAATAGAACATCAGATTTGTGAGGCAACCCATGCTTAACAAATATAGTTGACACATGGCTTATAATCCAATGTACCAGCCTTCGTAAGAATTGATAAGCATCCATCCAAGTCTCATATTGATTATGATCAAGATGGCCAGTCATCTCCTCAGCTACAACAACTCAAGTCTTACATACCACAGTTGCAACCTAAGCCAGATACAAGATAGACAACAGCCATATGAGCTACAACTCAACTAAAGCTTGGAGGTTGTTAGTTTGGTTGTTAGTTTATTAGAACTAGAGTTAGATAGTAGTTATAGTTAGGGTTAAGTGGTTAGGAGTTATAGTTAAGAGATAGATAGCTTATCTCTATAAATAGTGATTGTAAATCTATCTGTAATGTGATTGAATATCAAGATCAAATTCTCTTTGTGGTACCAGAACTCTAGCTTTTGTGAGCAGAGATCCTTGTGTTTATTATGTTTAGCTAAGACAAAATGCTAAACACAAAGCCAGACAAGTTGCTAAAGGCTTTCTTCAAACTGATGGAGTTGCCTATCATGAAACATTTAGTCCTGTGACCAAAGAACCCACAATCAGAGTTCTCTTATGTTTAGCTTTTCATTATCATTAGCCTATTAAGCAACTTGATATTTCAAATGCCTTTCTTCATGGCATTCTTGAAAGAGAAGTTTATATGCATCAACCTCAAGGTTTTATAGATGCTACTTATCCCTCACTTGTCTGCAAATTGCACAAGGCTCTCTATAGTTTAAAACAAGCTCCTCGAGCTTGGTTCTCCACTTTCTCTTCTTTTCTTCTTTCTCATGATTTTGTTCCTAGTCACTGTGACTCTTTTTTGTTTGTTAAACACACCTCTACTTCCATTACTTCAACATCTTGAGAAGAAAGAGATGCAGGTTTGAGAGTGAGGAGAGCTGCTTTAGGCCTAGTAAGCATCTGATGACAATTAGAAGAAAGAGGCACAGAAATAAGGGAAGAGGAGAAGGAAGAGGCAACTGAATATAAATGGAGTTAATGAGAATAGGAGAATGAAGGGAAGGAAAAATAAGTAGAAGAGAAGACTGAGCTGAAGAGGGACTGAGAGCTAAACCAGTAGATTTGTGAGGTAAACTAGTAGAAGGATAAGGTAAACCAGTCAGTGTGTTTGGTTTGAGTTTTCTGGATTAAGTTTTTTGAAAACTGAGTTTTTTGGTTTTCGTATTCTTTTGTTTTTAGTGAATATTTTTAAAATTTTAAACATTTTTTTTCTTTTTTAGATGCACCTTAGTTAGATGTATCAAAAAAGTAAAAAATTTGTGAAAAAATATTTTAAAAAATTAATAAATACATAGAAATACAAAAAATGTACTGAATTATTGTATTTTTTTGTATTTTTGATATTTAGTGAATTTTTAAAAGATTTTTTTATAATTTTTTTTATTTTTTAGGCGTATTTATGTTAGGTGTGTCTAAAAAGTAAAAAAATTGCTTAAAATATTAAAAACGTTCAGTAAAAACAAAAAAATACGAAAAATAATAAAGTAGAATTTTCTGAAAAGTGTTTTCTGAAAAATGAAAACAAACAAGCTGAGTAGAATTTGGAACAGAAGAAAAACCAAATGCTGGCGAAGCAGAGGTAGGAAAAGAAGAAGATACTGGTGAAACAGAAACAGTGGGAACAGATGATGTCTGTAAAGGTGGAGAAGAATAAGGTGAAAACCAAAAAAAGAAATTAAGGAAAGGGAGCTGTGCTGAAGAAGAGGATGAGGAGAAAGAAGCTTGATGGGCAAAAGAAAAAACTTGTTCATTAAACACTACATAACGAGAAAGATAAATAGTTCTAGTTTTGAAATCAAGACACCTATACCCTTTGGCAAAAGAATGATAGCCTAAAAAGACATATTCAACTGATTTATGTTGCAGTTTGGTAAGATGATAAGGTTTAAGCCAAGGAAAGCATTGGTAACCAAAAAATTTGAGAAGAGAAAAATCTGGAAGTTTATGAAACAAAGTTTCAAAAGGTTTCTTATAAGCCAATTTGGAAAAGGGCAGTCTATTAATGAAGTAAGTGGCACAAGCAATAACATCAAACTAATAATGCACAGGAATAAAAGAGTGGTAAAGTAGAGCAATAGCAATTTCAGTGAGATTTCTGTGTTTTCATTCAGCTACACCATTTTGAGATGGTGTATAAGGACAAGAATGTTGATGAACAATTTCTTGTGACACAGTGAGAGCTTTCATTTTGTTATTAAAGAATTTTGTACCATCATATGTTCGAAGGATCTTAAGGTGAGTATCAAATTGTTTTTCTACCTAAGTTTTGAATTCAAGAAACCTGGTATAAACTTTACTCTTATAAACCAATAGATATAACCAAGTAAACCTACTAAAGTCATCCACAAAGAGAACATAGTATTTATAACAAGAAGTGGATGAAAAAGGCCCCCAAACATCACTGTGAATTAAAGCAAGGGTCTTATTTACAGTAGAATTAGACAATTTGAAAGGTAATCTATGACTTTTGGCAATATAACAGTCCACACAAGCTTGAGATGTTACAGAAGGAGAAGAGTTAAGATGCAAGTGTGAACTAAGATGCTTAAACTTCAAAGCACTAGGGTGCCCTAGCCTATTATGCCAAACATTATTAGAAACAGAAGTAGAACTAGACAGCTTTTGAGAAGTAAAACTTGTGGGAGCTGTTGAAGAAGCATGATCAACAGGTAGTGAAGTGGATGGAAGAAAATGATATAAGCCATGAAGATTAGATCCTTTGTGAAGAATTTTCTTCGTAAGCTTATCCTAAATGACAAATGTAGTATCATCAAAACTGATAACACAATTGTTATCTTGAGCCAATTTCTAAACAGAGACAAGATTAGAAGAAGCAGAATCTGGATATAACGCACATTATTCAATTTAAACAAGTGATGTGGAGTTAGAAAAAGACCTTTACTAGTGTGCTAGATAGGAATGGAGTTTCCATCTCTTATGGTAATCTGTTCTGAGCCTTGATAAGGTTGATAGCAATTTAGATGACTGAGATCATTAGTCATATGATTTGATGCTGCAGAATCCAAGTACCAAGGACTTTGAACTGAGGAAGAACCTATTGAGAAATGAGACAGGGAGGCTGTTAAGGAAGTAACAAAGGCTCGTGGTTGCTACTGTTGATTGTGAGTCTGAACATTTTGATGTGAAGTCTGATATTATGGATCTATGCGATACCAACACTCCAGTATAGAATAACTAGAGCCTCCACAGATTTGGAAAATTTGATTTGAGAGCCTTTCTCGACCTTAAGATGATGTAAATCTATCATAACCTCTAGTTCGGCCTCCTCTGCTTCCTCTGGAATAAGATCGACCTCGATTGGAGCCAAAATTTTGAGATCTTGAAGATGAAGTGTTAAAAGAATTTGGAGTTGGAGATCCTTTAACTATAGAGAAAGCTACAGTTGATTCTGTGGATTTGTTTATCTTGGAATCTAAATGAATTGCTTCAGAACACAGTAAAGCACAAAGATCATCCATGGTGATGTTGTCTGGTCTAGCACGAATGGCAGTAGCAAATGAATCAAACTCAGAAGGAAGACCATTCAGAGTCAATAAGACTAGATCTTCATCTTCAATTTTAACAGATGCTAGGGCTAACTGACTGACAAGGTCCTTAATTTTGGCGAGAGATTCTTCCATTGACTCAGTTTTCTTAGCAACATTGTTAACTTGTTTTTCAATTGGTGAATATAAGATCGAGACAAAGTTGTATACCTCTTGTGGAGAGAACTCTATACCTCAGAACAATGATGAAACTGAAGTACAGATGCATAGATTGAGGGTGTAAGTGTTGCAGTGATACAACTGAGCAAATGTGCATCAATCAAAGTCCATTGAAGAAATTCTGAATTTGGAACAGAAACTCCTTCTGGATCTGTGATTGTAGAGGTTGGACATAGAATGGATCCATCAACATAACCAAGCAGATTTGTGGCTCAAAGAATATTCGAAAGCTGAGTCTTCCAAACAAGGAAATTGGAACCATCAAGTTTGATAGTAACAAAGGAAGAAAGATTAGACATTAACAGAGTGAGATTTGAAGGAAGCAAAGATGATAATGGTGATGCCATGGATCAGTTGCTCGTTGGAGCTCAGCAGCTCTGATGCCATGAAACAAAACTGAAACCAATATACTTTTTTATTCAACAATGCATTTGATAGTACATCAACTATATTTATACAAAGTATGGAGGAGCTCAACTAATCATCTAAACAAAATATCTTCTAACAAACTATCTTCTCAACTGTGTAACTAACTCTAACTAACTCCCAAACTGATGAACTTTTTGAACTGTAATCTGAGCCGGAGTTGCACCTGAGCTACTGCACTACTTAAACCTGAGCTGGCTGAATTACATTCCTCAACAATATTTATTTTAAAGTTTATGTTTTAATGTGGCAGTCTTTTACTATTATGAAATTATTTTATTAAGTTTCACTAAAATTTTTACTTAATTTTCTTATCACTAATATATATTTATTAATGTGGGCCCTATTTTTCTTTTTTTTATTTTTTATAATTGGGTGTTCAAACCAATTTACATATACCTAAATTAATCTCAATATCCTAAAGTTAATAATTAGACAAACCTCAACTGAATGTAGGCTCTATGATAGGGTTTGTTTGTCATGTTTTATTTTTGTCATTTTAGAATTATTATTATTATTATTATTATTTTAAACACCTACATGCTTTCGTGTTGTTTTCATTTTGGTGCAAAAATAGTTTTGAAAAATTTTAAAATAACTTTTTGATTTTTTTTAAAAAACTAAATTGTTTTCAGAATTTTTTTTGAAAATAATTTTCAGAAATTTTTTGCAAAACAAAGTTTTCTATTTTTCAAATAAAATTATAAACAAAAACATAGCTAACGCATATATTTTTCTTTTTATTAAAAAAAAAAAGTGTTCTATTATCTTATCTTTTTGGATAAATTATAAATACACTTCTTGAAATATGTTTTAAATACATATTGTTTATGTAGTTTGAAAAATTATAAATATTCTCTTATCATAATTTTTTATTTAACAGAATTGACTATAAAATGAAATTACTAATTGCACTCCTAGGGATTGATAAAATTACTTGAATTATTAATTAAAATAAATTTATAACATTATTAAAAACTATTAATTGACTTAATAATTTATTGATAAAAGAAACTATTTGTTATTAAATTAAAAATTTCAAAAGATATGATATAATTTTGAAAATTGCAAGAAATAAATTATATTTTAAATAAATTTTAAAAGATGTATTTGTAATTTATCCGGCCTTCCTATCTTTTTTTAAGTGAGAAAATGGAATGAAAACGAAATTAACATTACCCTCATTGAAAACGGGGGCTGCTGATTGACATTGAATAATTGGTCCTTCGAAAGACACGTGGTGTAGATTTATAAAAATCTAGAAAATCTAAATAAATTATTAAATATTTTATTTGTACAATATTTACATGTGAGTTTTATATTTATGTGAGTATATAAAAGATAACTTTTTTGGTATATTTATGTGAGTATATTTATGTGAGTATATGTTTTATTTCTGTATATAATATTTGATAACTTTTTTGGTATCTCTAGTAGCATAGCTGGTAGATTTAAAGTTAGTAGATATAAGCCACATTCACCATGATTATAGATAATACAATAAGTTAAAGTTTTAGACACAATAATTTAAGAGCATAATCACTTTTTAGGGACTAAATATTTTAGTTTTCAAAAGTGTCACTATTTTTTTTTTTAATGAGACAGTTCGTTCCAATGAATGGGTCGGATTGATCCACGCTCCTCACGCCTATGTCCAAATGACCAAGACCATCGAAAGACCTGCACACGAGTTCTGCAGGGAACGGGAAGTCCCCCAGCGAACCCTCCGACGAGTAAGTTAGAAAGAGGAGTGGGGTATAAAGCGAGATTAGAGATAGAAAGTTTAACCTTCTTCTTGTCTTCAACATCTGCTTATATCTTCTGGTAATCATTTCGTTGTTCCTTCCGACCTGTTACCATGGCCGAAAGTCTATGCTGTACCTTACCTTGTTCAGGGTGAGGGCGTGCTGTCCCGACGGGGAGGGGTTATCGCAATAAATGCTGTAAGGGGCCTCATTAATGACGATGTGGCGTAGCAATAACGTTGCAGATCTTTGTTTGCTGATGTGACTTGCCCTTCTCTTACCATGTGTCTTGATGCCATTAGTTCTTATTGCCATGTAAGGTTTCAACAGTGCTGGGTTTCATTAATTAAATTATGTATTGGGTCCTATGTGGTGGGCTTGGATTGTTCATAGTGAGCTGTAGCTTTTATAGGCCTACTCATGTCATTTTTAATGATAAAATTAGATATTTAATAATAAATTACTATCTTTTTCAGAATTTTTAATGATAAAATTAAGTATTTAGTGGTAAATTACTATCTTTTTTAGAATAAAATTTGTCTAAAAAATTGTATCTTTATGTTTGTTAGTGACATTTTTTTAATTTTATCACTATAAATTCTTTTTTGACTTTTTTAAATGAACTTTTAGCGACTATTTTTACCGAAATTAATTTCTAAATATTTTTTGTAATAAGTTTTTTTTTTAAAGCTAATTTTTTTATTTTTAAAATTCTTATATATTGTAATAATCAATAATTCTTTCTTCTCGAGTAATTTTTCTAAACTCATGATATTGTTGTAATCTATGTGCTCACACCACTACGAATTATCTTTGGTTAGATGTTAAATATGATTTGACTCAGCCTGATGAATCCATCGAATCAGGTACGATTCTCTAAAACTTGTTTTCACCCTAAAAAGGGTTCAAGCGTGAAAATTATTACAGCCATCATCAGCACTAACAAAGAATTAATTAATAATAAACATTAATGTATAAAATAATATATCCTTATGCTATTGCCGATATTTTTTGTTTTTTTATTATTATTATTTTTTAGTGGTTGATGTCTTTGTCTCACTGACTTTTTCAAAATTTACTTGGAAATTGGCTAAAAGCTATGGAATATCAAAGGAACCCTCCTTGAATCTTGTTTGGGAAATTTTAAGCTTTGGGATAGCTAGGGTTTTGAGTACATGTACATATCCATGCATGCATGCAGAGACAATTATGTACATGATTATGGACACCTGCACCCCCTAGCTAGTGATATATTTCCTGCAGCTGTATATATGTGCATGCATATGCAGGTACTTGTGGGATTGTTTGAGTCACTTACCCTTTGTTTTGGTTAGAAAATTTAAAAAGAGATTTAAAAAATAAAAGAGAAAATACATGTAAAACTAAGTGAAATATAGGTATCTTTTATTTACATTTCACTTATCTTTTTCATTTTTCTTTCTAAATTTCTCTTCAAATCTCCCAACCAAACACAACATTATGAAAATTAAGATGGCTAATTTTGACTTAGCATAGAAGGATATAAATATAGAGTAGTAGGTCTACAACAACGTGGGGTTGGTATTGTGCCTTGGAGGCACAGCACCGTCTTCTGAATCCGTGAGGGCATGTCTCAAATTTATTTTAATGATCTGAACTGTTAAAATGTAGAATTCGTTGAGTAGATCCTCTATGAAAATATTCAAGTTAATTAGACATTTGTAATCCACAATAAGATCACGTTTATGTTTAGGAAAAATAAATGATTAGCGTGATTTTGAAAAATTCTTATGGTTATTATTTGGCTTGATCATGGGGTTGTACTTGTCCAATTAATTTTATTTTTTATATAAAAGATATTCAATGAATCCTATAATATGACGATTCAAATTATTAAAATATGATCAGAATAAATCTCATCGTGCTTGATAGCAAGAGTGTTGTCACAACACCCAACCCAAATCGTAGTCTACAAAATAATAAAAAAAGAAAAAAGAAAAGATCAGAAAATCATTCAGAATTGAAAATTAAAGGCTAAGACTAATTCATGAAGTAGTCCCAAGAAAATTAAATCTACATTGTAGATGTAAAATAATGGGACAGTTTTTGCTTTTTTTTTATTTTATTTCATAAATTTACTGAATATTGAGTATGGGGATGATATCATCTTTTGCGTTATCACTAGTTAATAAAATATTGTAAATGGGATTAGGTGGATATCTAGCATCTCCAATTAATGCAACCATATAGACAATGTTTTAAAAATTAGACTGGCGAACGAATTGGAAAATGGATTGGGGGTGAACGACTTTTAACCGTTAGTTAGGTTGAACCGGAATTAAACCGCAACATTATAATTATTTTATAAATATATTAAAAATTATTCAATAATAATATAAGAATTAAGATACATTATTTAAATTATTTTTAAATGTTAACATAAATTTATAATTACATAAACTTATTTATATTTATTATTATTTTTTAGAGGGTTTTTATATTTATTATTTGTAAAATATATTAATTATATTTGATGTTTGAAAGAAAATATAACAAAGATATATATTTACTAAATATAAACAAAAGTCAAATGTAGCATGTTGGTTATTTGTCATACTACTTCCATGTGGTTCTATGTTTAACTTTTTCAAGCAACATAGTTTTGCAAATTTGTTTGCCATTTGGCAAAATTGGAGCTCGACTGGTTTAGTTGAATCGGGTTTTGATTTGAACAATTCTCAATTTAACTGCGATTCTGACAAATTTAATAAAATATGTCGATTTTCAACATAGAATAGATTTGGATGTTAATCCAGACCGAACCTTAGACTGGTCGGTCTAATTTTCAAAATATTGCATATAGACCCCATTACTACAATATGAGATTTACTATCAGCCGACATTATTGTTATATACTTGATATTTACTCTATTAAAGTCGTGATCAAGGTACTCCATCCTTGATATCAAGGGTTGTAAAAGAGTCGAGCAGTAGGTTCAAGTTTGCAAGTAGTGATCAAAATCAAATTTAAATTTATCTTATTTACATAACAACTTAATGTCAAACAAGTTTATAACTAATCAAACTCTAGTTTGGTTTTTTTTTAATACATATATATTTATCAAGTCGAATAGTAGATTGTTTAAGTTTGATTAAAAAACTTAATCCCAAGAGATAGCGTTGGATAGTAAAGACTAAAGATAAGATTTAAGGTCTCGAATTCGACTTATTTCAAAATTTGAGGTTTGTCTAAGACTTTGGAATTAGTTGAGATTTGTCCAAGTTAAAAATAAGTTTTTTTCTTTTTTTTTTTTTTTGAGGAAATTTTAATTTAGGGTTTTTTTTTTTTTTTGATATGATTTATAAGTCGATTTTTTTATTTATTATGAAAAGACGTATAAAAAAATAAAAATATGATACGATAGAAATAAATTAATAAATCAATAAAGAACTTATTTCTTACGTCCCAAAAAGAACTCTCAATGTTAGCTTTTAAAACAAATTACAGATAGAGTGATAAACTTCATACACATTAATAATTCAAGTTATTAATTTGTTCATGTCTGTAATAATTTCTTATAGTAGCACTTATCAGTAATCTTTTTTCCCTTTTTTTTTTTTAAAGAATTATGGTTGTATTTCCTTCATTAATTTACAGTGATGTGGTGGGCCCAAGAGATGATATCCTTGTTGATCAAGTCCCATATATTTTAATGGGGTAAACCCATTTGGTTATTATATTACTTCTTGTGGTTTTCTTTTTAGCCTTGACTTGAGTAGGTGTTTATTGAAATCTGAAGTATTTGTATTCCAAGCCATGATTAGAGAGAGTGAGAAAATATTAGGTGTGGGAAGGCAACCATATAAGACAATAGATGTGTCCCAAGTGGAAAGATCTTATCCACACGATTTACATGATCAGAGGATCACAAGAAAACATACAAGATCTTCAATGATGGTAGGACATATCTATAATAAATCAAAAGATTGGATGACAAGAGAGAGAAAGAGTATAGTCTGAAAAGGAAAACTAATCAAAGGAAGGAAAAGAGGATACATATATTTGGGGGGAGCCATTGATTCAGAATTGCTAGACAATATGCTTTGTGAGATGGGTCCATCCATCAGTTTTTGTCTCTGATGTACCATTATGATGTTTATTGGAGGCTTTCAATTTTGGACGTGCCTTTACAATTTTTTAAAAAGTTTAACAGTACATAAATCAATTATAAAATTATATATAATTTTTTTAATAAATTATATTAATCATTTTTATATTTTGTCGATGTATCATTTTTTAATCTTTATAATTTTAATTGATTCAATTTTAATATTTAATTTTGAATTCTACATCAAAAATTGATCTAATTGATAATGCTATTAGAGTTTTGAGCAAAAACTTTTGCTGAATTGGTTAAGTTTAAGTCATTAAATTGATCAATTTTATAATTTTACTCCTGAAAATATGATATATGTCGTTATGTGTGCATTTGTCATAAAAAAATGTTAATAATTAGAATCAATTAGACTAATTTGAGACAAAGTAAAAATTTAGAGTCAAAAGCAATTCAATTGAAATTACAAGAACCATTATGATACAAGAATCAAAGTATAAAAACTACTAATGTAATTATCTTTTTATATATAAATTTATATATAAAGTGAGTCTCATATTTTTTTGAGTCTCACATATAGTTGATTCGATTTTGTGATTGATTATGTTCGAGTAAAAAAATTGTTACATTTTAGTTGTTGTTAAGGTATGTGATTCGATTTTGTGATTGATTATGTACAAGTAAAAGAATTGTTACACTTTAGTTGTTAAGCATTTTGTCTCCTTTTTGGTATCGTTTTTATTATATTTTTTATTAGATTATGTGATTGTTTATGTGTAATTAAAGGAATTGTTTGATTTCAACTATTGTTAAGCATTCTTTTCTGCCTCCATGTAGTACCCTTTTTGTTTTTTTTTTTTCAATTTTGTTTTTTTATTTTATTTTATTTATCATGAAACATAAAAAATTGGAAAATTTTATAGACAATTATTTTTTATAAAATAGTTTTAATTATTTTTGAATTTACAGATTTTTGCACAAAATAAAAATAAATTTATATAAAAATTATAGGTGCTTTTGAATTTTTCATTATTTTATTTTTTAAAACATGAAAAACAAAAATAAACTAGTAAAACATAAAAAATGAAAATAGTGCCAAACAATCCAAAAATTTTGCAAAAATAATCAAGCAAAACAGGTCAATGGGAGAATTTTATTATTATTAAAAATATGTTTGGTATTATTTTTGTTTTTATTTTTTATGAAAAAATAAAAAGAACTGAAAGATATTGTTTTTAGAAAACAATTTTAAGTTGTTATGTGAATTTTCAAAACAGTAATGCTTTTTGACTCGAAAATTCATGACTCGAATGACTCGAATGTATCAAAACGACGTCGTTTTGACACATTTGAACCATTTGGGCCACACAAATTTAGGCCACAAAGTATTTTTCTTTTCAAAAACTATTTTCACACGCACACACAAAAACACCCATCATTTTTTTTTTCCCTCTTGAGAACATTGGAAATAAAATGAACAATGAAAACATACCAAACAACCCCTAATTGTGGGAATAGCTCATCTCCATATTATTATCATTCATATTCTTTCATACTTCATTTTTTGAGTCCCACTCTAGAACGACAACAATTCAAATTGTCCATTTTGTAAATCTCGTAGTGATTATAATTTGTAGAAAATATAAATAATAATAATAATTTGTATAAAATATTAATTTTGTCGGATATCAATAAATTGATGAACGAAACGTTTTTTTTTTATATATATAAATTAGACAATTTAAGTTTAAACTCATATACAGTTGTCGTATATTTTAAAAATAAAATATAATTTGTTTGTGTGTCTACTGATGTCCAATTAAATTATTTTTTTACGAAATTCATTTTTATTTTTTGGCCTATGAGATGAACGAGTCGAATATCATTGTAGGGATGATAGTGGTATGGAGATCCATGTGAGATTTGTACCCTTATTTATTCTTATTTTTCACTAATTTTCTTTTCGTTGTTGAGCAAAAAAAACAAGGAGATTTATGGACAAATCCTATTGGTTAAACTTATTTATCTATAAGTCATATCTCTTTTTTGGCCTATTGATATTCTTAAAAAATGTTGGAACAAAATAAATATTTTAAAACTTATTGGTGCATTAAAAAATATACAAAATTTATATATACATATATATATATATATTTAAGTTCATCAGATAAAATTGATCTGTAATTTATCCATTAAACAATGCACTATAAGTAGTCATTTGTTTATAATTTCTCGACCGTGATGGAAATTCAATAATGAGAATTACACATTAGATAATTTTGCAAGCAAATAAAGGGAATATTCAGTGTAATCACACAAAGGAAATAAATTAGAAAATGAGAATGTTTTCTCTTCCACACATAGATTTTAAAGGCCTATAGCCCATTCAATATTTCGCTAAATTAAGCTAGACAGGAGGGACATTTTCTGCAATCAGGGTTCTTTTGACCCTAAACATTGCAAGTTACGGTAGCAAATTTTGAAGGGGAAAAAAAAAATTGATTTATTTTTCATTTTTAATTATTATTATATATTTTTTTTAAATTTCAAAGTTTGCTATTCTTATTAAACTTAAAAAATAAAATCAATATAATTATATCAACAGTATAAGATTAACTATATATATTTTAAAATTTGAGTTACGAGATATTTTCTATATTTTAAATCACATAAGAATTGTTTAATCATTAGAGCAATACTCATTGAAATATGATTCAGTAACATGATTGTTAAAATAACAATCATACGATGCATTAAAAAAATTAAATTTAAATTTTTTAGTGTTCTCAAATATTTTACTTTATATTGTGTCGTTCATTTTTTTCTTTTGACCCTCTTTCAAAAAAAATATTTAGTACTAATTGGGCACTACGTGGCACATGTCATACACTAATCACAATATATCATGCCCTTCTCTCACCCCCAACACAAAATCGTAAATTTTACATCATTCACTAATCACAAGTGGTGTGGAGCACCACCTGTCGGTGCCGTGAACCACATCGAATAACTGCTCCTCTCTCTCACTCTTTTTGGTTGTTCTATGCAACTTGGCCTTTTTGTATTCTCTTTCCTTTGGTTCTTTTTGATTGGTTTTTCACCAATCTTGGGTCAAGTGCTTACAAATGATTGTACTTCCTTAGCGACGCCAATCTAGTTGGGATTGTTAAGGTTAGCGTTGATATTCTTTGCACTTATCTCTTTGTTGATGTAAGCTTTTACATGTAATGTTTTTTTCATAAATAAAGTTTCATTTTGCTGATCAAAAAAAAAAACTAGACTTATTTATCTACAAGTCATGACTGATAAATTTATTACTATAAATTTATTTATAAAAACAAAAAAGATTAATAACTTTATCACTTGATAAATTTATTAATATAACTTAATGAGTAATAAATTTCAAAAATAAGACGTAATGGTAATTTACCCTATTATAACTTCTATCTAGGGAAGGAAAATGTTAATCCCGGTCCAATAAATTGTTATTATTAGTCTTGGTGAATGGGCAAAACATTCATTAAAATGTATTAAAAATATAGAAATACCTAAGAAAATATTTTGGGATGTATAAAATTAGTTTGAAATTCTAACTTTTTTACATATTTTTCATCTTATTTATATATTAAATGGTCAACACAATAAATGAGTCTTGCCACTCATGTATATCTTAGGTAATTCTATTTAGAATAAAGATTGGGATCCCCTTTCTTCCACCCCTTTTTGACCCCCTTTCTTTTTTGATTGGTCACTTTTTTTCTTTTTTTTCTTCTCCTCCAATCATCACCCGCCACGTGTGTGTGGGGGTGGTGGGGGTGGTGGGGGTTGAAATTTGAGGGGGTCTAAATCACTGTTGTTCTATTTATACACTATACAAACTCTTAGTGCACATCATTAATGATGTTCACATATAAACTTTCGAACAAAAGTCAAATATTTGGATATAAATTTATGAACATAAAACAATTGTTCATGATAAGGCAAATAAGGCCACAAAGACAAAGCCTGCCAGCTGACCAAAGCCAAGGCCACAGCCTGTGCCACAACATGCCCAAGAATCGAGGCAAGGCCACGCCCAAAGAATCAAGGCCACAACTCAGTAGCCAGCAGCCACAGCCAAGGCTGCAGCTCAAAACAAATAGAGCAGCTAAAGCTACAATAACTGCAACATCTCTCTGTCTCTGTCTCTCACTCTTATTTCAAGCATGTGTGAATTACAAAGCAAGTTGCAAATGAGCTGTTAGTTTGTTAGAGATTAATTATGGTTTAGTTAGACCATTATAGTCAAGTTATATAGTTATGGTTAGGTTAACTAAAGAGTGCTAGATATGTATATAAATATTGTCATCACTGTATTACTTGTGATTGATTTCATTCAATACAATTCATATTCTTGTTTCTCTTTATGGTATCAGAGCTCTAGGCTCTTGTGAGCTCTGATTCTTCAGAGAAGTTCATCAATGGTTTCTCTAACCACCATAATTACAGCAACACCCTCTTCTTCTCCATTTAATTCCTTTATCTACCACACTACCTTCAAATCTCACACTATTAATCTCGAATCTCAGTGCCTTTGTCACTACAAAGCTTGATTTATCAAATTACATAGTATGAAAAAATCAATTACAGAACATCTTGTGAGCAACAAAGCTTCTTGGTTATGTGGATGGATCTGAGATATGTCCTCCATTAGTTGTGTTAGATTCAAACAATCTTGAAGTTTTGAATCCAAGTTATACTTTATAGAGCACAATTGATGCTTACCTCCTGAGCTTCATAACTGCAACACTTTCTCCATCTATCTTTACAACTGTGATTCATTGTCAAACTAGTCATGAGGTTTGGAGGGTTCTCGCCAAAAGATTTACCTCTCTTTCCAGATCTCACATATATCAATTGAAGAATAAATTGAATCGAATTGTTTAGAAAGGGTCCATAATGGAAGAATATCTGAACCAATTCAAAACAATATCAAATCAGCTTGTTTTTAGTCCCCTTGATCTTGAATGGACTACCTGAAGAATATAATGCTTTAAAAACCACCATACATGCTAGGTCAGATCATATTTCAATGGATCAACTGAGTCTTTACCTTTTTTAGAATATATCTGTGGCTTGCTTTTCGTGCTCCTTTCGTAAGACGACTAGCTTTACAATTCGGACTGCCATGGTTCTGAATCTGATTTCACAAAGTGCAATGTGAAACAATGAAAACACAAAGAGTCCAAATCTGACAATTCTTTTGAAAAATCGATGTTTGAATCCAATGCAAAAAATGGACTGCTTTGCCAGATTTCAGAGTCGCCACCTAAATATTTTTGGGAAATTTAGGAAACCTGAGACTCGTTCCAAAGGCCACTTATCCATCATTACCAAAGTGTCTCGGCTCGGGAATTTAGGTATGGGAAGGGAAGGTCATGGATTGAGCACCCCACTCGCCCGATCAAAGATCGGCCTCTACTAATCAGGATGTAATTTTTATTTACGTTATATACTCTTGTTCCAATTTTATTAGCTACTATTACTATGTGATGCATATAAGTATAGACTAATTTGCAAGAATTGAAACATTTGATTTCATTTTTTTTTTTTTTTAAAGAGTTTTGTGAATATGCCACTTGAAAAAGTGAACTTAAAATGGACATTAATCAAACTATCTCAATTCAAGCAACTAGCCTTCATTCACATGTATTCAAACAGTTATATCATTTAAGGAATTAGCATCATGGAAGTATGCTTTGACATGGTAACAACCACACTCATGCGATATGCTAAAGCTCAAAATTGCTTACCTAGTACTCTAAGCCAAAACAAAGCAAAATAATTAGAAAAATATGCATGCTCCTAATTAATGCAATATGACTAAATGCAACGCACACATTATGTAATTATTTATAGGCTCGGCTATGAGCATGACATATGATTTTATTCAAGACATGCGATAAAGCACATATTCAAGCGATGAATTTGAACATTAATATTGGGTTAGTAT
The DNA here is from genome assembly GCA_025200525.1 of Camellia lanceoleosa. Taxonomy (NCBI): domain Eukaryota; kingdom Viridiplantae; phylum Streptophyta; class Magnoliopsida; order Ericales; family Theaceae; genus Camellia; species Camellia lanceoleosa. The sequence continues at coordinate 139,317,849 of CM045765.1, read as the reverse complement.
GATGAGCCGAACCTTGGATGCACGCAAGACAATGGATGTAACGCATAAGAATGCTAATTTGAAAAATTATGTTCCTATACTAACCATCATAAGCAAGTAAGTAAAAAGGAGAAAGACGTAGGGTTAAGAAGACATACAAATTATTACTTGTTGGCCCTCGTTCAAGAGGGTGTGAATCAAAGTCCAAAAGTTCGAATTAAACTAATTATTACAAAACCAAATGAATAAATTAAAGAATTAACTAACTAGCTACTCTATTACAACAAGGATAATGATGAGAAATAAACTAGCTATCTAAGTTAATTAGCTATAACAATTACAAGTAAACAATAATAATAATAACAACAATACTCGGGGCATTAATCTATAACATTGGTGTAAGCAAGAATGCGCAAGGGTTGCATGCACAGTATCCAAGAACGGCTCTGTCTTCTTAGGCCTACTATGTTTCACCTTCAGCCACTACCCTCTGTTTTCTGCAAAACATACTGCTGACCAAACATTGATGGCCGACCGTGCCACAATGAGGCCTAGCCAGGCCTAAATAAGGCCGGTCATGCCTTAATTTTATGCAAAATCCTATTTTGTATTCTGAAGTGAAAACAGTGCAGACAGAGTTGTTCTATACTCTGTTTGTCCCTCTCATACTTCTCTGTCATGGGAAAGCCTCAAGAGAATATTGGAATCGTTTCTGTACGGGAAAGAAATACGCCTTCTCGTATAATCCTGTTGATCAAGTTTGCGCTCCTCCGTACGACGTCGCTTTATCACCTGAAAACACAAACGTAAGCTAGCCGGCGGGTGTGTGCCGGAAACCTCTCCGATGCCTAAGTCAGTAAGCTTGACAATAGACAAAAGCTCTGTGTATTCAGAAAACAAAGTTGTGTTACCTCTCCAAAGGTGATATTAGTGAGCTTATATAGGTTTCGCGTGGCACAATCCTGGTAGGACACTTATTCCTCCATGTGCAGAGTCCTTCTAGGATTACTCCTCCTTGCGTAGAGTCCTCTTTGGATTTATACTCCTGGAAGATAATGCTTATCCTCCAACACCCCCCCTCACTGCTTAAACCAAGTGAGATGGTTTTACCTTGGTTAAATGTCAATACAGCCGAACTAACATGACCATGCTTAAGCCGCAAAGTAGACCGAGCTCCAGACCTCACTCCGACCGTGGTGACCGTCTTTACACTTGGACCGAGCTACCACTCTTCACTCCGACCATGGTGACCGTCTCCACACTTGGACCGAACTACCACTCTCCATTCCGACCGTGGTGACCGTCTCCACACTTGGACCAAACTAACACTTGGATCGCGGCTAACACCTCTACCTCGGCTGACTCTTTTACCTCGGCTGATATCTTTACCTCGGCTAACATTGTGGTCAACCAAGTTACTTCGGCTCTTCTCTCTGTTTGAATACCTTGCTTGGTAGCTCGGCCATAGCATTGACTGCCACTAGGAAGTAGCTAAGTCCCGTAGCTAGGTCCCGTGGCTAGGTCTCATAGCTAGGCCGCGTAGCTAGGTCCAATAGCTTGGTCCCGTAGCTAGGTCTTGTAGCTCGGTCTCGTAGTTAGGTCCTGTAGCTCGGTCTCGTAGTTAGGTCCTGTAGCTCGGTCTCGTAGTTAGGTCCTGTAGCTCGGTCTCGTAGATAGGTCTCGTAGCTAGGTTCCATAGCTCGGCCCAACTTGTTTACAAATTACCCTCTCAATTGCCCCTTAATTCCATCTGCATAGCATGATTGGGATTATTTTTCCTCCATTGAGCTAAGAACGCCCCACTGCCGAGCTAAGAATGTCGCACCATAAGCTTCAACCGCTATAAACCCTCGCTTTGTAATGCACTTTTGGAATGAAATCTTGATTCTCTCAACCGCTTGTTCGCTTGCTCCATGCTTGCATTTATTTTTCACTTATGTTTTGAATGAAGTATGACATTCTCGCCGAGATACTCATCTCGGTCTTAACCTTGCAATCTATCTTGTCATACTGTCACAACCATTCTTCACCTTGATCCTTATCTCTTTGAAGAGTACCAAGTGTTTGTTTTTCCATTAACCATTCTTGACCTAGATCCTTATCTCGGCTGAGGAGAAGTAAGTGTTGGTTTTTCCAGCCAACCACTCTTTAGCCTAGATCCTTATCTCGGCTAAAGGGTGCAAAAAAGTTTTTTGTTTGGTCACACCTGCCAACCACCTTTAGCCTAGGTCCTTACCTCGGCTTAAAGGGTGCAAAAAAGTTTTTGTTGGGCAAACCTGCCAACCACTTTTAGCCTAGGTCCTTACCTCGGCTAAAGGGTGCAAAAAAGTTTTTGTTGGTCAAACCTGCCAACCACCTTTAGCATAGGTCCTTACCTCGGGTTAAAGGGTGCAAAAAAGTTTTTGTTGGTCAAACCTGCCAACCACCTTTAGCCTAGGTCCTTACCTCGGCTTAAAGGGTGCAAAAAAGTTTTTGTTGGGCAAACCTGCCAACCACCTTTAGCCTAGGTCCTTACCTCGGCTAAAGGGTGCAAAAAAGTTTTTGTTGGTCAAACCTGCCAACCACCTTTAGCCTAGGTCCTTACCTCGGCTAAAGGGTGCAAAAAAGTTTTTTGTTGGTCAAACCTGCCAACCACCTTTAGCCTAGGTCCTTACCTCGGCCAAAGGGTGCAAAAAAGTTTTTTGTTGGTCAAACCTGCCAACTTCCTGCAGCCTAGATCCTTATCTCGGCTTAGGAGAGGTAAGTGTTGGTTTTTCCAGCCAACTCTGCTTTCAATGCCCCTAGCTTACTAAAACAACTTTTACAAAAGAAAATATTCTATGCTGAAAAGGGATCTACTTGTTTTATTGAGGAAAATGTAAATTACAAGTACCCTATCGAAAAAATAGCTCGAGATTGGCAGTGCTTCATGGTCTGGGGATAGCCTAGATGGCTCCATCCTCCAAGTGATATGCCCCTTTTCAGCTAAACCAACCACTTTGTATGGTCCATCCCAATTGGGCCCTAGCTTGCCTTCTCTGGGTTCTTTACATCTATCATCTCCTCGCATCAAGTCTTCCACCGCTTCTGCTCACCGCCTCGCAAACATCTGCGAACAACTCCTTGCTCTCAAGTTCTTCCTTTTATGTATTGGTCCAAGTGCCCTGCTGCCACTAACTCCTCCAAATGTTGCTTCAATGGCATACAATTTTCATCGGTGCCCTGTTCATCATGGAAGGTGCACCGCGATCTCTCGTCGTAGTCTTTTTGCTCTTCTCCCAAATTTTAGCAGCCATCGGACGAAAGGTTCATTATGATTCGCCGAGGATCCGATAGATCGGTTTTTGAACACTTGTGGTAATGGCGGCGGACTCTCCACCTCCTTTCACCTTGGTCCTCACCGTTATCCTTCTTGTCTCGCCTGGCCCCGCTTGGATGTTCTACCGTGTTGACTTTTGTCGTAGTCTTTTTATCCGTATTGCGGTTGTGCGATTTTGCTTTAGTGCGAGCGCTATCCTCCTCCACCGAATATGTTGGTGTACTCTCTCCATTAAGGCTTCCATCGTGATGGGTGGCGTCATGGTAATTGAGTCCTCAACGCTTTCCAACCGAAGACCTCTTTTGTATTGGCGCGATGGCGAGATTGGTTAGGCCACCAATCTGGTTAAATGTCTCCCAAGATGCGATCGTTATGCGACCTCGTGGTCTCCTTATCGCCCATGTCGATGGAGAGTAATCGGTCGATCTCCACCGGGTTTTTGTGTTTGTTTTGAATCGCTACAAATGCCTTCTTGCGCCAGAGGAGGCTATCTCGCCTCCGTAGTTTTTCAAACCAAGTCAAGCCAAGGTCCCCAAGGCTTGAAGGAAATAGGATGCACATCAAGGCCTCATTCCGCAGATACTGACCATGACCAGCGAAAGTGGCTCAAGTGCGTATAGGGGTCCGTCTTCCCTCATATGTTGTAAATTTAGGTCAGAGAAGTTCGACGGAAGGACGCGTTCTCTATTCTTTGGGACGAATGGTGAGGTCTGCGGCCTCGCCAAAGCCTTTGTCCGCTGGTTCAGATGCCGGGCGCGACATTGGCATTCCAACCTCGACGCTTCCATGCGTCCGAGAAGCCAACCGCCGCAAGGCAGAACCTGTGTGGATCGCGCTCTGGCGCCCTCCTTCCATCGTGGCCTTTTCTTCTAGCATGGATCGAGGTCGGACGACACGGGTAATTCCGTCTGTTTAGACCTCGTCTGCGCGTATGTGAGGGCCAATAGGTACTTCCTCGATGTATGACCTCTCGGACCTCGTCCTCTCGGACTGGAGTGACGAGTCCCGAAGATACGGATCGCGTGTCGCCTGTCCCCGAGGCTTCGATCTCGGTTGAGAGGGTGTAGAATTCCCACGACCCTCCGAGTGGCGAGGGCATCTTGTTGTTGCGCCTCTCTGCCGCCACTTCTTTACCCTTCATCTGGCGCTTTAAGATTCCATGTCCGCCGCCATCCGCCAGATTAATCGTCTTGTTCTCGACACGATCCTCCAGAGCTTGAGGATCTACCTGCGCCTTTGTCTTTTCCGGGCTCTGCGGCGAGAGAGATGAGGGTCATTATTCCTCCTTCTACCCCTGGCATCCCTCCCGAAATCTTGTTTATGTGGTTCCGTGTTCGCCATGGAGGGACCAAAGGAAGGCCCTCGCACCTTTGTCTTTCGGGCTCATGAGCGAGAGGGATGAGGGTCATATTCCTCCTTCTACCCCTGGCATCCCTCCCGAAATCTTGTCTATGTGGTTCGGGTTCGCCATGGAGGGACCAAAGGTAGGCCTCGCCTTTGCACCTCCGTCTGGAGTTTGTCCGTCAATGGCGGACTGAGGTAGTTCTTCGTTGTTCGCCATCGAATTTTGAGAGAAAAAGCTTGATCAAGAGGTTGTTTGTCTGAGTTCCCACAGACGGCGCCAATTGTACGGGAAAGAAATACGCCTTCTCGTATAATCCTGTTGATCAAGTTCGCCCTCCGCACGACGCCGCTTTATCACTGAAAACACAAACGTAAGCTAGCCGGGTGTGTGCGAAACCTCTCCGATGCCTAAGTCAGTAAGCTTGACAATAGACAAAAGCTCTGTGTATTCAGAAAACAAAGTTGTGTTACCTCTCCAAAGGTGATATTAGTGAGCTTATATAGGTTTCGCGTGGCACAATCCTGGTAGGACTCTTATTCCTCCATGTGCAGAGTCCTTCTAGGATTACTCCTCCTCGTGAGAGTCCTCTTTGATTTATACTCACGAAGATAATGCTTATCCTCCAACACCCCCCCTCACTGCTTAAACCAAGTGAGATGGTTTTACCTCGGTTGAATGTCAATACAGCCGAACTAACATGACCATGCTTAAGCCGCAAAGTAGACCGAGCTCCAGACCTCACTCCGACCGTGGTGACCGTCTTTACACTTGGACCGAGCTACCACTCTTCACTCCGACCATGGTGACCGTCTCCACACTTGGACCGAACTACCACTCTCCATTCCGACCGTGGTGACCGTCTCCACACTTGGACCAAACTAACACTTGGATCGCGGCTGACACCTCTACCTCGGCTGACTCTTTTACCTCGGCTGATATCTTTACCTCGGCTAACATTGTGGTCAACCAAGTTACTTCGGCTCTTCTCTCTATTTGAATACCTTGCTTGGTAGCTCGGCCATAGCATTGACTGCCACTAGGAAGTAGCTAAGTCCCGTAGCTAGGTCCCGTGGCTAGGTCTCATAGCTAGGCCGCGTAGCTAGGTCCAATAGCTTGGTCCCGTAGCTAGGTCTTGTAGCTCGGTCTCGTAGTTAGGTCTTGTAGCTCGGTCTCGTAGTTAGGTCCTTTAGCTCGGTCTCGTAGTTAGGTCCTGTAGCTCAGTCTCGTAGATAGGTCTCGTAGCTAGGTTCCATAGCTCGGCCCAACTTGTTTACAAATTACCCTCTCAGTTTCCAAAACCATTAATGAGCAAGTTGATTGCTTTATGATTTCAAATATAATTTGGACAAAATTCAATAAATGCAATGAACAACAACCCCCACTCCCTTCTATCATAGAGTGAATTCAAAAATGGAGGTAAAGACACTTCAAGGTTCATCAAAACATCATGAATTGATGTAAGACAACCCTTGACACAATAGATTCGGCATAACGTCCGGCCGAGCCCAAGTAATATAACTCATTTTCTTTATATGTATTGTTTCATTTTAAGCCAAATTCATTAGTCTTTTCCATCCTTTAATCCATTAAGTCTAAGATGATTGTTACGTCCACTAAAGATTACGTCAACTAAGTGAGAAACATGTCAAACGGAAGGTGATTCTCAACATGAAAAAGAGACTACACCGTTGACAATGAACCTCTGTAGAGTTTAAGCCATCAAGCATAGATCTCTAGTTCATGTTTTGAATAATCGTCAACCGATTGAAACAACTCTCAAATGAAAGAAATGAATGGTAAGTTGATTATTAAAATAAGGTTCTTAAACATGGAAATTAAATAAAGAAAGGCCAAGAACAATATTCAACAAGCTATGTATGCAAACTTATGAGACAACAATCAAGCTAATTAAAACATGAACTAATTAAACAACCTATGATAACCCTAAAACAACCCTTAATAGATGAAAAACAGTGGCTTAAAGTGCATGAAAAGAGCCTAAAAAGCTAAAAAACAGAGAAAACAAGACTAGTAAATAAGAACAAGGAGGGGTGGCTAACTCCTCCAATTTTGAAACCTCAAAGCATGATTTTTAGCCTCTTTTAAACTCTAAAAAATAATTTTTGAGCTATAGGTGAAGGTGTAAGAAAGAGTGTTAACTCTTTCTACCCTTTTGGTAGCTCTCCAAACCCAAGCTACACTTGAAAGAGAATCAAAACAACACAAACATTCAAGAACTTGATAGTAAATGATAGAAATGAAAGTAAGAGAGAAAATAGCAAGCTTACACCTCTTGACAAAGGTAGCTCTTTGTTTGTGAATCAAACTAAGTCCAAACATACTCTCAAGCTTGCAATATGATGCTTAAGGCTCAACCAAGGTTCCTAGGCATGGTGTATGGATATAGGTTCAAGATAGTAAGCTTGCTCAAAGGTTGCTTGCAAAAGAAGAAGGAGTTGTCAAGAAGGTGTATAGTCCTTTTAGAAATTCTTCAACCCTCAAAACAGAGATACAACTTCGTTTTTATAGAATTTGAGCAAGAGGGGTCATAAATATCTTCAAAAATGGACAACTGGCGGGCTTTCGCCCAGAACAGTGTTTCTCGCTACTAAGGCACAACTGGCCCTAAATGAGGCACAGCCGGGCCTCAATGTGTTCCCCTATTTTTCTACTTCAGACTCAACACATTATGACAAAATGGATTTTTGGGGTATAAACAGTGGAAATATGGCATATTTGGGATTGTTTTTGAGTTTTAACATAGCCCTTCTGTTGAGACCTCGAACCACGCACAACACCATTTTCATCATCGAGTGTACTAGGTAAAGCGCTCGAGCCTTGTGGGTAATCAAAATTGGGGTGTCTACACTATCTATGTGGAATTTGCTATCAAGCACACATATGCTTCAGAAATTCCAAGTTTATTTGCCTTCATTGCACACAGAGGTAGCTATTCTAATAGAAGAGGTCATAGAGGTTCCTATAGGGGCAGAGATGCTTTCTGAGACAGAGAAGGGGGCATATTTCGAGGTCAGAATAGTCATTTTCGAAGTCAAAGAGGAGGAAACACTCAATCTCAGAAAGGTAGAGCATGCTACAATGTCAAAACAAATAGTTCTAATGTGATCTGTCAAATCTGTGGAAAAGGAATCCCACTGCTCTAAACTGTTGGTACAGACTAGATACCACTTTTCAGACTTCTTAGATATCATCTCATAACCATTTCTCTACTCCTTCATCCTCTACAGGCCATCAAAGGCATATGTTGCATCTAACACAACTTTACAATCTAAAGCCAGTTGGTTTCTTGATTCTGAAGTTACTACTCATATGACACATGATCTGAATAATCTCTCCCTTTATCAACCATATCATGGTTCAAATCAAGTTGCAGTAGATGATGGTACCACTCTCTCTATTGTTCATATGGGCAAAAGGTCTTCTTCCAACTCCCTTCCTTTCATTCCAACTTACTAAACTACTTCATGTTCCTACTCTTTTTTCAAATTTACTTTCAATTCATCAATTGGTCATGGACAACCATTGTACTATTACTTTTGATGAAGATTCTTTTATTATTCAAGACAAGAGTACTCAGAAAGTCCTGTATAAAGGTTGATATTCAAATGGACTCTATCCATTCAGTTTACCATCTTCTTCTGTTGCCTCATCTTCACAAATTTGTCTTTCCTACTCCACTACTTCAGCTATTGCAAATTGGCATTTTCGACTTGGCCATCATTCAACTAAAAAGTTTCATCACATCATCTCTCATCATCACTTAGGTCCTAAAACTTTACTTCTCTCTAATAAAGGCTCTAGTTTGTGTGAACATTGTTGTGTATCCAAGAGTCATAGGTTGCCTTCTAGTTTGTCAAACTCTACTGTAAATAAGCCTTTAGCTCTCATTCAAACTGATGTTTAGGGCCCTTTTGCTACTTCCATTTTAGGCTTTAAATACTATGTGTTGTTCATTGATCATTTTAGCAAATTTACCTGGCTTTTTCCTCTCCATTATAAGAGTGAAGTTTTCTCTAAATTTCTAGAATTTAAAGCTTTGATTGAAACACAGTTCTCTACTAAGCTTCAGATTTAAGGAGTGATAATAGGGGTGAATATCTCAGTACTCAATTTCAAGTTTTTCTCAAACAAAAAATGATTGAACATCAATTGACATGTCCTCATATACCCTCTCAAAATGGTGTAGTTGAGAGAAAACATAGGCATCCCATTGAAACTACCATTATTCTCATGCATCATTCTTCCCTTCCTTTGATCTATTGGTTTGATGCTCTTGTCACTATTGTTTTCTTGGTCAATAGGCATTTTACTCTCAAGCTCAACAATCTTACTCCTTATAAGGTTCTACTCAAACACAAACCTAACTATCAATTCTTAAAGTCTTTTGGTTATAAGTGTTATCCTTGGATCAAGCCATATACTACTCATAAGCTTCAACCAAAATTCATCCCTTGTGTTTTCATTGGCTATCAAACTTCTATTAAAGGGTATAGGTGCCTCGATCCTTAATCAGGCAAAGTTTACATCTCATGACATGTAGTCTTTGATGAGTCTTGTTTTCTTTTTAAGTCTTCTTCTTCTTCTTCAGTTTTCCATTTAACTACTTTTTTCTGGCTAGCTTCTCCTATAAATCCACCTAAGTCTTACTCTTCTTCTACACCTGTCCACACTTCTATAGCATCACCTCCAATAGATTCTCGTCTCATCTACTCACCACCAGCTCCTGTTACCTCTCTATCACCAACTACCTCTTCTGTTGTTGTCCTCATCTTTCTACTTATCCTCCTTCTCAAATTCCTATCTTTTCTATTTTTATTGATCTTCCTTGTATTCCATCTAATGCTCATTCTATGACCACTAAATCTAAATCCAGATTTCTTCCTTCCATTTCTACTTTTGTCTGTCTTATTGCTTCTACTAATCACTTTGAACCTCAAACTTATCATGAAGCAGCTTCCTTCCCTACTTGGAAGGTGTAGACACCCCATTTTTGACCGACCTTAAGACTCAGACGTCACCGATTGAGCGCTTGGTGATGTTGCATATTGTGCTCGTTCTAAGGTTGCGGAGTCCCGGCTGCGAGCCTTGCCTCCGGACTTCCGGACTCTTTTATGCTTTGCTTCGGTTTGCGAACCAGGCTCCGTTTTCTCTGTTTTCTCTTCCCGAAGGGAGGGAGAGGTCTCGTAGATCATCTCTCAGTGGCTGTAGGCTACGTTTCGTGGTCGTAGGCCATTTTTCCCGTTTGGAGCCCGATTTTCGATTTTTCGGAGCCGACGGCCGTGTGCCTCGGTTCGGGACCGCTTAATCACCTCCGTTTGCTCTGGTGCCTAACAGTCAGTTTTCGGGGCCCCGGGCTGCGCGTTTTGGCCCCCGAGCCTTGCTTGCAAGCATTGTTGGGCTCTGACCCAAACTGTAAACAGTCATATTTTGAGCTCCTTTTCATGTTTGATTAAGGACCTTTTGCTTTTTGAGGTCTCCTACTATCACTTGCCTCTTTAACTCTCTTTTAGGCCTATTTTTTCATGATATTTTAGGCTTACTTGTGAGCTATTTTGGACTTGGTCATAAACTAAAAAATGTCTTTTTTTGAGCCCCTCTTCAACTTTGTTGAAGGGCTCTCTTCGGTTTGAGGCTAGCAGCTACCACTTGCCTCTTTATCTCACTTTTTGGCCTTTTTGGGGGGAAATTTCAATTTCAATTTCCCCCCCTTTTCCCCCACTCTTTTGCCTATATAAGCACCCCCTGTAGACACCCCATTTTTGACCGACCTTAAGACTCAGACGTCACCAATTGAGCGCTCGGTGATGTTGCATATGGTGCTCGTTCAGAAGTCTCAGAGTCACGGCCGTGAGCCCTGCCTCCGGACTTCTGAACCCTCTTCTGTGCCTTGCCTCGGTTTGCGAACCAGACTCGGTTTTCTCTGTTTCTCTTCCAGAAGGGAAGGAGAGGTCCTGTAGACCATCTCTCAGTGGCCGTAGGCTACATTTCGTGGCCGTAGGCCATTTTACCCGTTTCGGAGCCCGGTTCCCGGTTTGAGTCTGCCGCCAGTGCCTCGGTTCGGGACCGTCTAACCATCTCCGATTCCTCCGGTTTTTGGCATACATTTTATTTACTCCCTTTTGAGAGACACTGAGGTCCGAGAGACCCACTACGTGGCCAGATGCCACTTTTAGTGCTTGGCAGCCTATTTTCGGGACCCCGAACTGCGTGTTTTGGCCCCCGAGCATTCGTTTTGCATCGATTTTTGTTCATTTTTGGCAGGTACCTCTGTTTTATCACCAGGAAGGTCACTGAAGGGTGGGAGGGTAGCAATTGTCTCAGCAACCAGTTACATTCCTCCGGTGCCCTCCGACGCCTGTTTTTCTCACTTCCGAGCCAATGTTGACCACCCTAGGGCCATTTTCTTCAACCCCAAACCACATATTTGTGTTGTACACACATGGGAGGACCCTAAAAGTATATGGCCGGCCAATAATTCTTTTTTCCATTTTGAAACCTCTTTGAAAAGTGGCTTGTTGTCTCTCCTGTTTTACAGTTGCCAATTTCCAACCACAAGGTCTTGTTGAAGACACATGGGAGGCCACCAATATGTGGTGGCCGGCCAGAAAATCAGCTTTTCATTTTTGCCCCTTGGCCGGCCGGCCACCTGCAACAAAAATACCTAGTCGGCCATGATCCTTGGGAGGTGTGCCTTACAGTTGTATAGCTTTTTCCCCCAAAATATATGATTTCGGGGGACTTTTTGTAGAGAAGGGAACTTAATCCCTTAAGACTACACACTTTCCCTCCATTGCTCATCCATCCTTGCATACATACAGCGGCTCTAGCTCTCCCTCAAAGGTTGAAACACTTGACTCAAGCTCACATATACATATCTCTCCATTTCTCTCTCATTTTCTCTAAGTTTTGTACCATTTCTCCATCACCACCAAGCAGCACCACCACCACCACTCCATTTCCAGAAGCTTGGGGGGCTTTCTAGAAGCTAGGAAGCAACATTTCTCAAGCCAAAAGGGAGCAAAAGTTTGGTCTTCAAGGGTAAGTTCATCTTTCCCTCTTTTGTAGCATTTTTTTGTCCTATTTCTTAGACCTATTTGCTTGCTGTTTTGGGATCCGACCCTAACTGAAAGGGTAATTTTTGTGAGCCATTCTTCATGTTTGTTTAAGGGCTCAACCCTTTTTGAGCCCTCCATTTGGTACTTGCTTCAATACCTCTTTGTATGCCATTATTTTGCCTGGTATTTCTAGCCTATGTGTGATCTGTTTTTGAGCATGATATAAACTGTGAGTTGGCTTATTTTGAGTCCCTCTACAACATTGTAGAAGGGCTCAACACTTTTGGGGGCCTCCATGTAGCACTTACCATTATACCCCTCTTTGGCCCCCCCATTTTTGCATGCTTTGTTGGCTTGTCTTGCTTTTGTTTTTAGGCCATCATCAGAACTGAAAATGGCCATATTTTGACCTTCTTGGCATATCTCATTAAGGGTCTTTGGCTGTTTGATGTATATTTGGCCTACTTCATGTTATACCCCTCTTTGGCCCCCATTTTTGCATGCTTTTGTTGGCTTATCTAGCTTCTGTTTTCGGCCATTATTAGAACTGAAAGTGGCCATATTTTGACCCCCTTGTCATGTTTCATTAAGGGTCTTTGGCTATTTGATGAATTCTTTGTATACTTCATGTTATACCCTCTTGTGGCCTATTTCTTGCATTGCATTTTGAGCATGTTTTCATACTGATTTGAGGCTTGTCATATACTGTAAATATTCATATTTTTAGTCCCTCTTCAGTGTTGTAGAAGGGTATTTTTCCATTTGGGCTAGGAATCTATCACTTTCTTCATTGCCTCCCTTGCGGAGCCATTTTTGTATGCCATTTTAGCCCTACTTTTGATTGCTATTTGGCCATGTTTTGTACTGTAAAAATGTGAGTTTTGGGGCTTCCTTGCTTCTTCCTTTTCATGTCATGTATCAATTATGCATGTGTGGTATAGCTGTAGGCCATTTTATGCATTGAAATCCATGTTTCGGGATCATTTCATACATCGGGTATTATTTCGCCTCATTTCGGGGCTGTTTTTCCCCTCATTTTCTCACTGATTTTTGCATGTTTGCATATCATATTCCATGTCTTTGCCATGTCTCATTACAGTGGCATTTCGGTGCCCGAGGGTCTGTTCTCGGTTTGTGTGCCCGCGGGCACGCACTTCGAGGTATCTTGTTTTCATCTGATGGCCTCTTATGTGAGTGTGGCCGAGGTCCACTTATGTTAGTATAAGTCCATATTGCATTGTATATGCCATTGTAGCCTCATTGCATTGCGTATGCCATTTTCTCGATTTGCGTGCCCGCGGGCACGCACTTCGAGGTATCTTGTTTTCATCTGACGGCCTCTTATGTGAGTGTGGCCGAGGTCCACTCGTGTTAGTATAAGTCCAATTTGCATTGCGTATGCCATTTCATGCCTTAGGATCATTTCCTCAGTTTGCGTACACGTGTGCACGCATTTCGAGGCATCTCATTTTCATAGCATTGTGCATGCTAGGTCATATGTTAGTTGCATTCATGCATGTCATGCATATTGCATTGTGTTCGGGATAGGAGTTAGCCCGGGCACGGGGAACGAGGCACGTTTCGTACTCCGAGCGACGGAACGGGTCTCAATTCCCAAGTCACCGACACTTCGGATTATCCATGATGGAGTTAGGTTTTTGTTGTAGCATTCATATGCATTCATCCTATATTGAGTTGTGCAATTCGGCTCCTCGGCCATCATGCATCGATATGCGTGATTGGTGACACGAGGATCGAGGCATGCATATATTTGTGAAATACATTGCTATGCTCCTTTCCTGCTCTCTGTTGCAGCAAAATGAAGAATCAGTAACTTTTCGAAGTCTGGCACGCACTTCGAGAAACATTGCAAACAGAGGCTAATTGGGGCATCCCAGTGGATTTCCGCGCAAAGTAGTCCAAACATGCATTATTTCATTATTCGGAGCGGAGTCAAGGCAGTCCCTGGCTTGCATGCCAGTTTATAGTTCTTCTTAGTTAATTTGTTAATTAATTAGGAATTTGTATATTATTCGGACTGTATCATTCGGACTGTATTATTCTTTCATTTGGGACTGTATTATTTATTTGGACCCTCTGCGCGAAGGCATAATTGTAATAAGTGTGGGTGAGTGTGATGTATGTCTTCCAACCCCACATCTTTCTTCCCTTTTATTTACCTGCTTACGATGGTTGGATATAGGGCATATTTCAATTAGCATACAGTATGACAGCATGTTTGCACCATTCATCTGTTTTGCACGCACTGCCCCAAGATCATACAAACTACATTTGTATTTCAATTCCAAATTGAATACGTGTTAGCTGTAGCATTCCATATGCCATGTTTAGAATAGCCGAGCCTGCTATAGTTTGCATTTTTGCATGTGTTGCATTTGGCATTTTCTGTATATCTAGGATCACGCATGATTTCTAATAAGCTTCTTTTTTGGCTTGGAGTACTCGGTGAGTTTTACGCTTTAGCATCCTTGCATGCGTGTGAGTGACCGCCATGAATAGCATGCTTACCATGAGGCTATGTGCTTATGTGATATAACTGCCTTGAATGCCTGTAGGTGGAGGTTGAGTTACTTGAATTGGGACAATTCATCAAATATTTGTTTTTAAGCCCACTAGATAGTGGCAAAACCATTGTTCTTCTAAGCCCACCTGAGGGTGGCAAAATCTGCATTTTAAGCCTACCTGCGAGTAGCAAACCATTTTCAAACAAACATGAAGTGTTTTGTTCCAATTCAGGCGATTCAGTCTATACTTGTATGATGTGCGCATCACATAGTAACCTAGGCTAATAACCAGAATAAGAACTCACAATGTTTTCAAAATCAGATATCATGGTTAGTAGAGGCCGGTCTTTGACCGGGCGAGCGGGGGTGCTCACGAAGTGACCTTCCCCAATCGTACCCAAGTTCCCGAGCCGAGGCAACTTTGGTGATGACGGACACGTGGCCTTTGGCACCGAGTCAGGGTTTCCTAAATTTCCCATTAAAAAAACATTTAGGTGGCGACTCTGTATCTGGCAAAGCAGTCTATGTTTGGCACTTCTTTCAAAAAATTTGTTTTCAAAAACGATTTGCCGGATTTGGACTCTTTGGTTCAAGATTAAGAACCGTGACATTTGAGTCCTTGAACTGTAGTGACCCAATATCGAACCAGAACGGGGGGGGATTCGCACTCCCTTTTCCCGGGATGCGTTCAGGGACGTCCACAGTTTCTGGCGACTCTACTGGGGATTTAGAGAACTTGACTCGAACTCATGATATCTGGTTTTGACTACACTTGTGTGTTTCTTTGCATTGCATTTGCATTGGTGCGCCTAGGACACCGTGTTTGCCATCTGCTATTCTTGAGCGGTTTGCCGGAGGCTTGTCTTGTCAAGGCATGTCCATAAGGCTGATCGGTTACTTGCCTCGCAAGATGGGAACACAAACCCGGTTTTACCGGGCACCCTTTTTGACCATTCGACCTAGTGCATATTCGATCCATAGTGACCATTCCAAACTAGGACAAAGTTGCTTACCCGTTTATAGGTTGTTTGAAACCATTGTAGCGTAGTAAAACCCTAGCTCCTGACAAAATAGGACAGGGAAACCCTACCCCAACATAGGGGTGTTTTTGGCTCTCACTTATCTGCTATGTGCTTGTTAGAGTGTGTCTCTACAGGGAATGCATATATCAGTCTATGAGTTTGGCGTCGAACTGCGGGCATCGGTCAAGATTCGAGAATCGGTTGTCTGCGGATATCGGATTGATTTTGGGGAACAAAGGAATCTGAGAACATGATCGATGATTGAGGATGTTGTTTTTCAAATTTTATCAACTGCGTGTTGTATGCCCGATGTGTTGTGTGTATTTAATTTAAGCCGTTTGCTGCCCTGCTTATCCGTTAGTTATTTCCTTTTCGCTTTATTATCTTTTTTGCTAGGGCAGTTTTTAGCACGATTGCTTCCGAACCAGTAGATACTCCCCAAGCACTTTGGACACGAGGTCGCCGACTCAATCGATCTGAGGATTTGGTTGACAGACATCCAGTGTTCCACTCTCTACCCCCAGTTATCAGAAGAAGGCCGAGGAGGCGCAGTGTGTCAGAATAGGGATTACCGGGACAGAGGGCTACTTTGACAGTAAACAGTCAGGTTGAGACTTCTGTGTCTGCCATAGAGATACATTTACCGGTTATTCAGATGGAACAACAGAATACATCAGGGATGGAGGCGATGATGCGCCAAATGCACGAGAGCATGAAACAGATGCAGGAGGATGCCATCCGCCAAGCGGAATTTGCTAAACAACAAGCCGCAGTCATGGCCCAAAGAGCCGAAGCCGATCACTAGGTCAGAATGAGAATGCAAATACTCGCTTCACATCGAGCTCCTCCACCAGTGGCTCCACTACCCGAGCAGGCACCTATTGGTCAGAATACCCTGCCAAATCCTCAGAATACCCTCCCGAACACCCAGAACACCCTACCCAATGTCCAGAATACTCAAGAGGACACCAACCTTCCAACGGGGTTGGCTCCGCCCCCGCTTCTGCCGCAACTGTCCAAGAATCTTACACCCAACCACCCGGACTCTCCATTCGAGTTCGAGGTAGATCATACAGCTCTAAAACTGAGTAAGTTGAAGAAGCTTTTCAAGAAATCGCAGAGGGTGAAGGCCATTCCAGACATCGAAGACGGGTACACCGATGTGGCCGTAACATTGCCAGACAGATTCAAGATGCCACAGATTGATCTTTTTGATGGGTCAGGGGATCCTATGGTCCATCTCCGGCTATTTTCAGACATCCTGAGGCCAATGGGCCTAACCCGACCATAAAAGCTTTCCCTGTTTGGCTGAACTTTGTCGGGTGTGGCAGCCATTTGGTACGCAAAGTTAGAAGATGACGTGAAAAGAAGCTGGGATGAGTTGGCTGAGGCCTTCGTTGCACAGTACTCGTACAATACATAGATCGAGATTACAACCCGTGATCTTGAAACGACGAGGCAGGAACCCAAGGAGTCTTTCTCCGATTTTGTAACTAGATGGAGGGCAAAGGCGTCGATGATGACCTTGAGGCCTACAGACAAAGATCAAATCCGGATGATTGTGCGCAATCTCCAACCGAAACTCATGCAGAAGATGATCGTACTCCCCTTTCCCACCTTCTCAGATTTACACGAGATGGGGGTACAGATCGAGGATGCGATGAAGCAAGGTCTGATCGACCAGGACCAGGAGCAGCCCCGAAGGACATTCAACCGCAATAACAACGCAGGCCCGAGTGGCGCTGCAAACACAAGGACTTCGGAGGTCGGTATGGTCACCACCACTCCCTCTCCCCATCCAAGGCCCGCGGCGGCCACACCCTTTTCCAGTACATCCGGGAGTAGTACCCAATCCCCGAGATATCAGTCCAGAGGCCAAAGAACCTTCACTCCACTATACATGCCTTTGTCCAAGGCTCTTGGGGTTCTAATAAAAAAGGGGCATCTGAAACCCCTAGAGCCGAGGCCATTACCGAATCCACTCCCCCCTTCCCACAACCGGGCCAAGTACTGTGCGTACCACCAGCAACATGGCCATGATACAGACCAATGTTTCCAGCTGTGTCATGAGATTCAGGACCTCGTTGACAAAAATATTATTCTACCTCCCGAAAGACCCAACGTCACAACCAACCCACTCCCCGCACATAACCAAGATCCACCTCCCAAAAGAGTCAACCTCATCCAAACTGGGGTCGTGTCCTACGATCCTAGTATCTATATTACTCCCTCTCACCTACCCAAGCCGGAGGTGATCCTTCCTGACTGCACTGACTTGTGCATGTTGGACACATTCACAACCCAATCTGAGCCAGAGGTGGTGACCATCGAAGATGGAATGGGGCAGGTTTCAGAGTAGGAAAGAATTATTGAGTCTGGGATGGAACAGTCTGGGAATCTAGCTGGAAGAGCCTATGATCCAAGCGGATACATCCTACCAATCGAAAGGCGAGTTTGCCGTAAAAGTCGAATCTGCATGATTCGGGGGGACAGACTTGAATAAAAGACAGATGATCTAACAACAGTGGAAGGGGACTTTGCCAACCTCCAGTTCTTCAACGACCAGGAATCAGGGGATATAACAGTCAACTGGTTTGGATATGAGGAGTCGGCGGAAGTTATCGGATGGTTAGATGATCGGCCCGATGTTGTGGAAATTCAGCCAGAGCAAGGCCCGGTAGGGGCAGGGGTATCAATGATGGCCGGAAGGGCCGAGAGTCAAAATGGATTGCCGAAGAGCACCAGTACAAAGAATTTCGCTCAGGATCAAAATATTGTGAAAACTGAGCAACAAACCGTACTAACACAGGAGGAGCAAGGGAAGAATTGGGATTCTGAGAGAATCCGGAAAGCCAAGAACCATGAAGAGATTGAAAGTGCTACGAGCACGAAAGAAAGATATGCTGTGAGCATATGGGATGAAAGTACTGAGAGTACAAACTTGCCAGAACCAGATATGTGTCTGTTGAACTCTAGCGGGATGTGGTGGGAAGACGATGACTTATGTCTTGCCCACACGGATGAAGATTGGGTAGGCGCTCAACCAGATGATACTTGGTACCTCGATGAGGTGGACCATATGACCAGGAGCTGGCGGTACTTCAAGCCCCCACACCTAGACCAACCCGAAACATCTGGAAAAGATAAAGAGGCGGAGAAAGAGAGAAAGAAGCAAATTGAAGAAGAAGCTGTACTGAGACAGTTAAAGAAGATACAAGCAGACATCTCCATCTAGGGACTGCTTATGGCGTCAAGGGTACATAGACAGGCCGTCCTATCTGCTATGGACAAGGCCAAACTCTCCATCGATACTACACCAGAGCAAATTGGTTTGGTTTTTCCGGAGGAGGTTTCCGACATTAACCTTTTCGACAAAGAACGCCACCGAGGGCGTAAATCATAACAAACCCCTCTACATCTCCGTGGAATGTAGAGATAAGTGGATACCGGTGGTACTTGTTGATACCGGGTCTGCTATCAACGTCTGCCCAGCCAAAACAGCATATGCAATCGGGTTGAAACCCGCGGACTTCATACCAACCACTCAGGTGATCAAAGCTTACGATAATACCAGTAGGGAAGTGATGGGGACTGTCAAGGTTCAGACCCAAGTTGGTCCAAGACAACACAACGTTGAATTTCATGTCTTGGACGTTCCCGCAACCTTCAACTTACTCTTGGGGTGGCCGTGGTTGCACCAAGTAAAGGCAGTCTCTTCCACTCTACACCAGATGTTGAAATACCCTCACGAGAAGGGGGTAGCTATTGTCTTCAGAAATTCATCCATCCACCCGCCACCGGAAGTGTCTACACCAGTTTTGGAAATCGAGCACGGCGCGAATGATGTATTCTTATCAGGGTTCACCTTGGCATCAGGTTCAGGTAGTGAGCCGGAATTTGATTCCACCGAGTCCTGTGAGTCGGAATCAGGTTCCAGCTCGACTGAGTCTGAGTCTGGTACTCCTAGGGAAGTTAACCCGGATACCACAGTCCTGTCTAGGTTGTCTTTTTCCTTTTCATTTGAGTCTGTTGTAACCAATGAATCGGACGATTTGGATGTGCCTAATGAGAATGAACTATCTGTGGTTTCCGAGTATTTTTCTGTGCCCTTGATTTATTGCATTAATTCAGACTTTCAAAATTTTGATGAAAACGACAAGGACGAAGTTCCTCCGGTTTTACAACGTTTAATTGAACAAGAGCAAGAGAGATTTGTTAAACCATTAATGGATGAAATCATTACCATGAACATTGGTACTGAGGAGGACCCGCGGCTGGTCCAGATCGGGTCCACGTTGTCTTCGAAGGAACGCGAACGCTTAGTCGTTTTATTAAAAGATTTCAAAGATGTTTTCGCGTAGTCCTACGAAGACATGCCTGGAATCGATCCTGAGATTGTACAACATCGGATCCCCCTTGACCCCGAGGCCCGACATCAGCGAAACTCGAAGGATCCGCCGGATTGGGCTCTTAAGATTAAGGAAGAGGTCACCAAGCAAATCGACGCAGCTTCCTTTGGTATCCGAATATCCGACTTGGTTGGCTAACATTGTTCCGTGTCAAGAAAGATGGCAGGATCCGTGTGTGTAGACTTCGTGGATTTGAACAGCTAGTCCGGCGACGACTTCTTCCGTTACCGCACATCGATGAGTTGGTAGACTTCACAGCAGGGCATGCATTGCTCTCATTCATGGATGGCTTCTCAGGATACAACCAGATAGTGATGGCACCAGAAGATAGGGAAAAGACTGCATTCACCACCCCGTGGGGGACATACTGCTACCGGGTAATGCCGTTTGGGTTGAAGGACGCTGGAGCTACTTATCAACGGGCCGCAACCACAATACTACATGATATGATCCACAAAGAGGTTGAGGTGTATGTGGACGACATGATTGTCAAGTCCAAGGAAAGAGAGGGCCACTACACCGCCTTACATAAGTTTTTCCAAAGGATCAGGGAATTCCGGTTGCGGCTAAACCCTCAGAAATGTACATTTGGTGTTACAGCGGGAAAAATGCTGGGGTTTCTGATTACACAAAGAGGCATCGAGGTCGATCCTTCCAAAATCAAGGCCATCTTAGAAATGCCACCACTAAGGACTGAAAAGGAGGTGCGAGGCTTTCTGGGTAAAGTGCAATTCATAAGACGGTTTATTTCAAAATTAACCTTGACTTGTGAACCACGTTTTGGCCTCCTGAAGAAAGGAAAGAAGTTCCAATGGGACGGCCGATGTCAAGCTGCATTTGAACAGATTAAAGAATATCTATAGAACCCACCCGTTTTATCGCCACCAGAATCGGGAAAACCGTTGATTTTGTATCTGTCAGTGACTGAAACTTCAATGGGCTGCATGCTTGCACAAGAATCAGAAGATAAGGTGGAGAAAGCCATCTACTATTTGAGCAAAAAGATGCTGGAGTATGAGACCCGATATACACCGCTAGAAAAGGCTTGCTTAGCTCTGGTATGGGCTACCGTGAAGTCATGCACTACCTGTTAGCTCACTCTGTAATGTTGGTTTCACGACTTGATCCCATCAAATATCTCTTCGAGAAACCAGCACTTACGGGTAGGCTAGCTCGTTGGTTGCTGTTGCTCTCCGAATTTGATCTCACATACGTGACACGCAAGTCAGTGAAAGGAAGAGCAGTGGCAGAGTTCCTTGCCGACCACCCGGTTGAGGGGGATGAAGCAGTTGAGTACCTGTTCCCGGATGAATCAATTCTGCATATCGACGAAGAAACTTGGACGATGTACTTTGACGAAGTGTCAAATCAACATGGGTATGGGATAGGAGTGTTGCTGATAGCACCCGACAATTCCCGTATCCCTCTAGCCTTCAAACTCCGATTCAAAGTCTCGAACAATGAAGCAGAATACGAGGCGTGTATTGCTGGTCTAGAAGCAGCCCTAGAACTAGGGACAAGACGGTTGGACATCATTGGGGATTCGAACCTTGTTGTGTCTCAAGCTAAAAGAGACTGGAAAGTGAAAGAGGAAAAGATGATGATGTATCACCAAACCTTGGATTTGCTGACTCCTCGGTTTGAGAAGCTAAGTTTTACTCATCTACTAAGAGAGAACAACAGGTTCACAGATTCTTTAGCAACTCTATCATCTATGATAGACATCCCGTGTGGAGTTCGAATGCGTCCGATCATCATTGACCAGAAATTTGCACCTGCCTATGAGTCGATTGCAGCCATAGATGGAGTTTAGGTCGAACACCCCTGGTATTACGACATCTGGAACTTCTTGGAGAAAGAAACATACCCGCCAGGGGTAAATGCCAAAGATAAGAGGGCAATCAGGAGAATGGCAGTCCAATTCATCATCTGCGGAGATAAACTGTATAAACGGGGTCATCTGGGAATGCATAAACTGTGCATTGATACCGAAGAGTCAAAGCGTCTGATGGAAGCCATCCACGGGGGAGAATGTGGTGCACACATGAATGGGGTAATGCTGGCACGGACGATTCTCAGACAGGGTTATTACTGGTCCACCATGGAGGAGGATTGTATTAGTTTCGTCCAGCGATGTCACAAGTGTCAAATTCATGCAAATCGCATGAACATCCCGCCGTCAAAGCTATACAACATGACTTCGCCATGGCCGTTTTCTGTCTGGGGAATTGATGTAATCGGAGCTGTCACGCCGAAGAGGTCGAATGGGCATGAGTTCATCTTAGTAGCGATAGATTATTTCACAAAGTAGGTCGAGGCCCAATCTTATGCGATGTTGAAGGCTTCGCATGTAGCAAAATTCATCAGAAACAATATCATCTGTCGCTACGGGGTCCCAAATGAAATCGTTTCAGACAATGATTGCCACTTCAAGAAGGAGGTGATTGATTTGTTGGAGAAATACAATGTGGCTTTTCATAAGTCATCTACCTACCAGCCGCAAACTAATGGAGCAGTTAAGGCCGCCAACAAGAATATCAAGCGCATACTACAGAAGATGGTGGAAACTCACGGATCGCCAGATAAGCCGCTGCTCGCCTGTGGGGCTACCAGACTTCAATCGAACTTCTCTGGGCGACTCGCATTTTGGTTTATGGGATGGAGGCCGTTCTACCTATTGAGATTGAGGTCCCGTCATTACGAGTATTGGCTGAGTGCCAGATAGCCGAAGCGGATTGGCAGCAGAGCAGATTCGAGGAACTCATGCTTTTCGATGAAAGAAGGTTGAAAGCACTGTACCACGTCCAAAGATATCAACATAGAATTGCCCGGGCTTTTAACAAGAAGGTTAAGTCCAGGAATTTGAAAGAAGGAGATTTGGTACTCAAAGACAACCGAGCCCCCATCCACGACCCAAGGGGCAAGTTCAGACCCAATTGGACTGGCCCCTACATTATCAAGTCAATCTGGTCAGGTGGAGCTGTGGTTCTGATGGATCTAGATGGCTTAGAGTTTTCCCAACCGATCAACATGGACAAGTTGAAGAAATACTACCCCTGAGAGGCTCGCTAGGCCGAAAACCCGAAAGGGCGACCTAGGCAAAACTCAGAGCACAAAAAATTTGAAATTATAAAAACTAAGCTCGCAAGGTTGAAAACTCGCAAAGGGCGGCCTTGGCAAAAGTTAGAGCGCAAAAGGAGAGTAAAAATACCAGAGCGAACCTGAGCTTGAACTACGTAAGGCTTGATTCCCATCTTTGGGATACGTAGGCAACTTCATCCTGAAGTTCAGCCACAATCTTTTCCCCAATCAACTTTGTCCATTTGATCATCTCAGTCATCTCTATTCATCAGCATTTATCGTGATCTCCGGTACAATGCTATTCAGACTAGGGGCAACTTTCCGTTGCAATGAAGTGTTGCGGCACCATTCAAACTAGGGGCAACTTTCCGTTGCAACATAGTGCCGCGGTACTATCCAGACTACGGGCAACTTTCCAGTTGCTAGGATCCGGGGTTGTGCGTCTCAATGACAAATCTTAGGCGTGTCCAGTTCTGATCCATATCGAAAATAGTTTTGAAAAGTTTTAATAAAAGTTGACTTTGCTCAAAATTAATCTTTTTACAACCAAGACCATTTTTGGACCAAAGCGGAAAATTTTCAGTACCACAACCTTCAATTTCATTGATTTCAAAACAGAGTTCTCTCGCTCTTGCATACAATTGAAGTTGCTTTTTATTACACTCATGATGAAAACTTGAAAGTACTAGTAAAACAATAAATCCGGGGCATAGTCCAGTCAGGTGTCCCTACACCCCCTTCCAGAGCTGGTTGAAGCCTCTGATGCCAACCTAGGCCCAATCTGCGCCTCTTCATTGAGCCAATCCCAGCACTCATCAGATAAAGTGCAACTAAAAACAGGGGCAGGGGACAGGAGCTCTCTAGTTCTCCAGGCCGTAGTATGTCGGGCAAGGTGTGCACCTCGGACCGGGAAAGTGACCGGGTATTCAATACCCACCGGAGGGCAAGTCTGATCATGACCAAACTGACGCAGAATACAGAATGGGAAATAGAATACGCAGTGGATCAGGCCAATCAACCGGATCCCAGTATCCTGGAACATGCTATAGCTCATCACCGGAAGGTTAAGCCAAGGACAGCGCCAAGCAATGCGTTCAGCTGACAAGTTGCACATCCATTCAAACCACCATCCCTCATCAAGGGTGTCGACCAGGCGTTGTCGAAAGAAGTAGCCGCGGGCTGAGTAAGCAGGGCAAGAGTCCATAACTTGCAATTTATCCATCAACCATATCTGGCGAGGGATGAAAAATGAGAGAATAAAGAATAGAGAGATGTGCGATGAGAGAAAAGTAAGATGAGGATTTTGTGAGAAAAACCGAGCCTGAGGGCCGAGTGATATGAGCAAATACATATGTGAGCTTGGGTGGGAAACATTACCTGCAGTAGTAGTGGACTCCCCGCAAACCTGGTTGTCTCTTGGCGGTAGAAGGCATCCAAACCCAGCAGTGTCTCGGCCAATGTCATGGCGATACAGCTCTTTCCTTCCCTCAAGCCTTGAGCGACTTCAATCAAATGGATGCTAGCTCCTCCAAAACCCGAGACAAACAGAAAATGAGATAGCATGCACAAGCAGAGGGCATGTTGTCAGAAACCTTGCCAATGATGGTCGCTGCGGTCACCGGCATTAGAGAATCGGTAAATCAGGCTCGGGATATCCAACATCCCGTTACCGGCCAGAGATCGAGCATCATGCGCGTTGAGACCGCACATCCGCCCTAAAGCTTGGGCGTGGCCAAAACGAGACTGAGGCAAGATCTCTTCTGAGCGGTCAGACTCCATCAAGACTTGAAAATCTTCGAAAGTGGGACATACCTCTTGCCCTCCGAAGCTGAAGACATGCGTCACTGGGTTCCAAAACCTCGCCGCGGCATGGAGGAAAGGAAGATGCAGTGGAGTCCGGCCCAGCGTGAATAGTGCATTCAAGCCGAAACCCCGGAAGTTCAACTTTTCCAAGCCATCTAAAGAAGAGATCCAAGATGTGAGATTTTCTACGAGAAATGCCTCTATTTTTGTGCAAAGTAGTGATGAAATGAAAGAGTTCCAAAGTTGGAGCTTTATAGGGGGGTAAAACACTATTCGGGGACAAGTGTCACAATTCTAGGAGCTGCAGGGAAAGGTGGCCGGCCGGCCACCTTTGACTCAAAACATGGCCGGCCAGCCACCTTTTAGTCTCCAAAAAGCAAAATGTGGCCGACCATGCTCATTGGTCCTGTCTTGCCCTCCGAAAGAAAGTTTGAGGCACTTTCACGCATCGTGGATGTCGAAGGCCTCCATTTCTCTCAGTTTCGGATGCGTCCCAGCACCCAGATCGTCCAAAGTACGCTTTGTTGTATTTTGCTTATCGAGTTGTTGCTTTGTTTATCGAGTTGTAAGTTTTGTCGAGCTGTCGCATTTTGTGTTTTGAGTCATTACTTTTTGTTTACGCAATTTTGTTAAGTCTTGTTTATCGAGTCGTTAACATTGTTGTATTTTGCTTATCAAGTTGTAAACTTGCTAAGATTCTGTTATTTCTTAGTGAGTCGAGTTGTTTGATTTGTTGCGTCGGTTCATTACCTGACCCGGTAAATACACAAGGCACATTCCCATTCAATTCCATTTTTGTGCAAAATGATGCGATGCGATGCTAAGAGTTTCAAATACAAACACCTTTTCAAAAGATATTTCATTCCATCATGTTTTACAACAAAATAAAGGTACAAGTTTTACAGAAAATGAAACTGCCTAACAATATGCAAAGTGCTATAAACTACTAGCAAAAAGTAAAATAAAGCAAGAAATAGCGTCAATATCCTCGGGAGCGGGAATGAGGAGGCCCTCTCATCCTCTTCTGCGGGACAACCTCTGTACCATCATCACCATCCGGGTCAGAGCTGTCATCCTCAGGATCCCCCTCAGCCTCGTCTCCACTCCCGGAACCAAGGCCGGAGCCCCCCTCCTCAGCAGATGTCTCTGACTCACGATCTGCGACCTCCTCCTCCTCCTCCTCATCAGGCTCTGCCTCTACAACATGTGCCCTACGTCTGCGAGACGACCCCGCTCCTCGAGCTCCCCAGTAAGGCCTAGATGGCCCTGCTCCCTGAGAAGGCCCGATGGCCCGACTCTTGAAATGGCCCAGAGATGGCCCAAAGACCTCGACCTCTCGAGAAGGCCCGTGGCCCGGCCTACCATGTGCATATACAGAAGGCATCTGAAAGTGAAGAGTTCAATACATCAGTTCAAATATGAAAAGCAGATGAAAGTACAATATGCGAAATGGGGTGTGTGTCAGATGTGCTCTACACAGCCTATCAATACAGCAGAATGTTCAAAACCAGTATGTCATCAGAAACATGCTAAATACGGGAAAGATGAACAGTACCTGCACTCCCATAATAGCCATCTGTGCCTCCCTCCGTGGGATCATGCCCTCAAAAGTGGCCAGCATCCCAAGCATCTAATCCATGTACTCAACTGGAGGCTACAGATACAAATGCAAAAACTATCAGTGAGGGAATGAATGTCGGAGTATCTGACTGATAAATCAAAGTTGTAAAACATACCGAGGGTGAATCAGGATCTCTGACATATCTGTGGTCAGGAAGAGGAGGCTCCAACGAGACCTAGTAAGGAGTCCCAAATCGCCAACTCGTCAACTCGGTCGGCATATCTGGCCACCCAGGATGATGAAGAGTCGGAGGGATCGGGGGAATCGACCCACCCCCACCTCGAGATGTATCAGCCCTGCTGGAAGAGGGGATATCCGTAGCACGAGCCCGACTCGAAGATGGTACATCAGTAGGCCTCAGTGGCGGAGCACGCACTTCCGTCAAGGGAGGCATCAGATATGTATGACGATAAGTGGCGTAGTCCCCGTCCGTAAGGTGTAGTAAAGCATCGATGCCCTGCATAGCACTAACGACCTCCTGGGTAGAGAGTCTATCAGCAGTCTGCATAGTGGCTGGAGGTGCTGCATGAGGGTCCAGAGAATTGTACCCCCACACCTGACGCAGGAAGCGTTCCCCCAAGAACCACGCCCTACCAACTGGTCCTTCAAGCAGGAACCTGTACTGGGAGTTACCCGCTCCTCCGGGATACTGAAATCGGAGACCATCGCCCAAGACCGCCCAGGGCTGCCACGTAATCTGCGGATAACCAGTACATGAATCAATCAGAAATCGGGAATATACAGGGCAGATCAAAGATGAAAACGGAAAAGAACTAAGAGTTCTGAAATACCTCTGTCGTCCGAACAGTGTCAAAATATTGTCGCAGGTAGAAAAGAGTCTCTCGAGGTCTCAGTCGGTGCTGGCCCTCGAATACCAATGAAAACGGGGTCATAAGGAACCCTGCCACCTCCATCTCCAGGGCTAACGTCGGAAAATATACGTAGACCCATAGCTGAGAAAAGCAGTGCGGAATGTAAATACAAAGTGCTGAGGGCAAAATACAGAATGTAAAGTGCGCCGTGTGTGCAATGAACAAGTAATGAGAAGCAGAAATGTAAATCGAGAGGACAGAACGTACCTCCCAGGCTCTCCAGTAACCGCCAAGTGAATTCCCCTGCCCACGGGATGCCGCGCTCATGTTGCAATAGAGGGTAGCCAGGCCGGCGCCACCCCAGTCGTACCGACTGACCTGTGATAGGTCCACTAGGGCACTCAAAAGATACAACCCAACAGTGTTCCCCCTATCAGCAAACAGAGTGGTGCCAAAGAGGAACATAAGGAAACCGCGGGCGTACTGCTCCGCCTCCTCAGGAGACCCGGGCTCCATCCCCTCCCTCCGAAAACGGGAAGAGAACCAGGTGTACCGGACTCTCCCAGAAGCTCTGTCCACAGGCGGGCGGGCCCCCAACAGATGTACCCAAGCGGCCTCCCATTCGCCCATATCCTCGTCGTAAGGAATGGGCCAACCTCCTATGTCTAGGCCGGTAAGTACAGCGAAGTCTAGCGGGGTCATGGTCAGATCCCCGGTGGCGAAAAAATGGAAGGAATTGGTGGTGTCCCACCATCTCTCCACCAAAGCTGCTGACAGTGTCCTACTGGCAGGACAATGTGATAACCCCATGCAGAAGGCCCCGAACCCTGCTAAGTCAACCAAATCCCGGACAACCTCTGGGAGCTCGGCATACCACTCTCTCGCAGCAGTGGAGCCATATCCTCGCACGGTACGAGAGCCAACCTGCATTCAGAATGGACGCATGTGTCAGAATCAGAATGAATAAGCCGTATGCAAATGAAATGAATAAGCCGTGTGCAAATGAAATGAATAAGCTATGTGCAAATGAAATGAATAAGCCGTGTGCAAATGAAATGAATAAGCTGTGTGCAAATGAAATGAATGAGCCGTCTACAAACGCAAGTAAATGGACTGTGTGTTCAAACAATCAAAATATGGGCTGCATGTTCATATCAAATGTCTGGGCTGTGTGTTCAAAAAATCAAATGTCTGGGCTGTGTTCAGAAAATTAGTGGTCTGGGCTGTGTGTTCAGAAAATCAAAATATGGGCTGCGTGTTCATCTCAAATGTCTGGGCTGTGTGTTCAGAAAATCAAATGTCTGGGCTGTGTGTTCAGAAAATCAAAATATGGGCTGCATGTTCATCTCAAATGTCTGGGCTGTGTGTTCAGAAAATCAGTGGTCTGGGCTGTGTGTTCAGAAAATCAAAATATGGGCTGCGTGTTCATCTCAAATGTCTGGGCTGTGTGTTCAGAAAATCAGTGGTCTGGGCTGTGTGTTCAGAAAATCAGTGTTTTGGGCTACGTGTTCAAATCTTAATCGCTGGCCGCGGTTCGCTTAACTGGCCAGGTGTTCAAAAATCGGTTTTGGGTCGCGTGTTCAAATCTTAATCGCGCTGTTCGCGAACTGGCCGTGTGTTCAGAAAATCAGAGTGTGTGCCGTGTGTTCACCATCAATCTGGGCTGTGTGTTCAGAAAATCAGAGTGTGTACCGTGTGTTCACCATCAACTTGGACTGTGTGTTCAGAAAATCAGAGTTTGGGACTGCGTGTTCTACTCTCAATCAGTGTGTGCCGTGTGTTCACCATCAACTTGGACTGCGTGTTCAAATCATAATCAGTGTGTGCTGTGTGTTCACCATCAACTTGGACTGTGTGTTTAGAAAATCAGAGTTTGGGACTGTGTGTTCTACTCTTAGTCAGTGTGTGCCGTGTGTTCACCTTCAAATTCGGGCTGTGTGTTCGACAAATCAGTGTTTGAGCCGTGTGTTCAATTCTTAACTAGTGTGTACCGTGCGTTCACAATCAATCAATGAGCCTAGTGTTCAGAAATTCAAGTGTTTAAACCACATGTTCAGGATGCAAGCAAAGTACTATGTTATAAGCTAAACTGTGTGTTCAAGCATGGCAAAGGTATGAAATGCACGAAAAATACAAAAAATGAAGTAAAATACCTCTCGTGCCTCGTAAGAAAGGTGATGCTCCAGCTCTCATAGAAGTAAATCTCCGGGTGCCCGATCATTGAAGTCAGTAAAATGACAAAAAATGGCCCGCGGAATAATGTGTACCGACGGGGCGTATCTCTCGGGAATAAAGGGGCGGACCCTCGAGGGCAGCGTCATGTTATCAAAATCATCCCCGGCACCTGGAGGACCTCCACCGTGAGGGAAATTACCCGCCATTTCAAAAAAGGAGCAAAAATGAGCCAAAATTGCAAAAAGTTAACAAAAGTCAACTCTCGGGAAATGGAAAAGTCAACAAAAGTCAACTCCCGAGAAAATCTTCCAAATATTGAGACAAACTTACCTCAAGTGGTGAAAATGAGAAAAAAAGCCCCGAAATCAAAATTTAATTGGTCCAAAGTGCTTAAAATCGAATGTTTTTGCGAAAGCAACTTGCGTGAGAGGCTGAAAAACGCGTATAAAGTGCAGATCTGAAGGAAAAAATGGTTTGGGAGGCAAGAGGGGAAGTTTTCGCAGCTGTGGGTGTGAGCTCGAAGTGAATGGATGAGGAGATATAAAGAAAATGAGGCGAAAAGACCAAACTGCCCCATGTTTTGGGCAGGTGGCCGGCCGGCCACCTTTTCTGGCTGGCTGGCCATTTGCTTTTTTTGAAATGGCCAGTGGCCTCCCCTTAGGCAACCAGCTGGCCGGCCATGTCCCCCACATGCTCACCTAGCTCTCTGCCAATTTTGAGGAAGATCGGAGTTCCCGGGACCTGAAAAAGTTCAAGAAAAGTGTACTTTCTGGCGCGAAATTGCTCCACCGGAACTTCAGCTGCAATTTCTGACATGTGCCTCATCATTACTCATCAAAATCAGAGTGTATCCTTTTTAAGCATGTTGTAACCTCTCCGAGAGGTGAACCAGAGGCCGCGATCGAGTCGCCTTCGCCGAAATGCGCGTTTCCGTACTCGTTGTTTCGCAACAAACGGGTACCCTGATTTATGCTCGTTTTGCATTATTGTGCACATAACTTGCATTCTCATGAGCATTTTGCATTGTCATACATGTTTTCTTAGTGTACCATACCTCTGTGCTCGAGCATGCGTTGTCACGCACGTTCCTTTCTCGTACTGCGATACATTCACTCGCCGACACTGCGTGTGTCAAACTTTCAGAATCACAGGAATCACATTGAATATATGTTGTTAGCATATTGTTCTTGTTGAATTTCTTTCTTTTGCAGGCACGATATTGTATGTACGGTTCATTTGAGGTCGCGACTGCATTTAATCGCGCAGGTATCGTATTTTCTCCGTGTGAGACGCGACGAGAATTGAATAAATTCTCCGCATTCCTAACTGCATGAAATGTAGTTATTGCTTTGCATTCTTGCTTAAAACTGTTGCATCTATTTGCGAATACTTGCTTCATTACAGCTTGCTGCACTTGCATGATCATTAAGTTACTTCTGGCTCCGTGCATATCGCTTTGCATTTTGCCCCCATTGCCTGCGGGCATGCCTGCGGGCACATATCTCTGTTCATCTTATATGATTGTCTAAGTCTTCGGCCTTGTCAAAAATGGGTCGTCTCTGGGCTTTGACATTCACTCCCGTCACTTGTGACTTCCAAGTTCTGTCAAAGAGGGGCAACTGTAGACACCCCATTTTTTACCAACCTTAAGACTCAGACGTCACCAATTGAGCGCTCGGTGATGTTGCATATTGTGCTCGTTCAGAAGTCTCAGAGTCACGGCCGTGAGCCCTGCCTCCGGACTTCTGAACCCTCTTCTGTGCCTTGCCTCGGTTTGCGAACCAGACTCGATTTTCTCTGTTTCTCTTCCAGAAGGGAGGGAGAGGTCCCGTAGACCATCTCTCAGTGGCCGTAGGCTACATTTCGTGGCCATAGGCCATTTCACCCATTTCGGAGCCCAGTTCCCGGTTTTCGGAGCTGTCAGGCCGTGTGCCTCGGTTCGAGACCGTCTAACCATCTCCGATTCCTCCGGTTTTTGGCATACATTTTATTTACTCCCTTTTGAGGGACACTGAGGTCCGAGAGACCCACTTCGTGGCCAGATGCCACTTTCGGTGCTTGGCAGCCTATTTTCGAGACCCCGAACTGCGTGTTTTGGCCCCCGAGCATTCGTTTTGCATCGATTTTCGTTCATTTTTGGCCGGTACCTCTATTTTATCACTAGGAAGGTCACTGAAGGGTGGGAGGGCAGCAATTGTCTCAGCAACCAGTTACATTCCTCCGGCGCCCTCCGACGCCCGTTTTTCTCACTTCCGAGCCAATGTTGACCACCCTAGGGCCATTTTCTTCAACCCCAAACCACATATTTGTGTTGTACACACATGGGAGGACCCTAAAAGTCTATGGCCGGCTAGTAATTCTTTTGTCCATTTTGAAACCTCTTTGAAATGTGGCTTGTTGTCTCTCCTGTTTTACAGTTGCCAATTTCCAACCAGAGGGTCTTGTTGAGGACACATGGGAGGCCACCAATATATGGTGGCCGGCCAGAAAATCAGCTTTTTATTTTTGCCCCTTGGCCTGCCGGCCATAGGGGGTGGTCGGTCGGCCACCTGCAACAAAAATACCTAGTCGGCCATGATCCTTGGGAGGTGTGCCTTACAGTTGTATAGCTTTTTCCCCCAAAATATCTGATTTCGGGGCACTTTTTGTAGAGAAGGGAACTTAATCCCTTAAGACTACACACTTTCCCTCCATTGCTCATCCATCCTTGCATACATACAGCAGCTCTGGCTCTCCCTCAAAGGTTGAAACACTTGGCTCAAGCTCACACATACATATCTCTCTATTTCTCTGTCATTTTCTCTAAGTTTTGCACCATTTCTCCATCACCACCAAGCACCACCACCACCACTCCATTTCCAGCAGCTTGGGGGCCTTTCCAGAAGCTAGGAAGCAACATTTCTCAAGCCAAAAGGGAGCAAAAGTTTGGTCTTCAAGGGTAAGTTCATCTTTCCCTCTTTTGTAGCATTTTTTTGTCCTATTTCTTAGACCTATTTGCTTGCTGTTTTGGGCTCCGACCCTAACTTAAAGGGTCATTTTTTTGATCCATTCTTCATGTTTGTTTAAGGGCTCAACCCTTTTTGAGCCCTCCATTTGGTACTTGCTTCAATACCTCTTTGTATGCCATTATTTTGCATGGTATTTCTAGCCTATGTATGATCTGTTTTTGAGCATGATATAAACTGTGAGTTGGCTTATTTTGAGTCCCTCTACAACATTTTAGAAGGGCTCAACACTGTTGGAGGCCTCCATGTAGCACTTACCATTATACCCCTCTTTGGCCCCCCATTTTTGCATGCTTTGTTGGCTTGTCTTGCTTCTGTTTTTAGGCCATCATCAGAACTGAAAATGGCCATATTTTGACCTTCTTGGAATATCTCATTAAGGGTCTTTGGCTGTTTGATGTATATTTGGCCTACTTCATGTTATACCCCTCTTTGGCCCCCATTTTTGCATGCTTTTGTTGGCTTATCTAGATTCTGTTTTCGGCCATTATCAGAAGTGAAAGTGGCCATATTTTGACCCCCTTGTCATGTTTCATTAAGGGTCTTTGGCTATTTGATGAATTCTTTGTATACTTCATGTTATACCCTCTTGTGGCCTATTTCTTGCATTGCATTTTGAGCATGTTTTCATACTGATTTGAGGCTTGTCATCTACTGTAAATGTTCATATTTTTAGTCCCTCTTCAGTGTTTTAGAAGGGTATTTTTCCATTTTGGCTTTTCATCTATCACTTGCTTCATTGCCTCCCTTGCGGAGCCATTTTTGTATGCCATTTTAGCCCTACTTGTGATTGCTATTTGGCCATGTTTTGTACTGTAAAAATGTGAGTTTTGGGGTTTACTTGCTTCTTCCTTTTCATGTCATGTATCAATTATGCATGTATGGTATAGCTGTAGGCCATTTTATGCATTGAAATCCATGTTTCGGGATCATTTCATACATCGGGTATTATTTCGCCTCATTTCGGGGCTGTTTTTCCCCTCATTTTCTCACTGATTTTTGCATGTTTGCATATCATATTCCATGTCATTGCCATGTCTCATTACAGTGGCATTTCGGTACCCGAGGGTCCGTTCTCGGTTTGCGTGCCCGCGGGCACGCACTTCGAGGTATCTTGTTTTCATCTGATGGCCTCTTATGTGAGTGTGGCCGAGGTCCTCTTATGTTAGTATAAGTCCATATTGCGTTGTATATGCCATTGTAGCCTCATTGCATTGCGTATGCCATTTTCTCGATTTGCGTGCCCGCGGGCACGCACTTCGAGGTATCTTGTTTTCATCTGACGGCCTCTTATGTGAGTGTGGCCGAGGTCCACTCCTGTTAGTATAAGTCCAATTTGCATTGCGTATGCCATTTCATGCCTTAGGATCATTTCCTCGGTTTGCGTACACGTGTGCACGCATTTCGAGGCATCTCATTTTCATAGCATTGTGCATGCTAGGTCATATGTTAGTTGCATTCATACATGTCATGCATATTGCATTGTGTTCGGGATAGGAGTTAGCCCGGGCACGGGAAACGAGGCACGTTTCGTACTCCGAACGACGGAACGGGTCTCAATTCCCAAGTCACCGACACTTCGGATTATCCATGATGGAGTTAGGTTTTTGTTGTAGCATTCATATGCATTCATCCTATATTGAGTTGTGCAATTCGGCTCCTCGGCCATCATGCATCGATATGCGTGATTAGTGGCACGAGGATCGAGGCATGCATATATTTGTAAAATACATTGCTATGCTCCTTTCCTGCTCTCTGTTGCAGCAAAATGAAGAATCAGTAACTTTTTGGAGTCTGGCACACACTTCGAGAAACATTACAAACAGAGGCTAATTGGGGCATCCTAGTGGATTTCCGCGCAAAGTAGTCCAAACATGCATTATTTCATTATCCGGAGCGGAGTCAAGGCAGTCCCTGGCTTGCATGCCAGTTTATAGTTCTTCTTAGTTAATTTGTTAATTAATTAGGAATTTGTATATTATTCGGACTGTATCATTCGGACTGTATTATTCTTTCATTTGGGATCAGATATTTATTCGGACCCTCTGCGCGAAGGCATAATTGTAATAAGTGTGGGTGAGTGTGATGTATGTCTTCCAACCCCACATCTTTCTTCCCTTTTATTTACCTGCTTACGATGGTTGGATATAGGGCATATTTCAATTAGCATACAGTATGACAGCATGTTTGCACCATTCATCTGTTTTGCACGCATCGGGCTCGGCGCATCATACAAACTACATTTGTATTTCAATTCCAAATTGAATACGTGTTAGCTGTAGCATTCCATATGCCATGTTTAGAATAGTCAAGCCTGCTATAGTTTGCATTTTTGCATGTGTTGCATTAGGCATTTTCTGTATATCTAGGATCACGCATGATTTCTAATAAGCTTCTGTTTTGGCTTGGAGTACTCGGTGAGTTTTACGCTTTAGCATCCTTGCATGCGTGTGAGTGACTGCCATGAATAGCATGCTTACCATGAGGCTATGTGCTTATGTGATATAACTGCCTTGAATGCCTGTGGGTGGAGGTTGAGTTACTTGAATTGGAACAATTCATCAAATATTTGTTTTTAAGCCCACTAGATAGTGGCAAAACCATTGTTCTTCTAAGCCCACCTGAGGGTGGCAAAATCTGCATTTTAAGCCTACCTGCGGGTAGCAAACCATTTTCAAACAAACATGAAGTGTTTTGTTCCAATTCAGGCGATTCAGTCTATACTTGTATGCTGTGCGCATCACATAGTAACCTAGGCTAATAACCGGAATAAGAACTCACAATGTTTTCAAAATCAGATATCATGGTTAGTAGAGGCCGGTCTTTGACCGGGCGAGCGGGGGTGCTCACGAAGTGACCTTCCCCAATCGTACCCAAGTTCTCGAGCCGAGGCAACTTTGGTGATGACGGACACGTGGCCTTTGGCACCGAGTCAGGGTTTCCTAAATTTCCCATTAAAAAAACATTTAGGTGGCGACTCTGTATCTGGCAAAGCAGTCCATGTTTGGCACTTCTTTCAAAAAATTTGTTTTCAAAAACGATTTGCCGGATTTGGACTCTTTGGTTCAAGATTAAGAACCGTGACATTTGAGTCCTTGAACTGTAGTGACCCAATATCGAACCAGAACCGGGGGGGGGGATTCGCACTCCCTTTTCCCGGGATGCGTTCGGGGACGTCCACACCCCCCCAGCTCTGGTTTTAGGGGTTAGAAAATTTTGGTTTGGAGCTCTCACATTAAATCTCTCTCTCTCTCTCTCTCTCTCTCTCTCTCTCTCTCTCTCTCTCTCTATTCTAAGCCTTAAAAACCCCCTTGGTTCTTCACCAACCTATAGCCCCACCCTTCCATCCTCCATTCCAGCAGCTTGAGGTTGTTCTTCAGAGCCTAGGAGTGCTGCATTTTGGTTTAAAAGGCTGTCAAAAATTACTCTTCAAGGGTAAGTCCTCTTCTCTCCTTTTTGACCCTTTTCTTGGTTCATAGTCAATCTCCTTGTGCTTACTTTTTTGAGCTCTGACCCTAACTGAAAATAGCATTTTTTTGAGCTCTATTTCATGTTTGTTTAAGGGCCTCTCACTGTTTGAGGCTTCCTTGTGGCACTTGCTTCTTTACCTTTCTTTTATGCCATTTCCTTGCATAGTATTTTAGGCCTATGTATAAAATTTTTTGAGGCATGTTGTAAACTGTAAAGTGGCTTATTTTGATCCCTTCTTCAACATTGTTGAAGGGAACCTCACTGTTTGAGGCTTCCATTTGCCAGTTGCCTTTGTATCCCTCTTTTGGCCTTATTTTTGCATGATTTGTTAGCCCCTTGTGCTTCTGTTTTTGGGCTCTTTTCTGAACTTTAAATAGACTTATTTTGACCCCCTCTTCATTTTTTATTAAGGGTCTTTTGCTGTTTGAGGCATTCTTTGTATACTTTGTGTTGAAGCCCTCTTTTTGGCCTTATCTTGCATAGTATTTTAGGCTTGCTTGAGCACTGTTTTGGGTTTGGTCACTAACTGTAAAATGCCATGTTTTGAGGCCCTCTTCAACTTTGTTGAAGGACTCTCGGCCATTTGGAGCCAGAAGCTGCTACTTGCTTCATTATCTCAATTTTAGGGCCATTTTTGTATGCTAGCTTAGCCCCATTTGTGTTCACTGTTTGGCCTTGCTTAAAAATATAAATATGCATTTTTTGGGACTTCCTTGCTTCTGTATTCATGCTTCATGTTCAAATAATGCATGCTTTGTATAGCTATAAGTCATTCCATGTGCCTAATTTTGGATTTCGGGTTTCATTTCATGCATCGGATGCACTTTTGCCATGTTTCGGGGCTGTTTTGCATCAATTTTTGCTATTGAAATTTGCATGCTAGTATGTCATATTCCATGTCTTGCCATGTGTCTTGTTAGAGTGGCATTCGGTGTCTTAGGGTCGGTCCTCGATTTGCGTGCACGTGTGCACGCATTTCGAGTGTCGCATTTTCATCTAATGGCCTCTTATGTGAGTGTGGCTGAGGTCCACTTGTGTTGGTGTAAGTCCATTGTGCATTGTGTATGCCATTTCATATCATAGCATTGTGTATGCTAGGTTGTATGTTAGCGCATTGTGTATGCCATGTTACCTCGTGCATCGTGTATGCCATTTCATAGCATTGTGCATGTTAGGCTGTATCTTAGTTGCATTCATGCATGTCATGCATATTGCATTGTGTTCGAGATAGGCGTTAGCCCGAGCACGGGAAACGAGATACATTTCGTACTCCGAGTGACGGAACGTGTCTCAATTTCCCAGTCACCGATACTCCGGATTATCCATGATGGAGTTAGGTCTTGTTGTGTTTTCATGTGCATTTCATTTCATATTGAATTGTGCAATTCGGCTCCTCGGCCATCATGCATCGAGATACATGATTGGTGGCACGAGGATCGAGACATGCATACATTTGTGAAAATACATTGCCATGCCCCTTTCCTGCTCTCTGTTGCAGCAAATCAAGAATCAGCAGTCTTCTGAGGCTTGGCGCGCTTTCCAAAAACTATTGCAAAACAGAGGCTAATTGGGGCATCACAGTGGATTTCCGCGCGAAGGCAACCCGGACATGCATCATTCATCATCTGAAGAAGAGTCAAGACAGTCCCTGGCTTGCATGCCAGTTTATTATTTTTCTTAGTTAATTTGTTAATTAATTAGAGATTTGTACATATTTGGACTATATTATTCGGACTGTATTATTTGGATTGTACTATTTATTTGGACCCTTTGTGCGAGGGCAATGTTGTAATAAGTGTGCGTGTGTGTGATGTATGTCTTCCAACCCCACGTCTTTCTCCCTTTTATTTACCTACTTATGATGGTTAGATTAGAGCATGTTTCAATTAGCATACAGTGTGATAGCATGTTTGCATTCATTCATCTGTTTTGCATGCACCGGGCTCGGCGCATCATACTAACTGCATATGTATTTCAATTCCAAATTGAATACTTGATAGCCGTTACATTCCATAAGCCATGTTTAGAATAGCCGAGCTTGCTATAGTTGCATTTTTGCATATGTTGCATTAGGCATTTCTGCATATTTAGGATCATGCATGGATTTCTAATCGGTTTCTGTTTTGGCTTGGAGTACTCGGTGAGTTTTATGCTTTGGCATCCTTACATGCGTGTGAGTGACTGCCATGAATAGCATGCTTACCATGAGGCTAATTGCTTATGTGATATAACTGCCTGAATGCCTGTGGGTGAAGGTTGGGTTATTTGGATTGGAACAATTCATCAAATGTGTGTTTTGAGCCCACTAGATAGTGGCAAAATCATGTTTTCTAAAGCCCACCCGAGGGTGGCAAATCCACGTCTTAGCCTACTTGCGAGTAGCACCATCAAACCATTTTCAAAAACAAACATGAAATGTTTTGTTCCAATTCAGGCGATCCAGTCTATACTTGTATGCTGTGCGCATCACATAGTAATCTAGGCTAATAACCGGAATAAGAGCACACAATGTTTTCAAAACTAGATATCATGGTTAGTAGAGGCCGATCTTTGATCGGGCGAGCGGGGGTGCTCACGAAGTGACCTTTCCCAATCGTACCCAAGTTCCCGAGCCGAGGCAACTTTGGTGATGACGGACACGTGGCCTTAGGCAAATGAGTCAGGGTTCCTAAATTTCCCAAAAATAAAATATTTAGGTGGCGACTTTGTATCTAGCAAAGCAGTCCATGTTTGGCACTTCTTTTCTAAAAATCTGTTTTCTCAAAACGATTTGCCGGATTTGGACTCTTTGGTTCAAGATTAAGAACCGTGACACAAATCGAGTCCGAGCTGTAGTGAGGCCCCCCCGCGGGCTTGTTACAGAAGGCTACTATGCTTGGTGAACATGAAGCCCTTCA
This sequence comes from Camellia lanceoleosa, assembly GCA_025200525.1. NCBI lineage: Eukaryota > Viridiplantae > Streptophyta > Magnoliopsida > Ericales > Theaceae > Camellia > Camellia lanceoleosa. Next base: position 139,279,330 of record CM045765.1, on the reverse strand, counting down.
AAGGCAAGGTACTTGGTCCTTAGTGTCTTTACCACCTGGCAAACAAGCCATAGGATGCAAATGGATTTATAAGTTGAAAAAGAATTCATATGGCACAATAACTAGGCATAAAGTTAGACTAGTTGCTAAGGGCTTTCTTCAAACTGGGAGAGTGGATTATCATGAGACTTTTAGTCCCGTGGCTAAACTACCAACTATCAGAATTATTTTGTGTCTTGTTTTCATTTTGATTGGCCAATCAAACAACTTGACATTTCAAATGCTTTCTTACATGGTGTTCTTGAAGAAAAAGTGTACATGGTCTAACCAGAAGGTTTTGTTCATATTACTCAGCCTCATTTTGCTTACAAGTTAAACGAAGCTTTTTATGGCTTAAAACAAGCTCCTAGTGCTTGGTTCTCTACTTTTTCTACATTTCTTCTATCTCAGAACTTTGTTCCAAGTCAATGTGACGTATCCTTGTTTGTCCAAAAGACTTCTACTTCTATCACCATTCTTCTCATATATGTTGATTATATTCTTCTCACAGACAGTGACCCTCTTTACATTACTTCTCTGCTTCAACAAATACATGCCACTTTTTCTATGAAAGAACTAGGATTTATTAACTACTTTCTTGGTATTTCTGCCACCAAGACTTTTTTTGGCTATGTTTTTTCTTAATAGAAGTATGCTTCAGAAATTATAGCCAAAGCAGACATGAGTGATTGCAAGCCATACTCTTCTCCCATGGCTATTAAGTCTCTTACTCTTTCTTCAAATGCTAATTTACCCTTTTCTCAGTCATCTTTTATAGAAGTTTAGTAGGTGCTCTTCAATACGTAACTGTCACTAGGCCAGATCTTGCCTTTACAATCAATCACGCCTATCAATTCATGCCAGCACCTTTAAATAGTCATTTTTCTTCTGTCAAAAGGTTGCTCAGATATCTTAAAGGTACCTTGGCTCATGGTCTTCATTTCTCTAGTGGTCCTCTTATTCTTAATGCCTCCTTAGACTCAGATTGGACAGGTAATGTGGTTGATAGGAGGTCAACTACTAGCTATTGTGTTTACCTTGGCCCCAACTTAATTTCCTGGTCTTTAAAGAAGCAGCCAATTGTGTCTTGATCTTCTTCAAAGGTAGAGTATAAGGCATTAGCTCAGACATCAACAGAACTTAGTTGGCTTGGTATGTTGTTAGCAAAGCTTCACATTCATTTGTTTGTTCCAACTCTTTGGTGTGACAACTTATCTACTATTGCTATGACCCACAATCCTGTGTTTCATGCTAGGACTAAGCATATCGAAGTGGATTATCATTTTGTCAGAGAAAGGGTTGCAGCCAAGAAACTTCACATTTGTCACATTCCTACTACTGATCAAATAGCAGACATTTTTACCAAACCCTATTCTGTGGCTAGATTTTAGTACCTTCAAAGCAAACTTTTAGTCCTTTCCAGTCCTATGAGTTTGAGGAGAGAATGATAAGGCAGAGCAGCCAGCTGCAGCCAAGGCCACACTCCAGTCCAGGCCACAACATAGCCAGTAGCTTTAGCCAAGGCCACAGTCCAACAGTCAAGGCCATAGCTCAGCAGCCAACAGCCAAGGCTGCAGCTCAGAATAGACAGAGCAGCTAAAGCTACAATAGTTGCAACTCTCTCTCATTAGTTACATCTCTCTCTCTCTCTCTCTCTCACACACACACACACACACACATTTCAAGCACATGTGAATTACAAAGCAAGTTGCAAATGAGCTATTAGTTTGTTAGAGATTAACTATGGTTTAGTTAGATAGTTATAGTTAGGTTAGGTAGTCATGGTTAGGTTAAGGAAAGAGTCCTAGAAATGTATATAAATACTGTCATCACTGTATTATTTGTGATTGATTTCATTCAATACAATTCATATTCTTGTTTCTCTGTAGTTCAAATATAAATAATTGAACGGAATGTATATTTGAACAATTTATTTTTGTTCATAACTTTATATCCGAACATTTGATATTTATTTAAACATTTATATCTGAACACATTTGTGGTATGTACATGGTTTGCAAATAGAATTTCCCATATATCTTTCATACAATGCTGATAATTAGACTAACACATTAGATTAAAAAATAAAATAATAATTATTGCATTACTCTTCACATAATCTAATATGTGTACTCCTTTGTTGATATATATATATTAAATATATCCATGAGATTTGTCAAAGATATGGATTTTCTTCTCATATTTTGAAAATTACAAATATCCTATTGTCATAATTTTTCTACAACTAACCTAATAGAAAGTGATAAATTACCCAAATTCTCTCTAATATCAAAATAAAATTATCATACTACCCTCATTTTCATCAACCCACCACCAAATCCCTCTCTCGACATTATCACAATATTTTTCAATCCTCATCAATGACACAAAATGCTTGTAGGCAATAATGATGGTGGTATTGATAAAGACTGGTGTGATGATTCGACAAAATGGTATTACTAATTGAGAAAAAAATTAGAATAAGGAATGTGAGATAAGAAAAAAATAAAATAAAAAATAAAGTGTTTGATTGCATAAAGGTTAATATAAGTATTTCTACGAAATTTTTTTTTACTTACGTCATACATTCTGTTAGATTGACTTAATTGTCAATATACATTCTGTTACATGCTGCTGTTCTCTGCAGGCTGTAGACACCCCATTTTTCACCGACCTTAAGACTTGGACGTCACCAACCAAGCGCTCGGTGATGTTGCATATTGTCCTCGTCCTGAGGTTTTAGAGTCTCGGTTGCAAGCCTTGCCTCCGGACTTCGGGACTCTTTTGTACTTTGCCTCGGTTTGCAAACCAGGTCCCGTTTTCTCCGTTTTCTCTTCCCAAAGGGAGGGAGAGGTCTTGTAGACCATCTCTCAGTGGCCGTAGGCTACGTTTTGTGATCGTAGGCCATTTTTTCCGTTTGGAGCCTAATTTTCAATTTTCGGAGCCGTCAGCCGTGTGCCTCGGTTCGGGACCGCTTAACCACCTCCGTTTGCTCCGGTTTTTGGCATACACCTTGTTTCCTCCCTTTTGAGGGACACTGTGGCCCGTGAGACCAACTTCGTGGTCGAACGCCACCTCCGGTGCTTAATAGTCAGTTTTCGGGGCCCCAGGCAGCGCGTTTTGGCCCTCGAACCTTCGTTTTGCATCGGTTTGGGTTCATTTTTGGCAGAGACCTTATTTTCATTGTTAAGAAGGTTATAAGAAGGTGGGAGGCTAGTAATTGTTCTAAAAAACCAATTTTATTTCTTCATCGCTCTTCATCGCCCGTTTTCTTCACTAGAAAGCTAGTTTTTTCCACTCCCGGGCCACTTTTTCTGACTTTCCACCACATCATTGTGTTGTACACACCTAGGAGGCCACCAATATGGGTAGGCCGGCCAACAATTGTCCTTGACCCTTTTGAACCCCTCTAAAAAGCTGGTTTTCCTCTCTCCTAGTTCACATTTTCTGGGTTTTGACCATACAGCTGTGTTGCACTCATCTGGGAGGCCACCTTTTTGGGGTGGCCGGCCAGCAATTCTTGTTGACCCCTTTGACCCCTGGTTGACCGACTAGGGGAGGGGGCAGGCCGGCCACCTGACCCTTTTGCACCTGGCCAGCCATTTTTGTCCCTTCTGGTGCATTCCAGCTGTGCCAGCTATTTTGCACCAGACCCTCTGTCCGAGGGTCTATCCTTTTGGGGAGAGATTTGAATTGGTTTTTCCCCCCCTTTTCTTTGGCTCCTCTCCCTCTATATAACCAGCACCCTATCTCATTTCTAAGGGTTAGAAAAATCAACTGGGGCATTGATACATATAACCATATATCTATCTACTCCAAGCCTCCAAACACCTTGGTTCTTGGCCGTTTCACCCTACACCTCATAGTCTACCACCTCCACACTCCATTCCAGCAACTTAGAGGCCATTTGCAGAGGTTGGAAGCTCGGAATCTTGGACCAAAAGCTGTTGCTTTGCTGTGCTACAAGGGTGAGTCCCTATTTTCCCTTTTCTTGCCTTACTTTGCTCTATATCTTAGCCCCTTTTGCAAGCATTTTTGGGCTTCGATCTGAACTGAAAATAGTCTTATTTTGAGCTTATCTTCATATTTGATCAAGAACTTTTTTCTGTTTGAGGTCTTCTACTCTCCCTTTGTACTTTATCTCTCTTTTAGGGCTTATTTTGCATGATATATTAGCCTGATTTGTGAGCATTTATGGGCTTCGACCTAAACTGTAAAGTGTCTTATTTTGAGCCCCTCTTCAACCTCGTTGAGGACTCTTTGTTGTTTGATGCCATCTACTGCCCCTTACCCTCTATCTCTCTTTTAGGGCTATTTTTGCATCATATTTTAGCCTTACTTGTGAACACTTTTGAGATTTGATATAAATTGGAAAAAGTCTTGTTTTGACATCCTCTTTAAGTTTGGTTAAGGTCCCATTTCTTTTTGGGGTCATCTTCTCCTATGCATGCTTCATTCCTTCATGATTAGGCCTATGCATTAGAGTTCTTGCATTGGCCATGGCTTGGCCTCTTAGCCACTGTGTATTTTTGAGGGCCAAAATCAGAGAGGGGTGACCCCCTCTCTCCTTGTCTTGTTTGGTGGTCTTTTGGGCCTCCCAAAGGGACCCCATTTTGCATGCATCGAAGTCTTATTTTAGGCCTCATTCTGAGAGTTTTGAGGTCTGCCTTGGCTATGTCCGATGCCCTCTTTGCCATATTTTATGCCTATGTTGCATGTGTAGAGCAATCACATTCAAGGCCTCTCAAAGAGGCCTTCCTTTGCATGTTTCCTAAACCCATTTCAGGGCCAATTTGGTGAGTTTTAGGGCTGTCATATTCCATTTCCAGAGGAGGTTTTTCCATGTTACATGTCTATCTTGTATGTGCTTAATAACCCCTTGTATGGCCCTCTAAAGGAGCTCATTATTTTTGCATGCATTGGTTGCATTTCAGTGATTATTTGGGCATATTTTGGTATGTTTTATTCACTGTTTTTGGTGGGTTTCATGAGTTCTCATATGTTTCATATACATGCCATACAACTCATGCTTACTAGTTAATCTTGCATGTGGCCTTAGCCCTTTATGTGAGCACCTTTTGGCCATGTTTTGAACTGGAAATGTTCATGTTTTGGGACTGCCTTGGCTCTGTCTTTGTGCTTCATAGTCAAATAATGCATGCTTTGTATAGTTATAAGTCAATACATGTGCCTAGTTTTGAGTTTCGAGGCTCATCTCATGCATCGGGTGCCATGTTTCCATGTTTCGGGCCCTTTTAGCATCCTGTTTCATTGCTGGAATTTACATGTTTATATGTCATATTTCATGCCTTGCCATGCCTTGTTAGAGTTGCATACTGTGCCTTAAGTTCGGTCTTCGGTTTGCGTGCATGTGTGTACGTATTTCGGTTGTCTCATTTTCATCTAATGGCTGCTGATGTGAGTGTGGCTGAGGTCCACTCATGTTGGTGTAAGTCCATTATGCATTACGTATGCCATTTCAATTCATAGCATTGTGTATGCTAGGTTGTATGTTAGAACATTGTGTATGCCTTGCTACATCGTGCATTGTGTATGCCATCTTATAGCATTGCGTATGCTAGATTGCATGTTAGGATTGCATTCATGCATGTCATTGTAACAAGCCCGCAGGGGGACCTCGCTACAGCTCGGACTCGATTTGTGCCACGATTCTTAATCTGAACCAAAGAGTGAATCCGGCAAATCGTTTTGAGAAAACAGATTTTTAGAAAAGAAGTGCCAAACATGGACTGTTTTGCCAGATACAGAATCGCCACCTAAATATTTTATTTTTGGGAAATTTAGGAACCCTGACTCGTTTGCCTAAGGCCACGTGTCCGTCATCACCAAAGTTGCCTCGGCTCAGGAACTTAGGTACGATTGGGGAAGGTCACTTCGTGAGCACCCCCGCTCGCCCGATCAAAGATCGGCCTCTACTAACCATGATATCTAGTTTTGAAAACATTGTGTGCTCTTATTCCGGTTATTAGCCTAGATTTACTATGTGATGCGCATAGCATACAAGTATAAACTGGGTCGCCTGAATTGGAACAAAACATTTCATGTTTGTTTATTTGAAAGATGGTTTGATGGTGCTACTCGCAAGTAGGCTAAGACGTGGATTTGCCACCCTCAGGTGGGCTTAGAAAACATGATTCTGCTACTATCTAGTGGGCTTAAAACACACATTTGATGAACTGTTCCAATTCAAATAACCCAACCTTCACCCACAGGCATTCAGGCAGTTATATCACATAAGCAAATAGCCTCATGGTAAGCATGCTATTCATGGCAGCACTCACATGCATGCAAGGATGCTAAAGCATAAAACTCACCGAGTACTCCAAGCCAAAATAGAAGCTAATTAGAAATCCATGCATGATCCTAATTATACAGAAATGCCTAATGCAACAAATGCAAAAATGCAACTATAGCAGGCTCGGCTATTCTAAACATAGCATATGAGATGCAATAGCTATCATGTATTCAACTTGGAATTGAAATACAAATGCAGTTAGTATGATGCGCCGAGCCCGGTGCATGCAAAACAGATGAATGAATGCAACATGCTATCATACTGTATGCTAATTGAAACATGCCCTAATCTAACCATCATAAGCGGGTAAATAAAAGGGAAGAAAGACGTGGGGTTGGAAGACATACATCACACACACGCACACTTATTACAATTATGCCCTCGCACAGAGGGTCCGAATAATATACAGTCCCAAATGAATAGTACAGTCCGAATAAATAATACAGTCCAAATATGTACAAAAATCCTAATTAATTACCAAATTAACTAAGAAAACAATAAACTGGCATACAAGCTAGAGACTGCCTTGACTCTTCTTCAGATAATGAATGATGCATATCCGGGTTGCCTTTACACGGAAATCCACTGTGATGCCCCAATTAGCCTCTGTTTTGTAATAATTTTTGGAAAGCGCGCCAAGCCCCGGAAGACCGCTGATTCTTGATTTGCTGTAACAGATAGCAGGAAAGAGGCATAGCAATGTATTTTCACATATGTATACATATCTCGATCCTCGTGCCACCAATCACGCATCTCGATGCATGATGGCCGAGGAGTTGAATTGCACAACTCAATATGGAATGAATGCACATATAAATACAACAAGACCAAGACTCCATCATGGATAATCTGGAGTGTCGGTGACTGGGAATTGAGATACGTTCCGTCACTCAGAGTACGAAACGTCCCTCGTTTCCCGTGCTCGAGCTAACTCCTATCCCGAACACAATGTAATATGCATGACATGCATGGATGCAACTAATATACAACCTAATATGCACAATGCTATCAAATGGCATACACGATGCACGAGGTAACATGGCATACACGATGCGCTAACATACAACCTAGCATACACAATGCTATGAAATGAAATGACATACACAATGCATAATGGACTTATACCAACATGAGTGGACCTCAGCTACACTCACATAAGAGGCCATTGGATGAAAATGAGACACTCGAGATGCGTGCACGTGTGCACGCAAACCGATGACTGACCCTAAGGCACCAAATGCCATTCTAACAAAGCATGGCAAGGCATGGAATGTGGCGTACAAGCATGCAAATTTCAGTACCAAAATGTGATGCTAAACAGCCCCAAAACATAGAAACATGGCACCCGATGCATGAGATGAATCCTAAAACATGAAATTAGGTACATGGAATGACCTATAGCTATGAAAAGCATGCATTATTTGAACATGAAGTGTGAAGACAGAATCAAGACAGTCCCAAAACAAGCATATTTCCAGTTTTAAGCAAGGCCAAACAGTGAACACAAATAGGGCTAAATCAACATGCAAAAATGGCCCCGAAAGAGAGATAATGAAGCAAGTAGCAGCTTCTGGCCCTAAATGGCCAAGATCCCTTAACAAAGTTGAAGAGGGGATCAAAATGAAGCACTTTACAGTTTACAACAAGCCACGAAAACAAACACAAGTATGGCTAAACTATTATGCAAGAAATGGGCCAAAAGGAAGACAAAGAAGCAAGTGATGGTTTCTGGCCTCAAACAGAGGAGGGCCCTTCAACAAAGTTGAAGAGGGGCCCAAAACATGGCATTTTATAGTTAGTGACCAAACCCAAAACAGTGCACATGCAAGCTTAAAATACTATGCAAAATAAGGCATAAAAAGAGGTTTAAACACAAAGAGCAAAAAGGGAGCTTCAAACAGCAAAAGTCCCTTGATCAAAAATGAAGAGAGGGTCAAAATAAGGCTATTTACAGTTCGGACCAGAGCCAAAAAATACAAGAAAAAGGGGCTAACAAAACATGCAAAAATAAGACCAAAAGAGGGATAAAGAGGAAAGTGACAAAAGGAAGCCTCAAATAGTAAAGATCCCTTCAAGAATGTTGAAGAAGGGCTCAAAATAAGCCCCTTTTCAGTTTATGACAGAGCTCAAAACAATTTATAAATAGGCCTAAAATACTATGCAAGAAAGAGGCATACAAGAGAGCTAAAGAGGCAAGTGGTGGCTAGGGACCTTAAACAGGGAAGGACCCTTAAACAAACACGGAAAAGACCTCAAAATAATGCTATTTTCAGTTAGGGTCAGAGCCCAAAAATGCAAGCAAGTGGGGCTAATATATTGAGCAAAATGAGGCAAAAAAAGAGGGAGAAGGAGGCTTACCCTTGTAGCCCAATGAAGCAACAACTCTTGGCTTGAGAAGTGGTGCTCCTAGCCTCTGGAAAGAGCCTCCAAGCTGCTAGAATGGAGTGTGGATTGGTTGGCTTGGAAATGGAGTAGAATGGGTGTAGGATTTGAGAGGTTTTGAGGGTTGAAGTGTAGAGAGAGAGAGGGGCAATGTAGGAGCTCAAGACCAAATTTTCTAACCCTCTAAAATGCAGCTGGAGCTGCTGGATATATAGGCACAAAAGGTGGAAAAGATGGGGGAAAATAGGGGGGAAACCAATTCAAGTTTCTCCCCAAAAGTGTAGCCCCCCGAATACACAATCTAGGGGGGAAACAAAATACATATTTGTGATGTACCAACAGAGAGGAGGAAGGCCGGCCCATTATCCAGGTTGCAAGTGGCCAGCCGGCCCTCCCCATGGCCGGCTGGCCAAGGGTCAAAAAGGTCAAGTTAGATTAGTGGCCGGCCACCACATATTAGTAGCCTCCCATGTGTGCTCAACACAGCCATGTGGTCAAAAACTGGAGAAAGTGAACCAGGAGAGAGAAAAGGCCACTTTTAGGAGGGGTTCAAAAGGGTCACACACAATTACTGGCCGGCCATGTGATATTGGTGGCCTCCCAGGTGTCTACAACACAAATATGTGGTTTGGGGCTAGAAAAAGTGGTCTTAAGGTGGTCAACATTGGCTTCCAAGTGAGAAAAACGGGCGACAGAGGGCGATGAAGTAATAAAACTAGTTGTCAGAACAATTACTGGCCTCCCACCCTTCTACGACCTTCCTAATAGTGAAACAAAGGTCCCTGCCAAAAATGAATTCAAACCGATGCAAAATGAGGGTTCGGAGGCCGAAACGCGCAGCCTGGGGCCCTGAAAACAGGCTGTTAGGCACTGGAAGTGGTGTTCAACCACGAAGTTGGTCTCTCGGACCACAATGTCTCCTCAAAAGGGAGTAAATAAGGTATGTGCCAAAAATCGGAGCAAATGGAAGTGGTTAAGTGGTCCCGAACTGAGGCACACGGCCAACGGCTCCGAAAAATCAAAAACCGGACTCCAAACGGGCAAAATGGCCCACGACCATGAAACGTAGCCTACGGCCACTGAGAGATGATCTACGAGACCTCTCCCTCCCTTCTGGAAGAGAAACAGAGAAAACCGAGGCTGGTTCACAAACCGAGGCAAAGCATGAAAGAGTCTGGAAGTCCGAAGGTAAAGCTCGCAGCCGAGACTCTGAAACCTCTGAACGAGCACGATATGCAACATCACCAAGCGCTCAATCGGTGACGTCTGAGTCTTAAGGTTGGTCAAAAATGGGGTGTCTACAGTCATGCATATTGCATTGTGTTTGGGATAAGAGTTAACCCAAGCACGGGAAACGAGTGACGTTTCGTACTTCGAGTGACGGAACGTATCTCAATTCCCGGTCACCGACACTCCGGATTATCCATGATGGAGTCTCCGTCTTGTGGTGTTTTCATGTGCATTCATTTCATATTAAGTCGTGCAATTTGACTCCTCGGCCATCATGCATCGGGATGCGTGATTGATGGCACGAGGATCGAGGCAAGTATACATATGTGAAAATACATTGCCATGCCCCTTTCTTGCTCTCTGTTGCAGCAAATCAAAAACCGACAGTCTTTTGGAGCTTCGCGCAATATTCCGGACTTAATTGTAAACATAGGCTAATTAGGGCATCGCAATGGATTTCTGCGCAAGGCAACTCAAGCATGCATCATTCATCATTCGGAACAGAGCCGAGGTGGTCCATAGATTTGCGTGCTAGTTTACTATTTTCCTAGTTAAATTTGTTAATTAATTAGGGTTTTGTATTTATTCAGACTGTACTATTTATTCGGACTGTATATTATTTATTCGGACCCTCCGAGTGATGGCACAATTGTAATAAGTGTGCGTGTGTGTGATGTATGTCTTCCAACCCCACGTCTTTCTCCTTTTTATTTACCAGCTTATGATGGTTAGATTAGGACATGTTTCAATTAGCATACTTATGATAGCATGTTTGCATTATTCATTTGTATTGCAGGCACCGGGCTCGGCGCATCATACTAACTGTATTTGTATTTCAATTCCAAATTGAATACGTATTAGCTGTAGCATCATCATATGCCATCTTAGAATAGCCGAGCCTATCTTAGTTGCATTCCTATATGTGTTGCATTAGGCATCTCAGCATAGTTAGGATCATGCATGGATTTCTAACATAGCTTCTGTTTTGGCTTGGAGTACTCGGTAAGTTTTTATGCTTTAGCATCCTTGCATGCGTGTGAGTGACTGCCATGATAGCATGCTTACCATGAGGCTATATGCTTATGTGATATATCTGCCTGAATGCCTGTGGGTGGAGGTTGGGTTATTTGGATTGGAATAATTCATCGACTGCGAGTTTTAAGCCCACTAGATAGTGGCAAAATTATATTTTCTAAGCCCACCCGAGGGTGGCAAAATTTACATTTTAAGCCTACCTGCGAGTAGCAAACCATCTTCCAAAAATAAACATGAAATGCTTTATTCCAATTCAGGCGATCTAGTCTATACGTGTATGCTGTGCACAGCACAAATCTAGGCTAATAACCGGAATAAGAACGCAAAATTTTTTCAAAACTAGATATCATGGTTAGTAGAGGCCGATCTTTGATCGGACGAGCGGGGGTGCTCACGAAGTGACCTTCCCCAATCGTACCCAAGTTCCCGAGCCGAGGCAACTTTGGTGATGACGGACATGTGGCCTTAGGCAAACGAGTCAGGGTTTCCTAAATTTCTCCAAAAATAAAATATTTAGGTGGCGACTCTGTATCTGGCAAAGCAGTCCATGTTTGGCACTTCTTTTCTAAAAATCTGTTTTCTCAAAACGATTTGTTAAATTTGGACTCTTTGGTTCAGATTACGAACCGTGACAATTTGAGTCCGAACTGTAGTGAGCCCAAAATGAACAGAACGGGACTCATCCTCCCAAGGCGTTCATGGACGTCTACACAGGCCTGGTTGGCTGTTTGGCTGATTGCTTTGTTATCTTTTGAGGACTGGTATGATTTTGGGTGATGTTTCTGTCTTCCTGCTGCTGTGGAGCTTGCTGTTGTCTGCGAGTGTTTTTCTTTTTTTTTTGTTTCTGGTCTGTACGTTGGTTACTCACCAACTTGGAGCGTGGAGTTGGTGCTAGCAAGTGATTTGGTGTGCATCTAGGTGCTAACCTAGTTGGGATCTTAATGTTTCACTTTGATGTTTTTTGCACCCTCCTATTTATTGATGTATGTCATCATACTTTGTATGTTTTCTTCATCAATAAATTTTCTTTTCGCTGATCAAAAAAAAAAACAAAAAAACAAAAAAAAAAAAAGATTGACTTAATTGTTGATTAACAGAATAAAAGTTGTGAGATGTAATTTCTTAAACGTGAGAAGAGAATTCAAATTTTTAATAAATCTGATGAATGTAATTTACCCAATTTATAAGTACATGGTAAGACCATCTCCAACGGTGAACCAAACCCAGCATCAAATTTAAATTTTGATGAAAAAGCTCCTTTTTCATGCTCCAACCGTTTCATCAGATTGATATCAAAATGAGATTTCAGCAAAAAAATCATCAAACTGATGCCAAGCTATAGCTTTCACCAAATCACTGTTACTGACCGTTGAAATTGGTACACCGGTCAACCAACCGGTTGCCCGGCCGGTTGACCAACCGGTCGCCCGGTTCCCTTCAAAATGGAAGGTTCAAACCGGTCATAAAAAGGTTCAAACCGATCCAAAAAAAAAAATATTTGTCTTACCGGTTGACCGGCCGGTCGACCGGCCGGTCAACCAACCGGTCACCCACCTGCAATCAAAACAAACAAAACAGGGTATGTGTTCAGAGTCTTTGGATGAATTGGTGAATGGCCACCTGCAAACAAAATAAAACAATTGATGAATTCCCACCTGAAGAGTCACCACCTGCAAACAAAACAATTGATGAATTTCCATAATCCCACAAATTTGTAAATTATGTCCAGAAGAGTCACTCACCTGCAAGCAAAAAAAATATATATATATATATTTATAGTTATCGGTCGACCAACCAGTCGACCCACAGAATTTGATACAGAATTTGATGAATCGTTGGAGCGTGAAGTATCAAATTGAGAAAATGGCCATTTTTTTACTCAAATTTGATGAAGCATTTGGTTAACCATTGGAGATGCTCTAAAAAGTTTACCAGGAAACAGGCATCCATATTAAGGAGGGAATATAGGATCACCAAAAAGTAGAAGCAACTATGAGTCTAGGTTCCAAAGTAAAAAAGCACAAACACACAAAACAATTAACAAATGAAATTTCAAAACCAAGGTTCTCTCTGTCCGACTAGTCATTTATCCCCTTTTTTAATTATTATTTTATGTTATGTAAGATCATTCTTTCCTTTCTTCTCTTTCTTATTCAGATTCTTTATGCTTTGTATACATGTTGCAATCACAGAAAAGATAAGATTGTCAAGAAAAAGGAAGACTTTCCCAACAACCAAACAAGTGGTAATAAATACATTTCATATCAATCACGTCTTTCGGGATTCATTGTTTTTTTCTTTCTTTTTTTTCCAAGCTTTTGAGAGGAGATTCATCATTTATTTTTCATTTACTATATGCACCTTCCATTCTGATACTACTAGTACATTTGCATAGAGAAAGTTAGCTAAATTTATTTTCTCTATATCCAAACATGCAATAACATAGACAGTTATTGATTTTGATGATTTCATATATGGGAAAAGTAAACATACTATGTTTGATTAACATCTTTCTTGATGCAAGTGTGTTAGAACTTTAGCAGTCATAAGAATTGTGCAATAAGAAAAATCATGAATAAATTATCGAGATTACTCTTTTATGAATTTTTATTATTAAAAAAAAAAAAAAAAAAAAAAAAAAACTATTCAGCCAAGACAGTTGATCTCTGTTTGGATCAATAGAATGAAATGAAATAGAATCATTATTCTATCATAATATTCATTCTCACGTTTGGTTCACTAAAAAAAGTGATGAAAATTGTTGAATTTATAACAATACATAAATCCTAAATCTATCACCAAACAACCATATATAATAGGTAGTTTCTTATTAATCAAGCAAAAATTTAAAAAAATTACTAAAATGACAAATTTGAGTTGCTAGAGACTTAAATAAATAATTGCAAAAATAAGACTTTTCGAAAATGGCAAAATTGTAAAGCTGATGGTTATATGATGGGATTTGTCCAAAAAGCGTGTTAGGTCACAATAGATTAGTGAGTTTTTACCATTGAATCGTTTTTATTGAACACAAACTTTTCACAATTAATCTACCAACATTGGCCTAAACGCTTATTTACCGTTTTCTCAATTTACAATTCAAATGGGCCAAATAGGCTAATGCACTTGGTTTCAATCACTTTTGCAGTAGAACCAAACCCATTGAAGCTTGTGATATCAAAATCTTTTTAGTTCAAATCATTCACTGTAAAAAATGAATTTTCTAATTCAAATTAAAGGTGTTCATACTGAAAAGTTTGCTTAGACAATCCACACATACCACAAAAAAAAAAAAACCCTAATATGGAAAGGGAACTATGGCAATACTGTAAAATTGCGGGTTATACAACGGAATCTGCCTAAAAATTCCATTACGTGTAGCAACAAATTTTAACTATTTCACCATTTCCAATCGAGCATAAATCTACCAATGTTGATGTGGACACTTATTTACAATTTACCATCCTACTATCCAAATATAGAATACCCCTCCACCTAGTTCAATTCATTTACTCTTTTTTTTGGTCGGCTTCAAATCATTTACTCTAAACAAGAATTTTCTTTTTCAAATTAAAGGTAAAATGCTTCATATTAAAAAGAGAAAAGAAAACTACAATGGAAAGAGCACTACGGAAGGCCATTTTATTTGCTTACGAGGGTGTTTGGAAATGTTAAGGAAAATCGATGTGATTCTCCACAAGTAAATCAATCAATGGGAATAAAAATTAATGCGGAAAAATTAAAACAAAAGCAACACAAGAATTTTTACGTGATTCCCTCAATGTGAGGTACGTCCACGGGATCGAAATCCGATTCCACTATCAACCAAAAGTTTTCGAAACAATTACAAACGAGACACTAATGGTCTCACAAAACCACCCTTAGGTGAATTTCAAATAATCACAAATAAACAAAGAGGAAAGACCTCACCAAATAGATGAATCAAAATCTTCTGAAACAGAGTTGAAGAAGACCCAAAATAACGAACCAAATCAACACCCACTAACCAATGATTCACAACAACAATGAACCATCAATTGAACTTATGCCCCAAGAATCAACGTTTGGCTCCCGAATATATGTGGCTGCCGCAGTGTGTCACTTGGGAAAAATAATACAAAATAATATATTGGATCTAGGGTTTTTTATCAAGCCCTTAGTTGTTTCCAAATTAGATTGGGTCTCCACAAATTAAATATAATATATAAAAATATATTATAATTAATACTAAACCAAATTAAACTCTTTTTCCAAAATCAATTGGGTCCCACACTCCAATAAGGAGGTATACCCAATAGGAAATTTGTCCAGACTAAATCTCGAACATAGATAATTCTTGTTCCACATATATCAAATAATTATCAGTCTTAGCCCTAGATTGAATGGGGAATGGAATTTGAATTAGAAAAACAAATTAAGAATTGAATATAACAACCTTTTGTTGGGTACATATCATATGTTTATTGGTATTTTTCAAGGCCTACATGTAATAGTTAAATTTCACTAGAGATGATAAACGAACCAAATAGCTCTAACTTGATTCGTGTTCATTTTGTTAAAAGTTTATTTGATCTCAATTCGTTAAGTAAAAAAAATCAAATTTAAATACATTTTGGTGTTCGTTAAAGTTTTCAAATAAAGTTTGAACAGTCAATTGCTCGTTTAGTTCGATTCAATAAGTCTAAACTACATAAAAATACTAAACTACTCAAATTCAGTTCAATGAAAGCTCATTTGAAACCAACTTAAAAATTTAACAAACTAAACTTAAACAAATTTTAAATTTCATTAAAATTTTTAAACTAAACTTAAACAATTAACTCTCGATCTCATTCAATTTGTTTATCAACTTTAAATTTCTCACAAAAATGTGAAACAACTATCTCCATTATTAAAAAAAACGAGAGAGAGAGAGAGAGAGAGAGAGAATGGACATTTGCTCATGACAGGGCTTCTTTGTATCTGCTCAAACACATCAAACATACTACTCATTCAAATATTTTGAGATCTAAGAGTGGGGGCATTGTCTTTAAAGATTTGTGATTTAACCAATCACAGCACGTGGGTCGTGGGACCAAGTGTTTTCTTGTTTAAAAAGATAGAAGAATCACCCCCAACATCGATATATATATATATAAGTTGAAATTTTTGTGTTGGCAAATTGGAAATGCTCCATTTGGCCCTCCACATCAAAGAATATTAACATTTCAAATCATATAATACAGCTGCCAACCTGATCATCTTTATTCTTCTAACAAGAAAATATACAAATGTGCTAGTAGACATCACAAATAATTGAATAAATCTACTAAAACAAAAATCAATCATAGAATCGTATGCAAAAAGTATATGAATAAATGAGATTTTTCAACAATGAACTCATTATCAAATTTTGTAAAATCTTATTTCATGTATATTTTATCTCTAATTCTATAATCAATTTCGATATTCATAAGAGAGAATCAATAATAATGTCGATTCAACTAACCACCTAATATTGTGTTTGAATCTTATATTTATAAAAACATTTGTAAAGGAAAACAAAAGAAAAAGAAAAAGAAAAAAGGAGGGCGGAGGTTAATTATATCCTTTTTAGACTAATGACATAATGTTTTGTTTGAATTTTGAATTTGTGAAGAAATTTATGAAACAAAAAATAAAGAAAAGGAATAATTTCTTCTTCTTCAACCACCCCCCCCCCCCCCCCCATATTTCCTTCTCTCTCTCTAAATATAGAGCTAAACACAACCTAAGAGTTCAACTCTACGTGAAAACATGATCTTCTGTAGTAGTTCCTACTCACCCATGGCATTTAATTTACAATGCTTATTTGGATAAATCAGTTAAGTGGGTAAATTTTATATTTACTTCAATATTTTAGTTTGAAGTTGTATGAACATGATTTTTTTTTGTAAGGTAAGTATGTTATTAAAATATTTTCATCACACACACAAAATATATGAATAAAAACACACTCTATAATTGATTAAAATAGTAAGATAAAGAACGATAGACTTAAGGTGAAATATCTCATTATTTTAACTAATCACAAAATATGTTATGTTTACAAATCTTATCAAGTGTATAAATAAAAGAGCAGTGTTATGTGCCCCGAAATTCATGGATACTAATGCCCCGAATTTCTATATAAGGCAACAAAAAAAAATTACCAAAATTAGAAATTAGGGACATTAGTGTTCCTAATTTTAGTGTCACAAATCATTTTTATAAATAAAATTAGACTCGGTCCTATTATAGGTTTTTGCATGCATATTCTCTCTCTCTCTCTCTCTCTCTCTCTCTCTCTCTCTCTCTCTTCTGGCCATTTCATTCCTTGGGTGGTTCCTTTTTATCCTAAAGCTAGGCTCTTTGCTTCAATGGCCCTCCCTACTGTTGTGGGTATATTTTCACTTGGATATCACAAAATATAAGTGGGTTGAGAGAGATGAGACCCACCAATTATTCTCACCTAAATAGACAAATAATGTACGGTTTAATAGTCAGCATTCTCTGCTCATGTCTATGCCCCTATCAGACAACAACAAAAGCTCTTCATCCAAAAAATAAATAAATAAATAAAAAGAAAAAAAATTCTATGTTACATAAAAGATGTCATGACTTTTAGGCTTTAGATCTATCACAAAATTTATGCCACATATATATGCTTCATCAAATATGTTTTTTCCTAAAATCTAAATGATGCAGGTCTAGTGGATTTGACCGATTTTCAGAAATTTGAATCACAAAATAGCAAAAGGACAAGGTTTTCTTTGAATCTATTATGCAAAAAAGTTTACAAGTTAAGCGATTTAACAATTTATGATTAGGTGAAAGATTACATAATTCAAAATCAAGGGTTGAAGAAAAACATAGTGGATTTGACCTATTTGGAGCATTTAGTTGGATCACAAAATAGCAAAATAGTTTATATGGCTTCATTTATTTCGGCAGAATATGACTTAATTTTTTTTTAGAAAATATTTATCTTAAAAAATTGCTTTCTCATATATGATTGTGATTTTAAAATTAATATAATAATAATTATATTATTGGTGGTGGGGTGGTGCAAGTAGTTGTGGTAGTGGAGGCGGAGATGGCAGTGGTATCAGTGACAGTGATAATCTGGTGTGTGTAGACACCCCATTTTTGACCGTCCTCAAGATTTGGTTATGCTTGTAGGTACACCCAACAACTGGTTTGATTGCTTGCTGAGTACTTGACTGTCGCGGCGGAACATCACCGATTCGAGCTTCCCAGACCTTGTATTCTTTCTGCCTCTTTTTTGGACCTTGGCTAGGTCCTTTCTTAGTGGACCTTTTGGTGCACTGCCGGCCATGTCTTTGTTCTTGCCGGCCTTTGGTGATGCCCTGTCGGCTAGTGGTGAGTCACTGCCGGCCATTGATGATGGCCGGCACCTCCCCTATCTCAGTTGGTTTTCCTCCAGATATTTTGAGCCAGCTGGTTTTTTGTTTGCTCCCCTCCATACATGTGTATGGAGGGATGAAACCCTTGTAAAGCTTCTTGAAGAAGCTTTAGCTTTGCATTCCTCTATATAAGGAGAGAGTCTCTCTCCTTAATAGGGGTTCAGCTATTTTTGAAGAGAAAAGCTCTCTTTATCTCTATATTGCTTATATTTTGTACTTAGAAGTTGGATTTCCTTGCACTTTTGCACTACAACACATAGAGCTACACCACCACCATTGGACCAAGCTTCTTGGGAGGTCTTCTTGAGGTCTGAAAACTGGTTTCCACCCCCTGAAGTTGCTGATTTCGAAGAGGGTCTTCAAGGGTGAGTATTTTTCCTATTTTTGAACTTTTTTTGTACCTAACTTTAGCCCCCCTTGCATATTGATTTGGGCTTTGTTTATTACTGAAAAAAGTTTTGTATTTAAGTGTTTTTGAAGTTTGTTTAAGGTCTTTTTGCTGTTAGGGGTGTGTAACCCCCTTGCATGCTTTGTTTGGCTTTGTTTTAAGCCATTCCTTGAGGCCTCCGAGCTAGCCTTGTTTGGTCTCCTTACCACTGAGATTTCAGTGGTAAAGGTGTGGTTTTGAGGTCCTTAATCAGAGGGGGTGGCCCCTTCTCTTTTAGTTCCTCTTTGCTTACATTTTTGGCCTTCCAAAAGACCATCCCTCCATGCATTTTTTAGGCTTGGTTCAGGCCTATTTTTGTAACTTTTAGGACCTGCCTTGGCCCTGTCCATGGCTGGTTTGGTCATATTTTGCATGCATCTAGTATGTGTAATGTGACTCCATTCATAGCTCATCAAAGTAGCATGTGTGCTTAGCTTGTGTTGAGTCAATTTCAGTGGGTTTTTGGTAATGTTTTACCATGCCATAAATCTATTTTGGGTTGGTTTTGTCACTCCATGCTTGCATGATACACTTGTAGTGTAAATCTCCTAAACTAGCTTCATATGCTCCATGCTTTGCCATGTCATGTTAGCTTATTTGGTTTACATTTCAGCATGTATTTGGTCATTATTGGACATGTCATGACCCTATCCATAGTTGGTTTGATCATCCTTTGCATGCTCCATATAGGTGTAAAACAAATCTTGTTTATTAGCCCTTTGTGCATGATGTTTTGACCAATCATATTAGCATATTTTGGCTTCGCTCTAACATGATTTTATGCTTATTTTGGGCTGTCCTTGGACTGTTTTAGGCTGCCATTGCCATATCACTCGCACTTTGTATAGTTATAGTGTAAATGCTTAGGCTAGTCTTGGGTTTTGAGGCCCCTACCATGCCATACATGTGATGTTTGTATGCTTTGCCCTCATTCCATATGCTATTTCAGTCCATGAACTGTTGTCATACACTTGCATTTGACATGCCTTGAATGCTTTATAGAGCTTGTGCTTTATGCCTCAAGAATTGACTTTTGTGCATGCCATTAAGCCTAAGCCTTTGGCTCATCATTTCAGTGCATTTTGGGTCTTATTATACCATGATATAACTCTGTTTTATGTTGTCCAAGTCATGCCATGATTGGTTCCAATAGGTGTAGTGCATTGCCTCTTTAAAGCCTTGTATGCTTCATGTTTTTAGCTTTGTGTTCTAGCCTATCTTGGCTAGCTTTGAGCTTAGTTTTGGTCTTGTTTGGACTTACCCTAGGACTTTTTTAGGTCCCCTCGGCCCTTTGGGGTTTGCCTTGTATGGCCATGGCTTAAGTCCCTTTGCTCACTTCGAGCTTTGAGCATCGTACTGTGCTATGCTTGCATTGTTGATTTGATTTGGCATCACTTTACATGAGATTTCAGAGCTTGCCTCATTGTCATACATCCGTGTTTGTTGCTCCTTAAGTGTGCTTAAGAGTTGTCCTCTTTGTGCCTTAATACTTGAGCCATTTTGAATACATGTTTGCCTTGCCATTTCATGCTTCTCATGCCATCAATCCATCACTTTTGGCCACTGATTTGGGTTTAGTTGAGAGCTCCCCACATTAGTTTAAGTCTATCCCGTTGCATGTTGTCGCATGCCTATCTCGCATATTGTTGTATGCTTGCTCGATCTTTGCATGTTGTCGCATGCTAGCCCCTTTACATGCCTTGCATGTTTGCATGTTCATATTGCATTTTGTCATGTTGTCCAAGGTTGTTGCCTCACATCATGCTTATATGCTTGTTGCATGCTTGAGTTAGTTGCATGTTTGCACACTTAAGTCATATTGCATGTTTGCCATGCTTATGTATTGCATTGTTTGGATTAAGTGTTAATCTGAGCACGAGGAACTAGGGGCATTTCATACTCCGAGTGATGGAACGTGTCTCAATTCTCAGTCACCGAAGCTCTTGATGATTCATGATAGAGTTCTAGGCTTTCCTTGCTTTACTTGTGCATTCATTTTCATATTGATTTGCAGAAGTTGGATCTTTGGCCATCATGCATCGGGATGCGTGATTGATAGTCGTGGATCCGACTAGGCCTTTCCCTTGATGTTTTGAGGCGATTTGAGGTGGCATAGAGCATACATGCCCTTGGGAGACCCTCCATTCTCTCTATTTTGTGCTTTGTTGCAGCTTGGTATCACAAAGACACCGATGGCCGGATGCACCATTGATGGCCGCGATGTCACACCTTGGCCAAGCGATTTCTCGTTGTTGGCCGGCATCTCTCCTTTCATAGCCAGCAGGCCACTGGTGAATCCCTCATCAGTGTTTTGGTAAGTTCCAACAACAAACACTGGAAGACACCCTACAAACAGAGCCTCTAAAGAGCAACCGGAAGGTGTTTCGAAGCGAAGAACCGAAGCGAGCATGCATACCTTCCTCTTCTCCAAACAGAGCTGGAATAGCATTCACTTACTACTTACTTGTTAGTTAGTAATTGTGTAATAATTAGTTGTAGTTAGTTATTAATTCGGTTTTGTAATAATTAATTAGCTCGTGAGTTAGTTGATTAGGGGGCTTGTATTATTTATTCGGACCCTCCGAGCGAGGGCATAATTGTAATAAGTGTGCGTGTGTGTGATGTATGTCTTCCAACCCCACGTCTTTCTCTCTTTTATTTACCAGCTTATGATAGTTAGATTAGGGCATGTTTCAATTAGCATACTTATGCTTGCATGTTTACATTCATTCACCTATATTGTATGCACCGGGCTCGGCGCATCATACTAACTGCATTGTATTTCAATTTCTAGTTGAATACGTGTTAGCTGTAGCATTATCATATGCCATCTTAGAATAGTCGAGCCTATCTTAGTTGCATTTTTACATGTGTTGCATTAGGCATTTCTGTATAGTTAGGATCATCCATGATTTCTAACATAGCTTCTGTTTTGGCTTGGAATACTCGGTAAGTATTTACGCTTTAGCATCCTTACATGTGTGTCAGTGACTACTATGATAGCATGCTTACCATGAGGCTACCTGCTTATGTCATATACCTGCCTGAATGCCTGTGGGTGAAGGTTGGGTTATTTGGATTGGAATAATTCATTGACTGTTAGGAATGGCAACGGGTGAGGTAGGATCACCCTCCCGTCCCCGATCCCCGATAATAAAATTTCCCGTCCTACGATCCCGACGGAACCAATCAGAGTCCCCATCCCTGTCCCCAACGGGGATCGGGTTTCCCCGACCCCGAAATTCCCCGATCCTCATCAACAGATCAAAATACAACATCATCACCACCACCAGATCAAAAATCAAAAAATTCGTTCAAAAAAATAAAAAAAAAATTCACTTACACAGATCTGTTACAGTTCAAAAAAAAAAAAAAGTTCATCGGAGAGGTTACAGATTTACATATCGATTCTGAGATCTATACATACATACATACATATCGATTCTGAGATCTACATATCGATTCTGATCTACCCATATCTCATATTACGATTCACTATACATACATACATATCGATTCTGAATCTATCCAAAATCTGTTTCAAAACAAGACCTTGTCGGTGGAGGGCGATCGAGAGGAGAGGGCACGGACGAGGACGATCGGCGGATGAGGGCAGCGGATTAGGACCATCGGCGTCGGAGGAGGACGAAGCGGAGGACGGCGGAGGAGGCGCCAGCGGAGAGGTGCGAGAGTGAAGGATAGAAGAGAGAGAGAGAGAGAGAGAAGGGAGGAGAAATGAAGAGGCTGCGGTTTGGTTTGGTTATATATCAACCAAACCCTATATATGTTATATATATATATATAAGGACAAAACAGTAATTTTATATCGGGGAAAGCAGGCGGATCGGCGGATCGGGGATCGGGGTCGAGGCGGGCTTGAACATCGATCCGTCGCCCGAATCTGTTCGGGGATTAAATTTTAAATACCATCCCCGTCCCCGCGGGGGTATTTTTCGGGGAAAACCCGCTTAAATCGGGGTCGGGATCGGGGATCCCCGTCGGGCCGGTTTCAAATTGCCATCTCTATTGACTGTGAGTTTTAAGCCCACTTGAGAGTGGCAAATCACCATATTTTCTAAGCCCACCTAAGGGTGGCAAATCCACATTTTAGTCTACTTAAGCGTAGCAAACCGCTTTCAAAAACAAACATGAAATGTTTTGTTCCAACTCAAACGATCCAGTCTATACTTGTATGTTGCGCACATCACGTAGTAAATCTAGGCTAATAACCGGAATAAGAACGTATAATGTTTTCAAAACTCGATATCATGGTTAGTAAAGGCCGATCTTTGATCGGGCAAGCGGGAGTGCTCACGAAGTGACCTTCCCCAATCGTACCCAAGTTCCCGGGCCGAGGCAACTTTGGTGATGACGGACACGTGGCCTTAGGCAACGAGTCAAGGTTTCCTAAATTTCCAAAAAAAAAATATTTAGGTGGCGACTCTGTATCTGGCAAAGCAGTCCATGTTTGGCACTTCTTTCAAAAAATCTGTTTTCCAAAACGATTTGTCGAATTTGGACTCTTTGATGATTCATCGGTCTTGCATTGCACTCTACGAAATTAGATACAGGACCGTGACTTTGAGTCCTGAACTGCAGTGAGCCCAATTGAACAAAACGAGATTTCCCTCTCGGGACGTTCGGGGACGTCTACAGTGTGATAAGTTTTTAGTTTGAAAAATATTTTTCACCTTTTATAAATATAAATAAAAAAAATTCTATCCAAATAAGCTTATTTTTCATTAATCATAAAAAAAATATTTTTTGATAACTTTCATTTTGTATCATACCCAATGTAAAAAACTATAAGTAATAAAATTAATAAAAAATAATTCCAAAAAATATTAATAGAGTGAAAGTCTTGCGAATTAGCTTCAAAAGACTCATGTTCTATTCAAAGCGCCCAACAGTCAAAACTCATACCTTTTGAGCAGATTATTTCGTTGAGGCATTTAATTGTGCAATTTAAAAAAATAAATAAATAAATAAATAAAATTCAATTCTTTTGTCTGAAAGTTCTAATTTTTGTTTTTGTATTTTTTACATCTTTCTTTAAATTTCTAATATTTTAATTTGGGTTTAACTCTTTTTTTTTTTTTAATTTTGTACATTTTTTATTTTACAGCAAGAAATTGCCTTTAGCAGTTGTTTCTTGTTACAAATTCATATATAACTCTAGTTTTTTTAGTTTTCTTTGATTATTAGAAAAAATCACTTTAACAAATAAGAATTTTAGAGACCAAATATTTTGGTCTCTAAAAATGAAATTTTTGTTGCAAAAGACATTTCGGGACTAATTTTTATCGTCATGAGAATAGTCACTAAAATGTCGTCCCAAAAAGTTCAAAACAAGGTTTTTAGCGACAAATTTTGAAAATGTCACTATTAAATAGAATTTTAGGGACCAAATAATTTGGTCTCAAAATGATTTATTTTTTGAGACAAAAAATTTGTTTCCAAAAGGATAATAATTAATCACTAATGTCTAATTTTTGTTACTAAAAATAAATAACGGCATTTTTTGTAACAAAAATATTTGACCCCTAAAAAATAATTTTATCCCTAAATTTTGGGGTACTAAAATTTTAATTTTTTTTTTGTAGTGATTCGAAGAAAAGTTATTTTCATTGTGATTGTTCTCAATTTTTACTTTACACAATTTTTTGCATCAATAAATATTTCAAAGATTTACATTGGAGTGTCAGTTTTTTTGTTTGTTTGGATGGGGTGATTTGATAAAACATGAAAAGAAAAAATATATATATATATATTTGTGTTTGGCCTGTAAATTGGGAGAAATAATGTGGAATGATTGGAAAAGGAATACTTCTATTTGGATTATTTTATTCTCATCAAAAGTAGTAAGATTTGATAAAAATAAATAAACAGATTGGTCATAAAAAAATTATAATAAAGAGATTGTCTATTAAAAAAAAAATTTCTTTTAGTTATATCCCTCTCTTACATGCTATGCTTTCTTACTTATCCAAACACTATAATGGAAAATCAAATTACTTTCTTCTTTTTTTTCATTCAGTGAGAAATCATAATTATTATTATTTTTTTAAAAAAAAAATTTCACCTGACATACCAAATAGGGTGTTAATTCCAGAACATTGATTTTACAAGTAAATGCTAAGTTGTAAAAAATTGTCATTCAAAAATTTTTGAAAATAAATTTTTGTATATATATATAGGATCAATTAGACATTTGTCAATCTTCTAAAGAGTACAAAAAAATAATAATAATAATAATAATAAAATAAAAATTAATAAAATTTGGATAGAAAGACTAAATTGAAACTAGACTTAAAATATAGGAATCAAATTATTTAAATTAAACTATAAGATGAAAAATATAATTTAACTTAAAAATAAAGAAAGTGAAAATATTCACTACGGATGCATTGTCTCAGTCACAATATGTACAAATATCAATTTGAACAAGTGATTCTAAGAAATAAAAATTACTATGAATGAGACACTTTTATTACAATGCTTAATTTCAAAAAGTTTAGTTAATCCCACGTGATTGGCCCCACACCCTTCTCAAATTGTCTCTTAAGTGCACCTATCTGTAGATGATTTGGCATTGTTGAATGTAATTAGCGTCAAAGATTTGAAGTCGATTCTCCCATAATCACAATTTGGAATTACTTCGAGAATTTGATTTTCGTACAATTATCTTTTTTTTACTTTAGTTTTTCTATTTTTATATAATTAATTAATCATCGCGCGTGATATTTGCTTTAGTCATTTTTATAATACCCACGCTAATGTGAGTTTGACACCAAAACAGAATATGATATAACCCCCTTAACTAGAATTCATTCTTCACTTATAGCTATATACCATCAAGCTCGAACACGCATCAAAGATTTGAGGGGGATTCATCCATAGTCACTGTTTGGTATTACTTCGAGGATTTGATTGCGTACAATTATCTTTTGCTTTTGTGTTTTTACTTTTTTTAAGGTTAATTACTCATAACACGCGACACTGCTTTAGTCATTTTCATAATACAAATGTGAAGTTGACACCAAAACAAAAGTTGATACAGTATCTTAATTAAAATTTAGCCTTAAAAACCGCCTTGTAAGTTGTAACATATCACCACTCGCAAATATGTATCAAAGATTTGAAATCGATTCATCCATTATCACCACTTAGAATTACATCAAGGATGGGGTTCCGTACAATTATCTTTTACTTTTTTTATTTTTATTTTTACCTTTTGGTTTTTAAACGGTTAACTAATCATAGCTCATGCAACTTGCTTTAGTCATATTCATAGTACACAGATAGTAATGTGAGCTTGAAGCCAAAAAAGAATATGACATAATTTCTTAGTTAGAATTTAGTCTTGAAAACCGTCTTGCGACATAGCACCGTGCTCGAACGTGTGAATGATTTAAAGTCAATTAGTCCGTAATAACAACCGACATAGCACCATGCTCGAACGTGTGAATGACTTAAAGTCGATTAGTCCGTAATAACAACTTGAACGCATCAAAGATTTGAGGCCGATTCATCCATAATCAGTATTTGGTATTACTTCGAGAATTTGGTTTTGTACAATTATCTTTTGCTTTTGTGTTTTTTGCTTTTTTTTTAAGGCTAATTAATCATAACGCATGGTATTGCTTTAGTCATTTTCATAATACAAATGTGAACTTGACGCCAAAACAGAATATGATACAGTCTCTTAATTAGAATTCAGCCTTAACAATCGCCTAAGTTATAACATATCACCACTCATAGATATGTATCAAAGGTTTGAAGTTGATTCATCCATAATCACAACTTGAAATTACATCAAGGATGTGGTTTCGTATAATTATCTTTTACTTTTTGTTTTTTAAACGGTTAATTAATCATAGCTCATTGATTTGTTTTAGTCCTTTTCACAATACTCAGACAGTAATTTGAGTTTGACATCAAAAAAGAATATGATATAATTTCTTAGTTAGAATTTAGTCTTAAAAACCGTCTTGCAACATATCACCGTGCTCGAACGTGTGAATGATTTGAAGTCGATTAGTCTGTAATCACAACTTGAAATTACATTGAGGATGTGGTTTCATACCATTATCTTTTTGTTTTTGTTTTTTTATTTTTTTTATTCATTTAATTGATCATAGTGCATTGTATTTGCCTTGGTTCTATTCATAATACAATCTCTTAACTAGAATTTAACCTTGAAAGTCTCACCTTTGTTTTTTTGTCTATTGTTTGTGTAACTAATTTCGTTTGTTCAAAATAAAAAAAAAAAACATTCATGCTCCACATATCAAACATTTGAAATTGATTCGTCCTTGGAATTACACCTTTCCCACAATTATTTTTCTCTTTTTTTTTTTCAGTTAATTAATCATATCACATGACATTTGTTTTATAGTCAGTACACAGGCTAATATGATCTTGAGGCTTAAAAAAATGTGATGCAACCTTTTAGCTATAACTCACTTTTAAAAATCGTCTTGTAACATTCCAACATGCTCAGACGCGTCAACAATTTGTAGTCGATTTCACAATAATTACAACTTGGATTTCATAAAAAATGTAGTTTCACACAATTATCTTTAGTTTTTTATTTTTATTTTTTTCCTTCCTTTTTTTACGGTTAATTAATCATAAGACATGACATTTGCTTTAGTCGTTTTCAAAATACACATTAATGTGAGTTTGACACTGAAAAATAATACGATATAACCCATTGGCTAGAATTCACTTTTAAAACTCATCTTCAACGTACTACAATACTCAATGTATAAAAGATTTAAAGTCGAATCGTTTATAATCACAACTTGAAATTACTTCAAGGATATCGTTTCGTACAATTATCTTTATCTTATCTTTTTCCCTTTACGATTAATTAAACTTCTAATGATGTGATTTAAAATATTTAAGTATATTTGTTGTTTGGTAAGATATTAATAGATATACATAATTTAAACTTTAATATGTTATCGTTGATACTTGAAATCACGATCTAATAATGAAACATCAAATGGGATGGGTGAGCCCTTCTAATTAAGAAGATCTAACTAACAAATTTAGTATATTAGTAACTATACACTTAGTCAACCTATTTGGCTTATTTATTTAACAAAAAGTTGACTAATAGTGTTTGGTTGCAAATATAGATTATAATTTAGTTGGCTAAAAATGGTTAAATTTGCTTAAATTATAATTTGTAATTTTTTCAACTTATTTCAAATTCTTAAATATGTATGAACAAAAGGGCTCCAGTTATTTTGTCTTAATTATAATTTTTGAGGATATTCTGAATATTTGTATAACGAAAAAAACATGTGAGAGTTTATTTAATCAAATAGGTTTAACTTTTTTCATAAATTATAAAAAAAAAATTACACCAAATGGATTTACAACTCATTCAATGTCCCATTTTTTTATAAATTAAAAATATATATATTTAAAATTGAAGTTGTAAGTTACAAGTTAGCTTCAAGTAAATTTAGCTAGGGTCCCAATTTGATAATTGACCCAAATCAATTACATCATTACAGGTTTGATCAAATCAGCCCAAAAACATTTGGGCCAACAAAATTAACATAGATATGGGATAACATGCCTTCCAGATTACACCAAACATTCCTACCTTGTCGCAGGATTAGGGTGCCCACGGGTCAGGGTCAAGTCATCCACAACCCGATCAAATGGGAACGGGTTGAAAAAATTCCATCCACATCCAACCAGTCATAGTTTTGAAATCAACCGAGCAAGTTGGATGAATTGCCAAGTGAATGTAAATCAAGTTGGCTTTTTTTCCCCACCCTTTAACCCGATTATATTTATTACAAAATTTAGTAAGATTAAAATATCAAAATGTTACACTTATCACTCTTTCTTACTTTTTTATCTCTCATCTTACTTTTTTTAACTCATCATTTATCAATTATTATACATAATATATCATATCATCTCTCACTTTTATTAATATTGTCATTTCTAAAATTAATTTATTTATATTCTACACCACACCATAACTTCTGCGATTTATCCTACCCTAATAGGATTCCTAACAGGATGTGGCACTAGAAACCCCCATCCTCACCCCTATTGCCATTCCAATCATAGATTCAAACTTTCCATCTTTTAATTTATTATTATTATTTTTTTTGTACAATCAAAATTTCCGATTCAAGACCAAGACAAAACAAATCTAACTAGTCATCTTGATGTGGGCAACATGAGAAAGGATTGGAGACCTTAAACAAAGTAACCAATATCCCAACAAGCCCAACAAGCGCCCAAATTTAATGGGCCAATTTTAATCTAACCTCTCAAAATTTAACCGGTAATGGGCCCCCAAATTTAATCTAACCTGTAAAAAACTTGGAAAATCTATTTTGTACAAGATGAGTAATTTGGGCCGAAGAACAAACTAAAAAGAGGGAGCTCCCTATCAACACAGAACTGTTCACAAAGGGCATGCTGCAATATTTTTATTTATCATTTTTTTTTCACTTACCAATGGGGGCAATGATAGAGACCACTAAAAGTAGTGCTCTAAAACAACCACTAATGATGTGGCATTTACTTTTTTTAAAAAAATAGACACAACCCACTGCCACATCATTAGTGATGGCACTAATTAGTGCTTTCACTCATTTTCCTTTAAAATTTAATGTTTCATGTAATGTCTTCTAAATCTTTTTTTTTTTTTTTTTTTTCTGTAGATCCTGTTCTAAATGTGCAGTTTGCATGTTATAGTTGTGTTTGAAAATAACGTGTAATGTTTTTGTTTATTATTTTGGAGTAACTATTAAAAAAAAAAAAGTCAATATAATATAATTTTGTATCTCTCTCTCTCTATATATATATATGGATGCATACATATAAATAAACTAATTTACATTATCATTCATATTAATTTAAGGTCATTTTAATTCAGGGATGTTATGATATGTTTAAAATTTTTATTTTATTTTATGATCTCATTCAACTAAATAAAAAATATGTAAGATAAAAGTTTAGGCCCAATATGATATTTTTTTATTCCCAGTTGAAACAGTGTAATCTTTGTATGTATTATTTTGGAGTCAATCTACCAAAACCAAAATAAAAAGGTACACAAACACCCTGTACACTTTATTTCAATATTTCACAAATAACTGTTGACATTTAAAAGTTATATCACAAACACTTTTGAGATTTAGTTAAATCACATACACTCTTGTTATTTAGCAAAAATACACAAACATCCCTTAACATTTTGTGAAAATATTATAGGCATTTCCTTAACTTAAATAAATATATATGATAATATTAATTAAATAATTTATGTGTTTATGTGATAATAATATTAATTAAATTATTTATGTGTAATAATGTAGAAAATGTAAGTTAAATTAGTTTATTTATGTGTATGTCTATGTATAAATAGACATAAAGTTATATTATCTTTACTTTTTTTTAGGGATATTTACCAATAAATCCCATCCCACAAACAGTTACACCATTTGATCCCATCTTTGTGTCTGTTGCTCTGATTGATCCTATCAGTGAGAGAATATAGTCTGATTGATCCTTTTTTCCTTTTTTGCTAATATGTATTGGTCAGTTATACCCTTTTCACGTGGGTTTTTTGTTTTTAATTTTCGGTGGGCTTCTTCTCTATATGGAAGTGCAATATATTCCTTTCCATTGTGTTAGGGTTTTGGTGGCTGATGTGACGGTGTGTTATGCTCATTGGTGTGTATGTGCACAGGTTGTGGTTTCAGTTTTGCCGACATAGAAGACTCGTGTGTTGCAGGTATAGTTCTGCTTTTTTCATCCCGTGCCAGACGATTCAGGTCTATTTTACGCTCTGTGTGTTGGTTCTGGGCACATTCGTATTGAATATGTTCCATCGGTTATTCAGATCACACACCATGCGACGGTACACACTAACGTCTTGTCGATCCATTCTTGATTTGATGTTCATTTGTCACACATTCTTTGGGTTTCGGGCAAGGAACGGGTGTGGGGATTGTTCACACATATTCATATGCAACGTCATAGTGCGATGCATTCACGTAATATGAATCACTCAACATTATTAGCACCGCCTTATTGTGTAATGTAGTATGTGTGTTTTAAATGTTCATTTGACACACACTCGGGTTTCGCTTTTTATTCATGGGGGTGTGGGTGGGTTGTTTACACATATTTCGTATGCACGGCTATGGCGATCTGATCCTTTGTTAGTTGAAACAATCAACATTATTGACCGCGTGTTGCATGTATTGGGATGTGTCGTGTTGATCTTCTTCCCACACGTTGTCGCGTATAGCTTATTCATTGTTTGTCATTGTTTCAAATAATGTTTATAACAATATCGATGTTTCTACATTTTATGGTCATGTGAACATTGATGATTTTTCAAACATCGGCGTGAACATGGTGGCCTTTCATATGAAACATACGTGACATAGTTTGCATATTCCAGGGATGGACTCGCATGTCATGTTGGTGTGTTGTTACCGTAACACGAACGTCGTCATGAAGTTCCAATTTCCATTTCGATTTGATGATTTGGTTAATTATGTCCACCAAAATTTTGATGGCCACACAGATGATGATGTGTGTTTATTTTTCAAGATTCCGGATACAACAATTTCAAATTACTAAATCATATCGTAATGGAAAACATGGTATCCATCGCACGGTCTTTTCGTTTAGGACATATTGACATCGTAATTGAAACTCGATGCATGCAAAGTTCAAATGGTACATTGAGTAGACCAAGGGAAGTATATGAGTCGGACGAGGCAGATGAACAAGATGATTTACTCCCAATTTCGTCCTCATGCCGACAAAGTTTACATGTCTGTGAATGGGCTAATGGTATCACACATGTGGGTCAAAGTTTTGAAGGCGAAATTCTTGAATTAAACGCGTTCTTCGAAAGTATGCGATTGAATGTGGGTTCGGTTCAAGTATCTAAAGAACGACTCTGTTGGATTCTGACCGTTTTGCGATGAGGAATCAACGGGATGTATGTGGTCTATACATGCAAGAGTCCTTCATCTTGATGAGTTTTTTACATTCGTAAATGGAGCGGAGCACATTTGCGTGTTGTTCGGACACCAAAAACCCGAGGCGGTCGATTTAGTGTCCGATGTTATCTCCGGCGAGTACGTGACAAACCGCTAACCCGACCATCCGATGTTGTTTACGACTTGAAAAAGATTACGCATTAGAGATAAGCTACCGAGTAGCATGGTTGGGAGTTGAAAAAGCAAAGGGAGAGATGTTCGGTGCACATTCCATTTCGTTCGATCAATTACGGTGGTATAGTAATGCTGTTATGGAAAACAATCCGGGTAGTTACATTAACATCGATTACGATGACGAAAATCACCGGTTCTTACGATATTTCATTTCATTCAAAGCATGTATTGATGGGTTCAATAATTGTCGCCCTTTATTATTCCTAGACGGTACATTCTTGAAGGGGAAATTCAAAGGCAACTTGCTAGCTGCTACTGCAAAGGATGGCAATCAAGGTTGTGCCTTTCTCTTATCACACACACACACTGTCGCTGTTCATTTTTTCCAACTAACTAACAATATGGCGTTTTTGCGTCATACCCAGCAGATTAACCCATTGTCAACTATTCACACAGGTTTATTCCCATTGGCAATTGCAATTGTCGACTCGGAGAACACAACTAACTGGGCTTGGTTTCTGGAACACCTCGCAAACGTGGTCAAACCGGACAGGACGATCACATTTATTTCAGACCGACACACCGGCCTACTCGAATCAATTCCACTCAAATTTCCATCTGCCCACCACGCTTTCTGCTTGCAACATTTGCAACGAAACTTGCAAGACAAGATGCGATACACCAACAAGATGCACCGATTCGGATTGCTAAGTAAATTTCGCATGCGCTACGCACCAACCATAACAAGATTCAACTCAAATTAGAAAGCTTCAAGGCATCGAGGCGGACAAGTGGCAACGGGTTTTCGAAAGACTTGCCTCCTACAGATTGGGCAAATGCATACTTTCGACGCATCAAATCATTAATATATTCCATCAACTTAATGTCATACATTTGTTATGCTCACTGCATTTACTCTTCATAATTACATGTAACTACTTATTACACGTACTCATCTTCGTTTCTGTAGGGGTGACCGGTTTGGTGAAATGTGTTCCAACGCCGCTGAATCATTCAACTCATGGATTCGTGAGGCGCGACACCTCCCTATCACGAAGATGGTTGGCAGCATCACAACAAAAATTATGGACCAAATGTCAAAACGCCGACGCAAGGCAGCCGCATGGCCTGGAGTTCTTTGTCCGAAAATCGAGTCTCGTTTGGTCAAATCTTACAACAAAGGCAGGGCATGGCTTGTGAGCCAATCAAATGAGGATGTGTACGAGGTCCACTCATACCCATCAGTACTTGTCGATGTTGGCAGACGGACGTGTTCGTGCTTTCAGTGGCAGATAAAACGAATACCATGTGAACACGCAATGGTTGCAATCCGAAACAGCGGACGCGATCTGTATGAATTGGTTGAACCGTATTACCATGTGTCCGAATTTCGATCCACATACTCATCAAGCATAACCCCAATACCAAGCTGAGAAACCTCCACTCAACACCAAGATTTCGTCATACACCCACGGTTGTAGAAACGACCTCTGGAAGGCCAAGAAAACGAATTCTGTCTAGAGGTGAAGAAACACAGCAAATTAGATGCGGACGTTGTCAACGCATGGGCCACCACAACAGGAAGACATGTAAAGAACCCATTTAGCCGTCACTTCATCCAATATTTCTTGTTAAGTTTTTCATTCATAAGTACGACATTGTTATTTTCCTTTTACCCCTATGCAAATAAGTGTGTGAGAACACACCAGACATCCCGTAATACTGTCGTTACTGGTATTACATATTAGTATCACTTTCAGTAGATGATTTCTTCATTACAAAATTCAGACAAATAATTTGGTTCCTTGCCCTTAATAAACATTTTGGTTACCTTTGCTGCTATTACACATTATTTTTTATTTCAGTACATACCCAACTTGCTTATGTAAATCGGCAAAAACATTTCGATCGCGCCCCATAATAAACATATGTGGTTATTAAATGCTATGTATCATACTTTTTACTTTACAAATTTGGTTACATCGATGTCACTCATTGACGGCACAGACATGAAATGTGATCCCCATTTAAACCGAATTACACAAAAATAAAAACAAAGTCTTAACAACGTCTCACAGACACTGACCCATTACAAACACAAAAATATTCAAAACACAAATACATAACCACCATATACCAAAGAACATACACCCATAACTCACGCACCACACAAACATGTCAAACATTCTAACCACCAAAAAACTTCATACCCACTCCATAAAACCAGATCAAGCATATATCATACACATCCACCCAACCGCCACGCCCTTTTAACAAAACCAACACACGAATAATGAAACTATGAACCAATTCAAACACAAAACTATTCATAACACACTCCACATGACCACCCTACACCTACAACATACACATATACCTACCCACCACACACGTTGAACAAAAATCAACCCACAAATGGTGTGTAAGCACACAGAATGACACGTTCATTTTTACCACACAACTGAACTATGCACCACACAAACATGTCAAACATTCTCACCACCTAAACAAACCATGACATACACCACTAGCTAATCAAACCATATATCACCAATCACAAAAACCAGATTACTAAAGCATAAATCACAATTCACAAAAAAAATTACAACACATTTCCCATAAAACCCTGATCATATTTATTACGAATTTAGTACTGTTCACGTACGATCACAAAAAAACAAAACACCATGCACATACCAATAGCTAATCCAAAACATATCACTGTACGCTATTGTCTCCAAATTTTCCCACAAACCATGCATACACCACTAGCTAATCAAAAATAAATAACTTAACGCAGTTTGTTATCCAAAGGTGCCCGAATAACATGCAACTAACCCTGCCTAACCAAAAATATATAACTGTACGCTGTACGTTTTTATATGTGCTTCAAAGTTGACATTCAGGTAGAATGTTTAAGACCCCTGCTGATGTCGTTGACAAATCCTTTTACCATGTTCGCTCTCAACACAATCCCATTTGTACCTTGCAATGATCGTGCTACATCAACATGGTGCACGTACTGCCTCATCACGGCGCAAACAATAACCGCACAATCCAGCCTGCAATGGGAAAACAACATAATAATAAAATACTCTTTAAATTCCACAATGACTTTCGCTTCAAAAGCATAAACAACACGGTTCACTTACGAGTCGGCTCTGCTGGGCTCTTCAACCGAGATGATGGTTGAAAGTCTCAGCAATGCTAACCTCGTCTATTCCATCTGCTCGTAAGGAACGCTTCATTACAAATGACACACGCTCCTTCTGTCACACAGAAAACGATCCACAGTAAACAGCTTCAAATAAGTACTACACACATTACATCACCCAAAACAAAAACACAATGTCTTCCTTACCAGTACAAGTGCTTCATTATAGTGCACGTCAGACCTGCCAGCCGAACGTTGCCGCATTGGATTAAAATGTTTCCAACTTCCATCCTCTGCGTCGTACACCACCAGTGTCCAGTGTGCGTTGTTGCATATGGGAAAATGTATGTACCGACATTCCTTCGATGCTCCAAAGTTTTTCAGCACATAACTTTCTATTGCTTGGTTGTTGCCAGATTTGAAAACACTCTACAAAACAAACATTTAATATTAGTATATAATGCACTGGTCATTATACAACAACTGAACAATACCATACTCACCATGCAAATACTGCTGAAGAAATAGGACTTGTCCGCTAAAACATCATCAGCACATACTTTTGCCTGCTCTGTCACCAATGTCTCAGCATACGCATCAATAACCTACATATAGAAACCAAAACAATAACCTCAAACAAGTATGTCTACACATAATCTACGCTTTCATGTAACACAAACACAATGCATGACAAACTAACTTCAAAATACAACTCACATTCCCACATATACTTTCTCCACAGACAAGACTCTTGGCGTCAGAAACACACACACCACACCACTTTCACCATCGCCCACATGACAGCCCTACAAAACAAAAGAACCTAAGCATCAAAAAAACAAAAGTAACTTACACAAAAGACCCATACGTAATCAAATTACATAAAGACCAGCACACACCTGTCGCCATTCCGTTCGTAAGCCTTCATAATTTTCTCCTTCCTCATACGTCATCATTTTCCATACTCCAAAACGATTGTTCGTCAAAACCGGACCATTTACTAGCCACACCACAATGTCCACATCAACAACTGCGTCGATCCACGATTTTTCCGCTACCGATCGCCTTGCAACCGTATGTCCTGTTTTTTTCGTGCTAACTATCTCGGTAGTCATAATCTTCCAAATTTTAATTCTTTCCTAGCTTTGTTCTTCAGGTTACGCACAAACGAATTCGGTATACCTTCCCCTTTATTCTGAAACACGTCCACATCGAGGTCCGTCAAATTAACATCAGCCACGCTACGGTTTGGCACCGGACTAGAATCGAGATCGTGTGCACCAGAACATTTTCAAAGATCGACACCAACATTTAACCCGACCGAATAGGCGTAACATCGCACAAATCACACCAAACCCACTACCTCCATCGCAATGGCTTGCACCAACATCCCTACATCCAGTTGGTGTGTTCATTCGATAAGCTTGCGTAACTGTGTGCACTTGCTGGTCAGCCAGCTGATCTTCTAACATCGAAATTGTTTTCCTTAATTCCTTGTTCTCATTTTCAAGTTTCCGTATCTCGTCATCCTTAACCTTCACAACACAACCAAACCCACCAACAATGTTAACGGCTTGCATTTCCATCTTACTCTTCAAGCTAACTACTTCATCCTCCAGCTTTGAAATTGTGCCCTCGTACGCCTTGTTCTTCAATTCCATATCTGCCATACATTTCAAAGCATTTTCCAATTCCTTTACACCACCCACCTCATCCACTGCATCACGTACCACGCTGCCAACATCTTTCCCTTTCACACCAACCGCATTCACCACCTCTTGCGTCACACGTTGCATCCCATCACGGGCACCAACAACCACGTCATTTACACCATCGTCACGGCGGCCAACTTCTTGCTCGTCTGTTGCCAAAATCTCACGTTCATACTCCAACGACTTCATTCTCTCAATCTGAACACGGCAAATATACAACACAAAACACAAACTAATCGGCACAAAAGTACAATAACGATTATAAACAAAAATTACACAAAAGTACGCAGGTACTACACCTCGAATTTGCCAGGTATAGATAAATCCAAACCCCGTATCCGGGTGACTAACGCGCCAATGTCCCATCTCATAAATCTTGGGAACATGCTCTCCGTTTCAGGTTTCACTAGCGTCGAATGTTCACAAATCCAATACTGCTTTCCAAAAAAACAAAATTATGTTTAACCAACCAATACTTAAACAACATACGTAGTATAAAACAGTTACTAAATTTGCAAAACAAAATACAATTTACATACCAGTAACGCGACAACACACCCAGTGACCTTCTCCGGCGTATGATGAAAATCCTTGATTGAACCCATCAACATTTGTAGGATTGCACCAGTCCAATCATATAAACGTACAGTCCTCAGATCATCGATGTATCTAACAAACGCCCAGCTAATCGTCTCCCCAGAATTAGCAAAAAACATCTTCCCACACATATACAATGTCAACAACTTCGCTGCGTCCTCCTCGTCAACCCTTCTTCGACCGGCCACGGCTTCTTCAAACAAACTCTTCACAAGCTTCGACGTTATCCTCGCAGTGTTTTGACTCCTCCGCTGAATGAAATCTGACGTCGGCCTTTGACAAGGAGACAGATCAATATGCTTCGTACATTGAATCCCAAAGAGGAGTCTAAGATCACTCTTATACATCTTCGAATTACCACCAATGTTAAATGAATCACTCAGGCATCATACATGCGTATGATTTTCAAAATCGCATCGTCATACTTCACGAAATCTTTGTGATTGACTTGTTAATTCGGATTGCCTCCACCATGATCCAAAAGAGTCCTCTTCAAGCTGTTCAAAGTGCCCGACCCTCAAAGGAGTTGTTGTCACCGGCTTCACAATCGGCGATGTTGGGCGGAAGTTAATCCTTGTGGAGTGCGGTAGCGTGACGGACCTGTTGTTTTGCTAACAAATTGCCGAGCATCTTCTTGATTTGTCTTCAATTGCTTAAGCGATCTGGCGTCCTGCATGTTAACACCCAACTTGTTTGAATTTGCCCGAACACACCTTCAACACGCTTAGTTCACAAGACGCGTCCACGGACTTACATTATCGTCACCATCTACATTATCAAAAACCGCATTAGTTGCATACACCCAAACACCAACCCAATATAGACACAAAATCAGCAGCGGTGCCCACCTACAATCACAAAACACAAGCAGAGTTTGAAACAATATAACTAAATCACAACTACAACTACAATGCAACTCACAGTAACAAACATACAATCACCACATTTACACGCTTGATCTGTGACAAAAACATGTACAAACCCCACACACAAACTAATTCACCCACCCCAGGCACATAAGAACGAAATACCAGTGTTACATGTTCAACACATTCAAACAACAAACAGTACTGGCAAAATTTAACAACGAAATACACATCACAAAAAACATCCATCATCATCACCACATGGGTATAACAACTAACAACGAAAGTCAACAAACCCACACAAATCAATATAACCGATCGATCTGAATATCACACCACAAAAAAAAAAAAAAATCAAACCAAACCAACAACGTCACACACACAATCATTCAAGCCCCAAAAAAAAGTCACAAACATAACAAACCCACAAACACCCAAACCCTCCATTCTTCAAATACACAAATCATTTGCTTGAACATGACAAAAAAGCAAAACACCACACACACAATCATTCAAGCCCCAAAACTACTCATAACCATGAACAAACCCACAAACACCCAAATCCCCCATTATTCTCTCACACCACAACGACTAATTCTGAACATCACACCCACCATGGAACGAGAGCCATAACGAAAAGGGACAGCACACCACGCAAACCACGTCACACCACGATGGCGACTCACAAAAACCGGAAAAAAATCACAAAAAAACATAAACCCACAAACACCCAAATCCCCATTATTCTCTCACACCACAACGTGATTACGAACATCACACCCACCACGAACGAGACCCATAACGAAAAGGAACACCACACCACCGCAAACAATGTCGCACCACGATGGCGACTCACAAAACCCCAGAAAAAAAGCACAAAAAACATAAACCCACAAACACCAAATCCCTCCATTCCCCAAACACACAAATCGTCGATGCGAGCAGTCTGAGAAAAATCATCACGCCACACACATCAATCAATCAAAACCAAAAAGCGACTCACAAACATAAACAAAACACTCCCAACATGAGGCGATTAGAACATCAAACCCAACGAAGCGACCCCATAACGAAGCGGAAAACCACAACAACATTGGTGACACGTGCCTTTGGCGGAACATCGTTCCCCTCAACCGAGAAATACCAACACCTCCTTGGATCTTCTCCACACAGATCGCAATAATCGCACAAATTCAACAGACAGAAATTAGGGTTCCACAAGAATGCTAAAACGGGTTTATGTCATACAACGAATTGAAAACACCGTTTTGTGTAACGGGGCGGGTCGAGAACCCAACACGAAACGACCCCCATAACGAAACGGAAAACCACAACAACATTGGTGACACGTACCTTTGGCAGACATCGTTCCCCTCCAACTGAGAAATACCAACACCTCCTTCAGATCTTCTCCACACAGATCGCAATAATCGCACAAATTCAACAGACAGAAATTAGGGTTCCACAAGAATGCTAAAACGGGTTTATGTCATACAACGAATTGAAAACACCGTTTTGTGTAACGGGGCGGGTCGAGAGGGTGTGTCACGTGCTGTAGCCTCCCAACGTAAGGAAGTACAAAAGGCATTAGTGTACTTTGGAGTTTCGTGGCACCCACCAAACACTATCAACGTGACACGTGCCCATTATAATGCAAATTTACTCACGCGTTGATCATAACATACAAAATGATATTTACGTAATTTTACCATACAAAGGACCAAATGGATCATAAGAATATATATTAGGACTAAATGGAACACAATCTCAACATTTAGGATTTATTGGTAACTTTCCCTTTTTTTTATAGTTTAACTCTAAAATAATATGGGAAAGTAATTGCACTATCGATGGAATATTTTGTGGTGCAACTCTAACACACAGAATAGACTTGCACCATGTACCCAAAAACTTTCACCATTATGAAAATGAAAATATTTTTTTCACTGCACCACTTAAATACAATTTCTCCAAAATAATAAACAAAAACATTATACATTATTTTCAAACACAACTATAACATGCAAACAGCACATTGAGAACTGTAACATGCAAACATGCAATCATTTTTTCCATTTTCCTTATCTTTTCTTTTCTTTTTTCAAATTTATAAAGGATAATTATTAACAGATCCTATTGATTGGACTATTTTACTCGTAAGTCCTCAATAAATTTTATTTATTTATTTGTCCCTTGTTTTAATAATGAGAAAATTTTAAAACTTTTTAAATATGTTTTGTGTTTGTGGATGACTATTTGGTACTAAAAATAATATGATAAATTTATCAAAGTGATGAATGAGATATTTTGACTTTTGTTTATGAATTTCAACTAATTTTTAGATTATTTGTGTAAGTTTGTATTAAAATATGATGTGAAAAATACAAACAATTAAATTGTATTTTTTAAAAAATATTTTTATAATGATAAAATTATCATTGAAAGTTGAAATAGGATTTTTTAATAAATAAATTTAGCTCACAGCGCTTGATTGGCCCCAGTTTATAATTCAAATACAATGGAAGAGTGCAAAAATTATAAAATCCAAATAATCTCATCTCAACCCGGTTAGCATGGTTTTGAAAACCGGACCGGATCGGTCGGTTTCACCAGTTGAACCGTCGACCGATTGGGATTCCGATCCGGATGCACCCTTTGAACCAGCCAAAACTAAAAACCGGTGTATTTAGTGAGAACCGGGAAAACCGGCGGTTGAACCAACGAACCGGTCGACCCAGAGCCGGTTCGTCGGGTTGTCTGACTCGGAAATTTTTTTTTTTTGGGGGTTTTTCTTTCTTTATTTCTTATTTTATATATATATATATAATATAAGAATATAAGAAAATTTTAATTTGAAACTCTTTTTCAAGGGTCTCCTATTGTAAGGAATCCCACTAAGAGCTTGATGAAATTATTGTGAAAATCTTCACCTATTTATAAGAAAAAAATTCTTTCAAAAAGACTCAAGAAATCCATGTGGAATTCAATCAAATGTATTGGAGGGAGCATGGTTTTAAAAACCGGACCGAATCGACCGGTTCAACCAGTTGAACTGCCGATCGGTCAAGGTTCCGGTCTAGGTACACCCATTGAACCGGTCATAGTGGAAAACCGACCTATTTTGAGAGAACTGGAAAAACTGGCGGTCAAACCACCGAACCAGTTGACTCGGTTCCGGTTCACTGAGTTGATAAAACGATTTTTTAGTATTTTTTTCTTTTTTTTTATTCTTTATTTCTTGCTTTCTTATTTTATGTATATATATATATATATAAAACAAAAATTTAATTGGAAACTCTCTTTTAAGGATCTCATCTTGTGAGGAATTCCATTGAGAGCTTGAAATTATTGTGAAAGCTTCTATCTATTTATAAGAAAAAAAAATTCTTCCAAAAAAACTCAAGAAATCTATGTGGAATTCAATCAAATTTATTGGAGGGAAACTTAAAATTTTAATATCCCTCCAAAATTTTTGTTCTTCTTTCAATCAAATTTTTTGAATTAAAATCATATGGAGGAAATATTGAATATTTGATTTCTTCTTCCAAAATTAAAATTAATAATATTTTTCAATATACTTTAATATTTTTTAATAATAAAAGTATTAAGAGAAATATTTAAGATTATTAAAAATTTTAATTCATAATTTTATTACTTATATTTTTATTTAAATATAATTTTAATATATTTATGACGTCACGGTTCGATTCCGGTTCGACCCGATGGTTGAACCGGTAACCTGTCCGCCTAATCATTTTTTTGATTCACTCACCGGTCTGGTTTTTAAAACATTGGGAGGGAATATTGAATTTTTGATATCCTTTCAAAATTTTTGTTCTTCTTTCAATCAAATTATTTGAATTAAAATCATATGAAGGGAATATTAAATATTTGATTTCATCTTCCAAAATTGAAATTAATAATATTTTAAAATATATTATTATATTTTTCAGTAAAAAAAATATTATGACAAATATTTAAGATAATTTAATATTTTAATTTATAATTTTATTACTTATATTTTTATTTAAATATAATTTTAATATATTTATTACGTCACGGTTCGATTCCGGTTCAACCTAACGATTAAACCAGTGACTTGTCTGCCCGATCTCTTTTTTGATTCACTCACTGGCCTAATTTTTAAAACATTACCGGTTAGCACAAGATAAGTGACAAATTATATGCTTGCACCAAAAACAAAAAAGAGACAAAAGTTGAAGCATACTTCACATCAAAGGATAACATCCCTTGTGGCAAACATAGCAAAAAAACAAGCCAAAAAGGAGATCCAGAAAGCAAACAGAGCCTGGTAGCTAACAAGAAGTCAACTAAGAGGTTTGAGAGAACAAAACCAAAACACCAACATAGATCATTTGCAAGTCTCATCATTTCCCTTTTGTTTTGCCTTCAAAGTCTTCATTGCTTCAATGTTATAAAGAAACTCACTCACTAAGAAAAAGACTCATTCTGTATTACTTCTTAGTATCCACGCAGGGAGGCAAAAGT
The DNA here is from genome assembly GCA_025200525.1 of Camellia lanceoleosa. Classification (NCBI taxonomy): domain Eukaryota; kingdom Viridiplantae; phylum Streptophyta; class Magnoliopsida; order Ericales; family Theaceae; genus Camellia; species Camellia lanceoleosa. The sequence goes on along the minus strand of CM045765.1, from coordinate 139,236,482 downwards.
GTCCATCAAAGAATAAAATTTTTACGCAAAGAGATATTATTATGACACAGAAATGAAAAAACACAAAACAAAACATGTTTTCTATGTTTTAATTTTTTTATTTAAACTATTCGTATTTGAACTTTTGTTATTAAGATAGTGTTTAATGAACTAGTGAAATAAATAGAGATCCTTTTAATCAAGAGTAGTGATATACATATTGAAAAATATATATATATATATATATATAATGATATGATTCAATTTGAGACTTATGAGATTTCTAAATAAGTGTCTATTAAAATAATATTTAATTTCAAAAATATCAATGTCACATTATTTTGATAAAGAATTTTGTATAAATTTTTTAGGAAAAGTTACAAAATAAAATTAAAAAAAATCCAAGGTTTGAGTTTTGTAACAAAATAAATACTAAATTTTTAATTTTGTCAATTAAAAAATTTAAATCTTAAATTTTTAATTTATTTTCAGTCTAAACCATCTACCTATTTTAATTAAGTGAAACTGTTCAAAAAAGTACATATTTTACTTGTTAAACTCAATATAACGGCATTTTAGACATTAGTCATACACCTATATTTAGTTTGATGATTAAAATACATTATTTCAATAATTTTACTTAATAAAAATAAAATCATAATTTATATTAAAAATAAATTAAAAGATTATGATTTAAATTGGTAAAATTAAAAATTCAATTTTATTTTGTTATAATACTCAAATTTTGATTTTTTTTTTCATCGTAATTTTTCCAAATTTTTGTAATAATAATATTTTCCATTAATCAATGTGAAGGAAAGGTAGCAGCTGAGAGCATGAATGTAAAGCAATGGACCCAAAGATAATTGGCAACTGGAAGGTGTTGTTTGGTACTTGGGGAATAATGGTTTGATGGAGATGAGTACGAAAATTATGAGGATGAAAGTTTTATAAATGCTAAAATTAAATCCGCCGCGAATTGTGCAATTTATATATTCATTATTCATTAATTTAATAGTCAGTCAATGAGAAAGACTGATGCATTATGCATTTACTTCTTTTTTGGGTTAAGACCAATGTGTTAGGAAAAGGAGTGTTCTAGGTCAATTGTTATTAGATCTGTTTTTTTTGTAATTTATTATAAGTTAAAAATTAATAATTAAAATATTTTTAAAAATATATTTCTTTTTAATGTTTAGATAATTACTTTTTTTTAAGGGAAAATTATTTATAAGTCCTATTAGGGAGACTTATGTTACGTATGGTCCTACTAAAAAACTTATGTTCTCATAGGTCCCGTGGGAAGTTTGTTGACACATTTACTCTCAATATTAATTGCTAATATCATAAATAATAATAAAACCATATATAGGAAATTGATATAAACGTAATGTAATGTGACACCTACATAAACGTAACGTGACACCTATACGTAACGTGATATATCTACATAAATGTAACGTAACATGACACCTACATAAACGTAACGTGACACCTATATAAACGTAACGTGACATATCTACATAAACGTGACGTAACGTGACACCTACATAAACGTAACATGACACCTATGATCTATGGTAACATTCAATTTTTTATATAGGAAATTGATTTTTTTTTATTTTTTAGATTTTTTTTTTTTTTTCAGACATTTTTTCCATACTGAATGAAATCTGGCTTATTTCATTTATTGCTTGCTGAAAGTTTGAAGGTACAACAACTTTAGGCAAATTGCACTCCTGACATTTTAGGTACAATCTTAAGCAATGTTAATTCGGCAAATATAAAATAAATACCTGATAAGTATGCAATCCTGTTCTGTTGTTATGATTGTAATAAGCATTGCTAGATTTTGGTCCTCCATCTTCACGGGCAAATATTTTGCTTCCAGTAATATCCTTTAATTTATACCATGAACAAGGCTTCCTGAATAACAAATATTTCATTTTGACAAGGTTCACTATGAATGTCTATGGAGAAGAAATGATTGAAAATGAGATTGTTTATATGCTAACAACACGATTCAACAAAGTGTGTTACGAAATAACATCATCTTGACCACTTGGTTACAAATACTAACACCAAACATAAATCAATTTTAAAAAGTCAATTTTTTTATTTTTTTTTTAGTCATATTACCATAGATCATATTTATATAAAACATAATATGAAACCAATATAAATCAGTAACATTTTCACATTTAATTTAAAAAAATAAAAACTTATTAATTTTGCGAAACATAACGTAACACATTACGTTACGTTTATGTAAGTGTCACGTTACGTTACGTTTATATAGGTGTCACGTTACGTTACGTTACGTTACGTTTATGTAGGTGTCACGTTACGTTCATATTGGTGTCACGTTATGTTACGTATATATAGGTGTCACGTTACGTTACATTTATGTAAGTGTCACGTCACGTTACATTTATGTAGGATCTTGTGGAATACATTCTTATGAAAATAGGACTTGAGACTCTATAAGAAATTACACAGGACTTAGCCTAGTATAAGTGTCTGAAAAATGACTTATAAATAAGTCTCCTTTTTTTTAACTTATTTAAGTTATTTTTATCCATTAAATTATAAGCAAAAATTATATTAAAAAGTCAATTTTAAATCATTTAAGTCTCCACTTGGTTACAAATACTAACACCAACATAAATCAATTTTAAAAAGTCAATTTTTTTATTTTTTTATTTTTTTTTAGTCATATTACCATAGATCATATTTATATAAAACATAATATGAAACCAACATAAATCAGTAACATTTTCACATTCAATTTAAAAAAATAAGAACTTATTAATTTTGCGAAACATAACGTGACACATTACGTTACGTTTATGTAAGTGTCACGTTACGTTACGTTTATGTAGGTGTCACGTTACGTTACGTTTATGTAGGTGTCACGTTACGTTCATATTGGTGTCACGTTATGTTACGTATATATAGGTGTCACGTTACGTTACATTTATGTAAGTGTCACGTCACGTTACGTTTATGTAGGATCTTGTGGAATACATTCTTATAAAAATAGGACTTGAGACTCTATAAGAAATTACACAGGACTTAACCTAGTATAAGTGTCTGAAAAATGACTTATAAATAAGTCTCCTTTTTTTTAACTTATTTAAGTTATTTTTATCCATTAAATTATAAGCAAAAATTATATTAAATAGTTTGACACAAGAAAAATGGATCAAAACTCCTATCATGCCTTTTATTTTCTTTTTTTTTTTATTATAGAAAAGATAATTATCTCGAGGTTGATTCACAAAATACATAAAAAGTGTGTGAGTGAATTTCCGATCACACTGCCCTCCTTAGTGATTCAGCGGAAGAACACAGGCAGAGTAGACGGCTCCCTGCAACCTGCACAGAAGGAAAAGACTCCGGCGGTGGTTCTTCCACCCGGGGGCACTCCGACGATCAAGTCAATATATCTCTCAAAGATAATCAAGTGCTAAACTCACAAGCTTGAGTATAAACAACGTACCTTAGACCCATGGGGGTGCCTCTCTTTTATAGCCAATACAATCCTAGTCCCAATAGGGGCCCGGTCCTAATGGAATTAGGACTCCTGCTAATCTAGGACTCTCAATGGAATTAAGACATACTCCCTGAGAGCTCATCTTTACCCCAAACTGAAGTCTTCCCCCAATCTAGGACTCTCGTCCACATCCAGGTTGAGTTCCCTCTTCATTCTAGGACTCTTGTCCTTTATCCGCTTATCTCGGATTCCGATATCTTCGGAGGTAACCTCGGCCTATCCGAGATAACCTCGCAGACTACCATAACACGCGGGAATCTCGGTGACACTTCGGTGTCACCTCGGCCACGTGTCAGTACTCAGAAAATACAACCCCACATCTGCACCCTAGGTTCTATTACCTCGGCATTCTGAGGTGATGGAACCTATCTTCGAACTTTATCTCGCACATCGGCCAAAGAACTTTCTAGCCGAGATCATTCATCCTAGGATGGCATGTCCTCTTCAGATTCAAATCAATTCCCTTACGTGTATGGTGTCATACCAATCTTCAACCATTCGAGGGGCGCGTTTCATTCTTCTTGGTCCGTGCGTTGACGCCTTACAGCCGTCTTTTTCTGCTGCGCGTCTGGCGCATGCGTTACCCTAGGCGTCATTATTGCTGTTTTGCCGCCGCTTCACTTTTGACAAAAACGTTTGTTTCTCTCTCCTTCGTTTCACCTTTGTATTTCGAAATTCTTGTTCTCTTTTTCTCTGAAGCTCTTTCTCTTTCGAATCCTCCATTGTCCCAAGCTCGAAGCTCTGCATCAGTTCTGCCTTTGCCATTTCTGTGAAGCTCAAGCTGCTGTTGCCTACGTCAACTGACCTCGGCAGAACTTATCTTGGCTTCATCCTTTCTGGTAAGCCCCTGTTCCCTTCTTTTCCAGTTCTTTGATCGTTACTGGTTTCTCTCGCCTCTCATTACATTTGTCATGTAATTTTTGAATCATTTCTTGATTTTGCATCTGAACACTTGCACCATCTCACTTCTGTTTTTGGCCTTCCACTTTCCTGTGTTCTTGAATCTGAAACCTCTTTTTGCTTTCTGTTTTCCAGTTTTACGCCTTCCATTCTCATCTATTAAGTAGATTTTGGGATTTGTTGTAGAACCATCAATCTCTTGGGAAAAACTGGAACAATCGATTACCTAGGTTTTAGCCAGGTCTTTAAAACCTTTTAGGAATCCTCGGTTTACGTAACCAAGCGCTTATTTTTATCGGGACCATGGGTGTGTGGAGAGCAGTGAACACCCCAACCAAACTTCAAAACTTTAGGCAGGAATTTTCCATCCCTGATGACGTTCACCTCAGGCTAGCTGGGGATGACTACTCCATTTTGCCAGATGGCGATAAAATGCCTTTCCCTGTAGTTGCCTTCGTCCAATGTGGACTTAGGTTTCCTCTTGATCCCCTGTTTCGCGAGGTCCTTCACTACTATACTCTGAACCCCATGCAACTTTCCATTAATGCCTTTAGGACACTCACTGGAATAATAGCCTTAGCTCGGCAGGAGAACGTTAGGATTACTCTTGTTGATATTCAGTTTTGTTACACCATGTGCCCCCTCAACCTCAAGGAGAGAGGTTATGTCTATTACCTCAAGCCGAGGTCCACGGCCTACAAACTAGTAGCCGACCTTCCAAACTCCAACAAAGGGGCTGGAGATGATTACCTCATTGTGTCTGGCAATTGGGAGTTCGGCCCAGATGAGGAAGTCCATCTTTTCCCTCTCCCACGAACAGTAAGGGAGGGCAAGGGTAAGAGCCCATCATTAACTGTTTAGCTACTGCTTTTTTCAACAAATTTCCAAAAGTTTTATCTGTTTCTCATGTTTTTGTTCTTTTTTGCAGACGTTCGCCAGCCTCATAAGGACTTCCGCTAGTCCTACCATCCTGGAAAAGACCTGAAGAAGCTGCTGGACCTTCCCGTTGAAAAGCGCAAAGCTCCACTCCTGCTAAATTTCATTCCTACTTACACATCAAAGTTGCCCGACGTTCCAAAGAAAAAGAAGAAGAACCTCCTCATCAAGCGCCTTCTGAGAACAAGTTGCTTCCGCGTCTGAACCGGTAGCCGACCATCAACTTCGGCACCACATTTGGTTCGATCCAAGAAAAAAGCGCCCGACGCAGACTCGTCAAAAGCATGAAATGGAGCGTCGGTCAAAAAGTGCTAGACCTTCCGGCGATCTTCGATGATATGGATGATGTACCCAAAGCGTGCCCCCACCAAAACCGAAGAGAACCAAGAAGGCCCAACCAAAGGCCAAGGCGAATGAAGCCGATCTTTGAAATTTGAAGATGCCTGCCAATCTCGGCTAGCGGAGGCGGGAAGACCATACGCTCTGTGAAGAGGTACCGTGAGGCAGACCCTCTGGATCTGCTCCACCGAAGAAGCAAAACCTTCAACCTCGGGCTCGGGGTTTCCAAAGTTCCTCGGAGCCCAAAATTACACTTGAGACGGGCGGTTTATGCCCACGAGAGCGCCTCTGACATCAACGTCGGCGTGGCACTCAGCATGGCTGTTCTTATTGAAGGTGATCTTGAGAAAAACTCCAAGATTAGTGAATATGAGAACTATGCCCTCATGTTGCAACGCTCCGTCCAAGTAAGTCTTCAGAACTTTGATAATTTTGCCTTATCTTCATACTTGTAAAACGTCATTTCTACTCTGTAATAACCTTTGTCTTTATGAACTTTCAGACCGTTCAACACGCTCATGCCTTCTCTGTAAAGGCATTTGAAACAAGGGAGGAGCTCTCTGAATTAAAGAAGGAGTTTGCTGCTCTTCAAAAGACCCAAAAAAGAGATCAGTTGAGGATGAAAAAGCTGGAAGAGCAGGCCGAGGCGGCCACAAAGGCCCAATCGATTGCTCTACAAAAGGCTGAAATTTCTTTAACGTCAAGAAAGTGGCGAAGCGAGAAAAAGCCGAGGCTAAGAAATTTGGCAGAAGGAGCTTAGGGATGCTCTGGCCACGAAAAAGGCTGAAATTGAAGCTGCCTACAACCAAGGCATGGCCGGCGTCATTTGAAGACTATAAGCTTGGTCAAGCAAGCTTGCAACAAAGGATCGTCCTAGGTTGGAATGCTCGGCCAAAAAGCTTGATCTTCGGTCGACTTCGCCATGGCGCAAGGCGAGAACTGCGTCTTCCTTGCCCTCTTCCTCCATTTCAAGCCAAGATGAATCTGAATCTGCCGAAATTTGAAGATGAAGATAAAGATGAAGATAAAGATGAACCCTGGTGAGGAAGGCCAAATCCTCCCAAGACCGACCAAATTTTGGACCTCCTTTGGGGATGAAGAGGTCGAAGCAATCCAGGAAGCCGGCTCGGTTCGCTGTCTTCGATATGCTTCTAATTGGGAGAAGTGTTGATGAAACCTTAGCGAGATTGACGGAGGTTGCGGTGACAAACACTCAGGTCATGGCAAATAAAGAACACAGGGTTACGGCGAAAAAAGATGCAGTTGTGGACCCAAAAGACAGGGTGGTTCTTCCAGAGCCTTCCGAGGTTCCAGCCCAACCTTCTATTCAAGTTGAAGAAGGACAGCCTTGACGCTTTTTGTTTTCTTCTATTTCTTGTACTTTGTTTTCTTTTTATGTGAGCTCTCTTTTGTGGCCGAAGTGCCTTCTCTGAAACTTGTGAACAAGAATTTTACTTAGGCCATAGTGCCTTTCTTTTATGCAATTGTTTGTTCTTGAATGCTTCAGACTTTTAACTCTTCTTACTGCTGCTGGATGATTCTATACTTAGAATGATTTCGATTCTTCCTTCTTTGCACAATCTCCTGGGTTAACATACCTCGGGCATTACACACCGCAAATTTCACTTGACAAGAGGCATCTGCATTCTTTCATAAATTTCAACAAGTATAAACAAATACTATTCAATGTTAACTTTTCTTAAGTCTTAACAAGTGTTAAACAATAATCTTTACTCGACTTGTAAATTTACTCACAATTTCAACAAGCGAGGTCAAGGAATCTTCTTGGCTTGACTTCATCTTGTAAATTGCTACAAATTTCAACAAGTGAGGTCGGGGAATCTTCTGCTTAACTTTAACTTGTAAATTGCTACAAATTTCAACAAGTAAAGATAAGGAATTTATCTCGACTTAACTTTAACTTGTAAATTGCTACAAATTTCAACAAGTAAAGATAAGGAATTTATCTCAGCTTAACTTTAACTTGTAAATTGCTACAAATTTCAACAAGTAAAGATAAGGAATTTATCTCAGCTTAACTTTAACTTGTAAATTGCTACAAATTTCAACAAGTAAAGATAAGGAATTTAAACATGATCTAGGCTTTACTTCGGCTAAGCATTACTAATGTCTTCTCTCTGCCCCCAATGTGAACCTAAGTTCCTCTTGGGTTCTCATTGTTCAAAAAACAACATCATGCCAAGTTGTATAAGTTCAGAAAAATACTGCTAAGGTTTTATTTATCATATCAGCAAAAAAATCAGAGAACATCTAATGATAGAAAAACTTTAGATTACAAGTGTTCCATGGTCTAGGCAATGCTTTGCCCTCATTATCTTCGAGCCGATATGCCCCATTCCCTAACACCGAGGTGATTCTCAGGGGCCTTCCGGTTTGGGCCAAGCTTGCCTTCTCAGGATCCTTCTTATTGGCGACTTTTCTCAAGACTAGGTCATTGACTTGAAAATCCCTTGGATTGACCTTCTTGTTGTAAGCTTTGGCAAGCTGTTGCTGGTATGCTGCAAGCTGGATTGCAGCTTTCTCTCTTCTTTCTTCTAGTAGGTCCAGATCTCGGGCTAAGAGCACATCATTAGACCCGTTCTCAACTCCTGCGTTCGATCACAGGATGCCGATCTCGATGGAATGATCGCTTACGTGCCATAAGCCATGGCAAAAGGGGATTCCCCTGTTGATCTTCTCGGCGTAGTGCGATATGCCCAGAGCACGTTGGGCAATTCGTCTACCCACTTTCCTTTTGCTGCCTGCAGCCTCTTCTTTATTCCATCTAGAATGACTTTGTTTGATGCTTCGGCTTGCCCATTACTTTGGGGAAAGCTTGGTGTTGAAAAATAATTCTTTATCTTGAACTTGGCGCAAAAATTCTTGATGAGTTCTTTGTCAAGCGTGTTCCATTATAAACGACGATCGCCCTTGGAATCCCAAATCTGGTGATGATGTTTTTCCAGATGAAGTTCTTCACATCCACATCTCGGATTTTGGCAAGGGGCTCTGCTTCTATCCATTTTGTGAAGTAGTCCGTTGCTACCAGAAGGTACTTCCGCTGTCCAGTGGCTTGGGGCAATTGTCCTACGAGATCCATCCCCCATTGGGCAAATGGCCAAGGGCTAGAGACAGGGTTCAGGTCAGCAGCTGGCTGATGTATCAATGGTGCAAACCTCTGGCATTGTTCACACTTCTTCACATAGGCTTCTGCGTCTTTTTGCATATAGGGCCACCAATACCCCTGGGTAATGGCCCTGTGAGCTAATGATATGCCCCCTGCGTGGCTTCCACAAACTCCTTCATGAATTTCATACAAAAAGTCTTCGACCTAGAGAGGGTGTACACACCTTAAAAGGGATCCAGTGAAGGATCTTCTGTACAGATGTCCTTCTGCTGTAAGACTGAATCTTGCCGACTTCAGTTTGACCTTGTGTGCTTCCTTCCGATCTTCTGGCAGTTTACCCTCTTTCAGGAATGCAACAATTGCATCCATCCAGCTTGGTTCCATGTCCACACATAATGCTTCTTGCATTGTGTGTGGTGTCTCTATGCTCGGGTTTGATAGGTAATCCACCATGATTGTCCTCGTCTTTCCGGTTTGCATTGAGCTTGCTAGATTGGCCAACGCGTCGGCGTGGTTGTTATCATCTCGGCTAACCTGAAGAAGTCGGCGGTTTTGAAACATGTACGCGGCTGATGACTTCTTTTGCATATCGACATCCTTTCATCTCGGGCAACAAACTCTCCTGTAGTTTGATTCACTATGAGTTGTGAGTCACAAAAACTATTACCTCATCGCCTCTGCTGCCTTGCCGGCCGATCCGGCAATTAATGCTTCATACTGCCTCATTGTTCGAGGCTTTGAACCCTAGTCGAATAGATCGCTCGATATCTCCCCATCGAGGAAATTAATACTACTCACCTGCACCTGCCGGGTTTGAGCTCCATCAACAAAAGTTGAAAGGTCGCCGATGTAGATCTTTGCGGTCGAGTTTTCCTTCCTCGGTTCCTTACCCTTTGGTGGGCTTCTCCTTCCTTATGCGGACATCGTTCATCTCGGCTCCAGCGGGCCCGATGTTTGATGTATTCTGGCGAGAACTCAGCCACGAAGTCGGCCAGGACTTGGCCCTTAATTGCCGTTCTTGGCCTGAACTCCAGGTCATATTGGCCCAATACTACGGCCCATCTTGCTATTCTTCCAGTTAAGTCTCCTTGTTGCAGCAAGGATTTGAGTGGGTGTTCTGTCAGAACCACTATCTTGTGAGCCTGAAAATAATGGTTTAGCTTCTTTGAGGCCATCACCAAGGCCAGCATTAATTTCTCCAGTGGTAAATACCTTGTTTCTGCATCGGCCAAGGTTTTACTTACATAGTATACTGCCTTCTGTTCTCCTTTCTCTTCTCGGACGATCACAGCACTTACTGCGTGTTCTGAAACTGCTAGGTATAAACGGTTCCTCCTGGTTGAGGCGTTGAGAGGGTAGGGCGAGTAAGGTACTTCTTGGTCGGCGAGGCTCACATTCCTCTGTCCATAAAAATCCGTGGCCTTTTTCACAGATTGAAAAAGGGTTTACACTTGTCCGAACCGGCTTATGAACTGTTTAGGTGCGGCCCTTCGATGCTTATCTGAACTGTTTAGCGATGTCGGACTCGTAATTCAAGAATGGCCTTGATCGATCTGGGTGGCTTCAATGCCCTTCTTGTCACGGTACCCCAGAACTTACGGATCCGACTCCAAACGCGCATTTCGATGCGTTTAGTGAGCCGATATGTTTGAGTATGTTGAAGACCTCTTCTAAGTCGTGAGATGATCCTTTGGTTCCTTGGTCTTCACGACCATATCATCGATGTAGACTTCCGATTCGGCCAATCAAGTGTCGAACATCTTGGTCACTGACCTTTGGTAAGTTGCTCCTGCGTTCTTCAACCCAAAAGGCATGACTCAGTAACGATCTGAGACCTTTGGGGGTGATAAACGTCTTCTCCTCATCCGGTACATGGCTATCTGGTGATACCCCTATATCGTCCAAGAAGCTCATCCTCCCATGTCCGGATGTGGCGTCCACCCGATCGATCTTTGGCGGAGGAAGTCTTTGGGGAGCTTTGTTCAAGTTTGTGAAGTCTCTTGAGACCCTCCACTTGCCATTCTTCTTTTTTACTACCACGGTATTTGATAACCACGTCGCATAATTGGCTTCTCGGATGGCCTGGCCTCTAGAAGTCTAGCTACTTCTTCTTCCTTTGCCGGCGTGCATCAACGTCGGTCTCTGGCTCGTTGTATTACAGGCTTGGCCGACATCGCGTTAGTCTGTGGCATGTGACCTCGGGGTCAATGCGGGCATTTCATAAGGTGTCGGCGAACACCTCAATATTTTTTTCTCGAAAGGCTTCCAACTCCTTTCTTCTTCTTGGCTAATCTGTGCGAGAAGAAAAGCGTTCCTCATCGCCGTCTTGGACGAAGACTTTCTTCAATGCTTCTTCACTCTTCTCGGTCGGCTCCTTGCCGACATCATCTAGGACTTTCATGTCCTCTTCTTCAACCTCTGCTTCTTCTGGTTCTCGAATGCTGCAGGTTAGCTTCATTGCTGCCATGGAGCAATTTTTCACCTGCAACTGATCTCCTCTGATTTCCTCAATCCCATGTTCAGTCGAGAATCGTAGCAGTTGATGCAATGTTGAGGGAACTGCCCCCATTGCATGCAGCCATGGCCTCCCCAGGATGATGTTGTAAGGCGAAGGTGTATCAATCACAATAAATTCTGTCCTCATCTTCTTCGTGCCAGCTTGTACCTCCAAGCTTGTTGCGCCTAAAGGCCATGTCGGCGTTCCATTGAAGCCGACCATCGGGCCGTTTGACTGCTCCATATCATCAGGGTGAAGGCCTAACTCCTTATAGCATCTGACATACATGATGTCGCAGGAGCTGCCTTGATCAATCAAGATGCGGTTCACCTGGCCCCCCCCAACCCGGAGGGATTCTACCAGGGCATCCTTGTATGGGTGCTGAACCCTGTCAAGGTCGGCCTCTGTGAAGGGTATCATTGGTCCTTGGCCATCTTCAGGCCCAGGTCTTTTCGATCGACTGGTTGACATCTTGCAGATGTTTCACCCTCTGCGTCGCCCCCCGTATCTCGTTTTCATTCACTTTTGAGTGGATCACGTTAACCACCCGAGGTCCTGCTTTGTGGTTCTTTATTTGGGGCAATGCTTGGTGCTTGAGGCAATCGTGCTGTTCTTCCACTGTTCGGGCCTCATCCACAAGCTCCCTTAAATGGCCTTGTCTCACGGATCTTCTAAGTGTGCTTTAAGGGCCTGCACCTGAGTTGGGTGGCCTGCTCATTATGGTAGGCCAACGCCTACCAAGGTTTCTCCCATGAATTCTCCTTGTGCTCTTGTGGGCATACAAGTAGGGTGATTTGAATTTGGTCAAGGACCTTTTGGATTGGAATTGAACACCGTCGTCCTTTGCTTGTTTAGTCCTCAACTCCGTCTCTGTTTGTTACGCCGTTGTTACCTCGGCCTCGCTTGGCCGTTGCCTTTACTGTCTTTGTCTCCTTGTTCCCGAGGTGTCTTCCTCGGCTCGTCGTATTCTCAATTCTCGCCATGAGCTCTTCCATGCTCTTTAGCGGGGTTTTCGCCAAAGACTTCCGCAATGGACGATCATCTTTCAGCCGTTCTTGAAAGATACGACCGCCACCTCTGGTTGCATTCGGTATTCGATTGAACACCTCATAGTACCTCTTTGCATAAGCCCTAAGGCTTTCGTCTTTCTTGATTTTTAGGGCCATCAAGCATCCACCCTCGATGGCTGCGGTTTGTTTGTTATGAACACGGCAACAAACATCTCGGCGAACCTTCGGCTCTTCACGCTCCCCTTTGGTAGTTTGTGGAACGGTCGATGCAATCTCCCCAAAGGATGAAGGAACACTTTGCGGAAACAACGGCTCGTTCCTTTGTACAAAGCCATGGAATTCAAAAATAATCCAACATGGAAGTTAGGGTCCGACTTACCATCATATATCTGGAGCCTCGGCATCTTGAATCTTTTTCGTAGCGACAAATCTATCCAATGCGCGAGAATGGAGTCCTCGGCTTAGGGAAGTTACTTGGCTCGACATTCTCTGTTTCCTCTTGAGGTAATCTCTTAAATCCTCTTTACTTCTTCCTGTGACCACTGGCTTTGTCATTGGGCTTTGACGCTTGCTCTCGGCCTCATGGTGGCCCTTTCCGATCCTTCTCCGGGGCGCGCCGAAACATAATATCCGCCGGAACATGCCGATGTTCTTTGGGGTCTGCTTCCTTCTCGCGGTATGTCCTTCGGGACTCTTCTCGTCTCGGCTCTTCTCGGCCGACTTCCTTGGAAGGTCGGTGAGAGTACCTTCCGCTCCTGGTGTGTTGTGGGGCTTGAGATTTCTTTCCGTCCCTTCTTACGGCCGTTCTTCTTTGGCATTGGCGTGTCTGCGGCGGATATGGTACGCATGACATTATTACGCATCATGAAGTTGACGACCGACTGAAGGTCTGCCAACTTATTTGCCATCTCGTTTACTTCTTCATCCCTCCACAGACAACTGTCTTTCCATGCGGAGGTCGTCCTCGTTATAGTATTTGCCTATCGCTTTCTTTGATGTATCACCGTTTTGGCGGCGGCGTTCTCTGCGTGATTCGATCACGAACTTCCTCATTGTGGTCTCCTTCTTCGCGTTAAGGTCGGCGGGTCTTCCACTCCCAACCGGGCGTCATCCCAACCTTTTCCCTCTGCGAGTTCTTGGCCATCTACTCTTCTCTCGTTCCTGACGGCGCCAAATTGTGTGAGTGAATTTCCGATCTGCTTGCCTCCTTAGTGATTCAATGGAAGAACACAGCGAGTAGGCGGCTCCTGTAACTCGCAGAAGGAAAAAGACTCGGCGGTGGTTCTTCCACCGGGGGCACTCAACGATCAAGTCAATATATCTCTCAAAGATAATCAAGTGCTAAACTCACAAGCTTGAGTATAAACAACGTACCTTAGACCCATGGGGGTGCCTCTCTTTTATAGCCAATACAATCCTAGTCCCAATAGGGGCCCGGTCCTAATGGAATTAGGACTCCTGCTAATCTAGGACTCTCAATGGAATTAAGACATACTCCCTGAGAGCTCATCTTTACCCCAAACTGAAGTCTTCCCCCAATCTAGGACTCTCGTCCACATCCAGGTTGAGTTCCCTCTTCATTCTAGGACTCTTGTCCTTTATCCGCTTATCTCGGATTCCGATATCTTCGGAGGTAACCTCGGCCTAACCGAGATAACCTCGGCACAGCTACCATAACACGCGGGAATCTCGGCTGACACTTCGGTGTCACCTCGGCCACGTGTTAGTACTCAGAAAATACATCCCCACAAAAAGTATAAAAATCATAGAATGAAGGAGATAGAATAACAACTCTTAAATTAAAATAAACTATAAACAGCACACATAAATTATACCAACTAACATTACAATTTGATAAAATTAGAAACAACTCACAGAAGTTGCACCAATCAACACAGCAGTGTGTTGGTGTGCGCTTTTTTTTTCTTTTTTTTTTTGTCTCCCATAAAGTCGTTGATTTTCTTGTTAACTTTGTCAAATTTCAAAAAAATGGAAAATAACTAAGCCTTCGTTTGGAAAGTCCAAACTTAGGTTTTTTTTTTACTGTTTTAATTATAAAAAATAAAATATATTTTTTAATCTAATAAGACAAAACATTACATTCAACTCATAATCATTGCATTCTTTTTTTCAAATTTTTTAACTCTAAACTAAAATAGTCAAAAAAGTTAAAAAGTCAAAAAATAACTCACTTTTTCAAACGAAGTCCAAACAGTGGGGGTAGTGGGATTCTTTTTTCAAAATAATGATAAAATTTATAAATTTTAATTTTGAAAATCATAAACTTTTTCATGTGTGGATAATTAGTTTTGTGAAGTAGATCTGATTTGTAGAAATAATGAGAGAGAGAGAGAGAGAGAGAGAGACGAGACAGAAAGAGAGTATGATGGGAAGGGGGGCTGTGACAAAGAGGAGTGTAGGGGTTGAGGAGTTCAGATCCTCTCCTTGAGGGATCCTCCTTGAGCTCCTGCTTGCAACGGTTCAGATGAGCCCGTTGGTCATCCAACGGCTTAGATTAAAAAAAAAAAAAAAAAGAAAAGAAAAAATCGAAAATGAAATGTTGAGAGTTCCCGCCCAAACAAAACAACAACACAGCTCATTCACTCTCACTCTCACTCTCACACACCACTCTCACTCTCACAGACCACTCTCCTCCGTCAAACCCATCCCCATCCTCACCGGTGAACCCATCCTCACCGCTGGCGAAGTCCATCCTCACCGACGGCGAACTCCACCGACGACGACCACCATCGGTTGAGCTCTCTACAGCACTCCTCAAATCAAACCCATCGGTTTGCCCTCTTTGTATCTACCCTCCTTGAGAACCAGAGGTTAGTCTGATGTAATTTTTTTTTGGCTTGTCTGAGTTTGTCTTTACGAAATTACAAGTGATTTTCAAACAAAATTTGTAATCAAAATAAATATAAATTTATTTTTTCAAGTACAGATTCTTTTATGAAATTGTATTTTTAAAAATAGACATAGAATTCATGTATATACAAGTGTAGAATTCATGTATTTAACAAAGTAGACTAACAGAGCATGTATTTAACAGAGCAGTTCAGTTGAATTCATGTATTTAACAAAGTAGACTAACAAACTCTGTAAGCTTCCTTAATACAAACTCCACCAAAATTCCATTTCCAATTCCTATAGGTTTTGGTAGAAAAAAAGGTTACCACAACCTCCAAGCTAAGATCCAATGACTACTTAGCTATATGCAACAGATATTAACATACATGAACTCAAAATAAAATTGAGCCACACAATACTTCTTTACAGAACTGAAAGTCTGAAACCATTTCACAGCACCATAATAAGACCTTGTGAATCAGTATCCATTTGCACAATGACCCCTCAGTTGAATTCATGTTTTGGTAATTACATGTGTACAATAGATTTGTATTGTAGATATACTGAACCCTGTGTAGAATTCATGTTTTGTAGAATTCATGTTTAATTAACAAAAACAGTGGTGAAAAAATAGATTTTAATATATATGACAGAGTTCCAACATATACATGTAGAAGTGGAATTTTTTAAAACTAAACTTAGTCTCTATGAAATTATGTTTTTTGGTGTGTAAAATATAGATGTAATGTATGTCGCTAAGATTTTATTTATATAGGTTCTCAGTTGCATTTTGATATTGATATGGAACATGAGAATGATTGTGATTGGAAGCCAAAACAGGGAATGACATTTGATTCTGAACAATGTGCGTATGATTTTTATAAAACATATGGAGGAAGAATGGGGTTTAGCATAAGAAGAGATTATTGTAGGAAGGACAAGTTGACTAATAAACTTTTGTGTAGACTTTTGGTTTGCAACAAGGAGGGATTTCGAAAGGTTGACAAGCGAGACCCATTGTCAAAAAACCCTAGAGCTGAAACTAGGACTAGTTGTGAGGCTCGACTTTATATTAAATTAGATGAGGGTACAGGGAAATTTGTTGTTACTGATTTCAGAGAAAAACACAACCATGATCTTGTATCACTCGAGTGTGCCCACATTTTGCCGTCACAAAGAAAGATATCAACTAGCCAAGCAATTCAGTTAGATTTGGCAGCACAATCTGGTCTTCGTTTAGGCCAGTTTTTTGAACTCATGGGTAGGGAAGCTGGTGGAAGGCAATGTCTTGGGTTTACGAAATTAGATTCTAAAAATTATTTGAGAACCAAAAGACAACAAAGTTTAGCATATGGGGAAGTAGGCAATGTGTTGCAATACTTTAAAGAAAAATCTTTGCAGAATTTGTCATTCTTTTATGCTTTTCAATTAGATAATGAGGAGCAAATAACCAATATGTTTTGGCCGATGCACAAATGATCATGGATTATGCCCAATTTGGTGATGTTGTCACATTTGATACAACTTACAAGTTAAACAAAGAACATAGACCCTTCGCATCTTTTGTGGGATTCAACCATCATAGGGAAACAGTCATATTTGGTGCAGCATTGTTGTATGATGAGACCGCCGAATCGTTTGCATGGTTGTTTGAAAATTTTCTAGAGGCTATGTCAAGAAAGACACCAAAAACTTTGTTCACCGATCAAGATGTTGCAATGGCTAAAGCCATACCCATCGTTATGCCGGACACAAGTCACCGATTGTGTACTTGGCATTTGATGCAAAATGCATTAAAACATGTTAATTGTTTGTTCCAAGATAAGGGGGTGAAGGGTGTACTAAATAAATTCCTCTTTCACATTGAAGATGCAAATCAATGGAAGTTAGAGTGGGCGGAAATGCTTGATAAATAATCATTGGTTGAAATTGACTTTTGCGGTGAAAGAAAAATAGGGCTGGCCTTACGTTAGATCAACATGGGCTGCGGGAATGAGTACCACACAACTTAGTGAATCTTTTAATGCTTTTTTGAAGGATTACATTCGTTCTGATTTTAACTTAAATGAATTCTTCATGCATTTTGAAAGGGTACTCTACGAGAAACGATACAAGGAGTTAGAAGCAGGATATGGTTTGTGCCAAAGGTTGCCAAAGGTGAAAACAACAATAAGAATGTTAATTCAAATGGGCAATGTCTACACAAAAAAAATCTTTGAGGAATTCCAAAATGAGTACTTTCAATCCATTGAATCGGACATAGAAGCAATTGAATATGGGGAGGCTAGTACCATTTACACAGTTGTTGATGTTGGTAACAAATATGCAAGGAAAGTGAAGATGGAGAGGGATGGCTCTTTGGGTTGTAATTGTACAAAGTTTGAAAGGGAAGGAATCTTGTGTTGTCACTCATTAAAGGTTATTAGAGACATATTAAAGATGAAAGAGGTTCCTCCACAATACATTCTAAAGAGGTGGACTAAACAAGCAAGAGCCAAAACTATGAAGGACATGACGAGGAATAACATCCAAGTAGATGTGAAATTCCAACAAGCCTTGCGATATAAGACATTGATGACCGCATTTAGAGCACTAGCAAGTAGAGCTGCCGAAACCGAAGAAACTTATGATTTCTGTATTGCACACCTTGCTACATTAGGTGCAAATGTTGAAGGCAAGTTAAGTGCTCATTTTAGTGTTGTAAATGAAGGAGGTAATGATGATAACAACCAAAGCTTTGAAGTGGATTGCGAAGACGTGAATCATGTTGTGCAACCAAAAGGATTCAAGAAAAAGGAGGCAACTAGTAAGGGCAAAAGGAGGGTAAAAGGTGGATTTGAAGCGGCGCTGGTAGCGAATTCCAAAAAAAAATCTCGTGCTAACAGCTTGGCTTCGTCACAATCTATTGCAAGTCCAACAGTTGCACCTTCTCCATTATCTGTTGGAGGAGACATCTATGTTCGTCAACATGTTCCTCCTCTTCAACCTCTTCCTCCCCTTCATCCTCTTCCTCTATCTTTGCCCATGGGTGGTAATTCTATTCCTCCGCCATTGATGTATCCCACATATCATGTAAGTCTTACTTTAACATTGTATTTTTTTTGTGGATATAATATGTGACTCAAACCATGATTGCGAAGCCTAATATATGACATTGTTGTAGGCGAACAATTTGCGGGACATGTATGTAGTGCCAAATTCAATGCCTCACCTGTATTATGGTGGATCAACATTCCAGTCACTACTTCAAGGTTCATGTGGATATGACATTGGGTTTCGATATTCTCAAGAATCAACTACTCCAATGTGTAGTCAGGTTCGTCTTTCCTATCTTTTTAATTTTTATTGTATTTATAGATGTTAAAAATTCTGTCATACCATGTATTCACTTGCTGAGAAATTTGTCTTTTTTCCTTTTAGGCTATGGACAAGCAGAAACAGAAGCAAACTGTTGCTGAAATTGGGCTGGATAGTGAAGTCATAGCCTTTGAAATTCTGAAGCAAACTGTTGCTGGAAAGTGATGGTTAAAATGTTGCTGCTGGAAAGTCATACATTGGTCTTTTTAATGGATTGTATGTGTTAATTTACATGGAGCAAAGTAACATTTTTGATGGACCAATGGTTTAATTTAACTTGTATGTGTGTTCAGAGCAAACTGTTATGGAGTACATGTGATATGGTTTTGAATGGATTGTATATGTTAATTTACATGGAGCAATGTAAACTGTTTGATCCTTGTTTTGATCATTCTGCTGGTATGTGTATGGTTCTGAGTGTATGATTCTGAATGCATGGTTCTGAATGGTTCTGAATGTATGGTTGGTGTATGCTGGGTGTCTTGTTTTTGGTTGTTCTCTGGTTCTGCATGTTTCTGGTTATGCATATTTCAGGGTTGGTGATGCTCTCTTGTGTTTTACCTAGTGCAGTGGAGGAGCATAATTTTGTTGTAGAATCATGTAGAGTACATGATCTGCTATTTCTGTATGAATTTTACATAAATGCTCTCTGGTTCTGTATGAATTTTGTTTCAGAATTTTGATGAAAGCATGCTGGTTCTCGGGTTCTCTGGTATCTTTCAGTATGGTTCAATTTTGTTTCAGATGGTCTCGCTTCTATTACTGTATGCTCTCCGTTCTGGTTCAGATGGTTACGTATCTTTGGTTCTCAATTTTCGGTATCCGTTACAGTTCTCTGGTTATGCAAACAGGTTCTGTTCTGTATGCTGGTTCTGTATATGAAGGCTATGGATTGTATGTATGCTGGTTTTGATCTGTATTGAAACATTGTTCTGTTCTGTATTTGATCTGGTTTTGGTTCTGTATGCTGGTTCTGTATTTGATCTGGTTTTGGTTCTGTATGCTGGTTCTGTATGTGAAGCAAACTGGATTGTATGTATGCTGGTTTTGATCTGGACACATGGTTTTGTAGAAGTGTGTGAGGTGGTATGCTCTCTTGTGTTCTGCTGGTATGGTGTACACCAGCATACTGCTATGGTTAAATCCATTCTGCTGGTATGGTTAAATCCATAAGGAGCAAAAACATTAATAGTTAAATCCATTCATAACAACATTCTGCTGGTATGCATTCATAAAAACATTAAATCCATTCATAGTTAAATCCATTAAATCCATTCATAACAACATTCTGCTGGTATGAATTCATAAAAACATTAAATCCATTCATAGTTAAATCCATTAAATCCATTCTTTACACCAGCAACAAAATTAAATTCATTCATAGTTAAACATTAAATCCATTCTGTACACCAGCAACAAAGTTCCATCATTCATTCAAAAATACCATCATTCATTACATAACAGATAAGATGTTTCCCAAAATCCATTCCCTAACAGCTAATAGATAACAAATTGAAGTACATAAAACCCAAAATGATACACACTGCCATTCAGTTTCCCAAAAGTACAATAAAGTCGAAAGGTTACATCATAAAATACAAAATGATACAAAATACAATGAAGTACACCATCTTTTTGATATTATTTTCCATCCTTTGCAACCTTCGACCATAGTCATTTTCCATGTAATGAAGCCTATCCCTTACATCGTTCAAGTCTTCTATTGTTATACCAGCAGAAGTTGTATTGTTGGAACGAATTCTGGACGTAACGTCTTTATCATCTTCAGCCACGAACTTGAAGTAATTGCAATAGTGAGTGGGAGTGTTACTCTGCAATGCATGCGAATACATTAGTTCAATAAGACAAATATTAATGTGACTAATAAAGGAAGAAAATAGCTAGAATTACCAACTTACATATTTCGATGGGCAAACAAAGAACAAACGCCCTTCATTACCATTCTCATTCGTTCTTACAATATGTATGGCAGCGGTTCTTCCACAATTGCACATCCTCGGTATTAATCTTAGGTCGCTAATGTTAGAAGAAGAAGCCATCAAATAAATCTGCATACATGACGAGTTGATCAAGATTAAAAATCAGTATAAACAATTCAAAACAATGTTGGCGTCAATATAAACATGATACTACTTGATCAAGATTAAAAGGCTGGTGGTAGATCATATGATGAGCAGGGCAGGATAGAAAAAGAATAAGAAGCCTTGGAGTATCAACTGAATTTGGTGCAGATTGGAAGATAATGCAACATATAGGAAATGGAAAACCAAGTCCCAAATGTGTCCATTTCACCAATTATGAAACATTTCCATTCCAAAACGCAAAAAGAACAAATATAAATCCTCATCAACCCTGCTTCACAGATTGAAATTTAATAAAAACTACTTTCAAGGAAACATTAGTTTGCGAATCTTATTTGGACAAAATGTATACCATACTGATTACAACAAGGGATTACCAACTTTTGCATTCAAAAGGGTTGATGGTCTATTCTCCATATGTAGGAATCAACTGCCCTTCAAAAAACCAATTCATACAACAATAACCTCTTAACATGTCCAAGAATGCCTAATACATCTAATCAATTAATTCTTTCTACTAGTAGTGTTTTTTTCTTTTTTACAGTCAAATATAAAATAATCACACTGCACTTAGAAATGAGTGATTCTCATGTGTATTAAATTAATCTATGAAATTCTCACAAAATTATGAATAAGCACAACTTTAATGTAGCTTTCTCAGGAGGATATTTAGTTCAGTACACTACAATACTGGTTAATAAAGTGGGGATGAATTGGTCAATGGCACATCACTATGTAACACACAAGTTGATCGATATGATTGAAACATAATGATACTTAAAAAAATAAATCACATGATATACCTCAAAACTAGGCAATGAAAGGTGAATTTTCAAGGTAATAACAGTACCAGGCAATGTTGATCCTACTCAATATATGGAAGAATATATATTGTCATGCTTACATGATTATAACAGGTAGGAATATAGTATTACCATCTTCAAATATCCAATATATTGTGCAATATGTGGACAATGTTTTCAATATTCCATTTCTTGGCCGGTGTTCTGTTAAAAAGGGATGGTGCTGTTGTGTTGTTAATATTAAAAGCCCTAAATTTTTAGCCGTTGGAATAGAAATTGAAAGCCCTGATTTTGAAATTCTAAAAGCCCTAATTTTTCAAAACCCAAATCCGTAATTCTGAAATTCCAAATTTTTGTAAAAGCCCTAATCCCTACTTCCGAAATTCCTAATTTTTGTAAAAGCCCTAATCCCTAATTTTTCAAAACCCAAAATTCCTAATTTTTCAAAACCCAAATCCCTAATTTTTTTAAAAGCCCTAATTTTGAAACTCTAAAATCTCTAATTCTGAAAGCCCTAACTTGTCCATATCAATTCCAAACCCAAATCTCAATCTCAATCTCAGATGTTGGAAGACAAAAGAAATTAGAGTCGAAGACCTACCTGGTTTGTGTTGAACAAATCTTTGCTCAACCGATGGTGGTCGTCGCGGTGGAGTTCACGAAGCGTAGAGGCTGGACCGGTGGAGTTCGCCGTCGGTGAGGATAGACTTCGCCGGCGGTGAGGATGGGTTCATCGGTGAGGATGGGGATGGGTTCGACGGAGGAGAGTGGTGTGTGAGAGTGAGAGTGAATGAGCTATGTTGTTGTTTTGTTTGGGTGGGAGCTCTCAACATTTCATTTTCAAATTTTTTTTTTTTTTTTTTTTTTAATCTGACCCGTTGGATGACCAACGGGCTCATCTGAACCGTTGCAAGCAGGAGCTCAAGGAGGATCCCTCAAGAAGAGGATCTGAACTCGTCAACCCCTACACTCCTCTTTGTCACAGCCCCCCTTCCCATCATACTCTCTTTCTGTCTCGTCTCTCTCTCTCTCTCTCTCTCTCCCTCTCTAATAAGACAAAACATTACATTCAACTCATAATCATTGCATTCTTTTTCTCACAAAAAATTCAAAACAGTCAAAAGTCTTTTCCAAATCAAGTTTTTTAACTCCAAACTAAAATAGTTAAAAAAAGTCAAAAAGTTAAAAAATAACTCACTTTTCAAACAAAGGCCAAACAATGGGGGTAGTGGGATTCTTTTTTCAAAATAATGATAAAATTTATAAATTTTAATTATGAAAATCATAAACTTTTTCATGTGTGGATAATTAGTTTTGTGAAGTAGATCTGATTTGTAGAAATAATGAGAGAGAGAGAGAGACGAGACAGAAAGAGAGTATGATGGGAAGGGGGGCTGTGACAAAGAGGAGTGTAGGGGTTGACACCAATTTTTTTATTTTGTTTCTACTTTTACTCTTATAAAAATATATTATTTTCCTTTAATACAAATTTTAATATTTTCATTACAATATTTATACACTCACTAAACTTATAAAACTTAACTGGTTTTATCACTTTCTATCAGATATATATAAAAAAAAAATTAGCAAATCCACTATAGATGTTTTAAATTTGATCTCGACAAATTATTAATCCTGTGAGCAGAGATCATATCCCTTGCATAAGATCACATGTTTAATTTCCTAATATGATTATTTATTTATTTTTTGAATCAATTTCACAGTACATTTTGGTCTACAAACTATAAAAAGTAAAAAACTTATTCCTAAATGATAAGAAGATCATTTACTCATGTTGCCTGGGTAAAATGAAATTTGCCCTAGTTAATTTGGAGGAGTACTGTTATGCCTTAAGGCACAGTAATTACTATTATGCTCTTTGTGAGAGATTGTTCTTAGTATTTTTCGATAATCTGAACTCATATAAAAATCAAATTGATTGGATATCTGTAGCCCTATAACCAAAGCACATTTGTTTTTATAAAAATTAACGGTTAACATAATTTTCATAAATTTTTAAAAACAATTAGGACTTAATCATAGGGTTATGAATATCTGATTAACTTGATTTTTTACATGAATAATATTCTTGACGAACTCTACAATATAAACGGTTCAGATTATCAAAAAATACTCGAAAAGACCTCCCACAAAGGGGCAACAGTACCCCTTCTCCCAGTTAATTTACAAATGTTTTAAGTGGATCTTAATGCAAATAGTTTATTCTTTGGTTCAACAACCTTTTGTCAACTCTACCTCACCTCATAGTTTACAAGTTTTTCAAGTGTTTGACTCTGATTGTTACTCAGATCAAAAATAAAATAAAAACTCTGTTACTAACAGAGTTATTGGACATTTCTTAATAATTAAAAAAAAAAACCTTCTTCTATACAACAAATATAATATGCCCAAAAAGAGAGGGGTGAAGAGAAACAACCATCTAGCATTTGGATCCTATCATGAACTTGGTATCATAAACAATCAGTAACCATTTTTTAATTAGAAAAAATAGATTATAAAATATGATTATAGTACACATTAACGTGCTGATGTATCGATTTTCTCTTGTATATATGGCTCATTATTATTTTCTTCTTTTTAAACCAAATTTACAAAATTGGATGGTGATGGCTTTGATGCAAGGGTCCCCATCAACTATCATCCTTAATTTTATATTAAGTGCAAAAAAAATTTACCACCCCCCCCCCCCCAAAAAAAAAAATAGTAGTGGGATGTGATGACAGTATCTTTAATTAAAAAAAACAAAATTGTATAAAAAAGAGGAAGCAAGCTGCACAATCAATACAAAGATTTTATTTGATTGAACAAGTTTTATTTTAATATAAATATTGGATTAAGTGAATGGTAACTAAGATTCCAGGCCGCTAAATCAAGTTAAACCAAAACAAAAATTTATTTATGCATATAAATATATATATATATATTAATGGTCAAGATCATGAGTCAACTTTGCTTACTGACATAGGTATACTGTGTTATGTCGTTTATCTAATAATCATAAGTTTTCAGGGACAAGGTAATCTTAACTCTCCCTTTATTTGATATAAAATAAAAATTAATGTGTTTAATTACAGTTTTTTGAATTAAATTTTTTATTTTTTTGATATTTCTTTTTTTTTATTTTTAGTGAATATTTTTTAAATTTCAACCAATTTTTTTACTTTATTATATGCACCTTACTTAGATATATGTAAATAGTAAAATATTTGTGAAAAAATATTTTAAAAAATTATTAAATACACAAAATAGGAAAAATATACTTAATTTTTTTTTTTTTTGTATTTTTGGTATTTAGTAAAAAATTCACAAATATTATATTTTTTAAGTGTATTTATGTTAGGTATGTCTTAAAAATTTTAAAAATTGCTTAAAATATTTAAAAAATTCAATAAAAAAAAAATACGGAAACTAAAGTGTAAAATTTTTCTAAAAAGTGAATTCTAAAAACTAAAAATAAATAGAGTCAATTTTATTAAATTACAATTTAAAGGTATTCTTTAAGTTTGGCATCTTCAAAAAAAAGTCTAAAAGTCACTATTCTATTTAAGTCACATCATCTTATTTAAATCACATCACCTCTCTACCACATCACTTCAAACCCAACTTATATTTCTTAAAAAATCAAAAAGTACACTTATTTAAAATATCTCAAACAACCCAACTTATAACTCTAGTTTGATGACTAAACATAAATGTAACAAGTAAGACCATCTCCAACGGTTCATCAAACCCAATATCAAATTCAAAATTTGGTGAAAAAACTACTGTTCACTGTTCCAACGTTTGCACCAAATCGATATCAGATTGAGATTTCATCAAAAAATTCATCAAACTGGCAACAAGATACTGATTTCACCAAAACACTGTTGGTGACCGTTGGAGGGAGGACCCGGTCGACCAACCGTTGCCCGGCCGGTTGACCAACCGGTCGACCGAATTAGTGGGTTCAAACCGGTCAAAAAAAGTTCAAACAGGTAAAGAAAAAATTATTTTTGTCCTATCGGTTGACCGGCCGGTCAACCGGCCGGTCAACCAACCGGTCGACCCAAACATTTGAAATGAGAATGAAAGTTGGAATGAGAATGAAAGCTGCAAATATGAATTAGCAGGTTTGGAGCTTGTGAATTGACAATTGTTTAATCATAGGTTATTGTACAGAGGTACACGTTGGCAGGTTTGGAGCTTGTGAATCGACAATTCATGGTTGATGATGGTATAACCAACCAACCACTTATTTGATTCTTCTATAAGTTTGATGGTAGTTTGTGTTTCAAAAAAAAATTTTACGCTTATCGGTCGACCAACCGGTCGACCCAGCAGTCGACCAACCGGTTGACCCACGGGATTTGATACGGGATTTGATGCACCGTTGGAACGAGTGGTATCAGATTTGGTGAAATGGGTCATTTTTTACTCAGATTTGGTGAAAAAAATAATTCACCATTGGAGATGCTCTAAGGATGAGTTTCATAACAAATGACATATTCCAGAAACTCCAATCATTACATACCTCTTTCTCTTTCATTATGCATTTTATTTATTTATTTTGATTTAAGTTTAAATTAAAGTAATAAATTGAATTTCTCTATGTTGCCTCCCATGAGTATTCTCTAATTCTTACTTTTTACTTATATCAAATTTAAATTTGACTAAAAATGTTCGTAGACTAGTCTTTCTCAATTTCATTATTCAAACTTTTATAAATTTTACAAAATTTACTCAAATTTTGACCCAAAATAAAAGGAGATCCCATATTTTTTACTCAAATTTTCAAAAGCAATTTGTGATAACACCTTCTAAATTTATGTTTGTGCCATTTACCAACTTTTACTCATTTATATTTAAATTTGAGTTCAACCATTAGGCCATGTATGCTTTTAATTTGAAAGTGGTAGAACTAGCAGGCTGGTGAGTCTAACATAAATCATGTTTGTTTTGCAACAATGCTATAAGATTACGAATTCCGTGCAAGTGGGGGAATTGGTATTAGCAATTCCATCGGTGGTTGGGTTTCACAATCCAATCCTATAGGATTAGAGATGAAAACATCATTATATCCCCACTTTACAAAAAAAACAAAGTAACAACTACGTAAATTTAAATTTTGGGAAATTTTTACGTAAATTTATAGATTTAATCCCAACAAAATAATATTACTATCTTACTTACACAAAAAACATAATTTATCTTATATTTTTAACCTAATACTATTATACTGCGGTTGTTTGGGGTGTTCTAAATAAATGTACTTTTTATCTTTTTAGACTAAAAAGTTGAGGTTGAAAATACGAATGTTTGGGTTAACTTTTTGACTTTTTATGGAAAAATGTATAATAAAAAATTGTAAAAATTAGTTTGTAGGGAAAAATTAGAATTGAGAGTTGTGCAACCATAATTATTGACTTTTGGTGAATAGTAATAACTTTTTAACTTTTTGAATAACTTTTTGACTTTTTAACTTTTTTGAGACTTTCCAAACTTAACCTAATAATCTCTTCACTCGGTCTTATTATACTCATAGTCCCACTCCACTTAATTATGAAAACAAAACATAACCTTAGAATACTCTATATCAAATGGAACTTCTACTCAAATCAAAATAAAAATATAAGTAGGATCTTAAGATGACCCAAGTATTAATATAAGGGATTTTTATAAAATAAAATAAAAAAAAAGTATTAATATAACAGTTTAGCTTTTTTTAAGTTGTCATCTCAATTTAAGAAAGTGTCTGAGCGTGGTAAGCTCATTTTGGGACCGATTTCGATAATTTAAATCGTTTTCTTTTTAGGATTCGTTAAGTGAAATATTTATGTAAAAAATTAAAATGATTAGATATTAGTAATTATATTTGTTTAAAAAAAAATGAACGACAAGTCCAAACACTTTCTCAAGTTGTGATGTCTAATTTGAGTTAGGCCAAACCCTTAATATAAATTGTATGATATAAATAGGGCAAATTATCCCACAGTGGGATCTTCAAAAATTTATTACATATGTATGAGAAATTTTATAATTTTAATTATTAATATTGATAAAATTTATCATTAATTGGTAATTATTTTTGAAGTTGTATATTGATGCAAAATTTTCCCATATAAATATAATAGATCTCTCATTACGTGGATCACAAAAGAAAAATGAGATTTTTAGTTTAAAGTCACTAATATTAGAATTTTATAAGATAAATGACATGTGATAATTTTCATAATAATTAAGGTCCCTTAATATTTTCACAGAGTTATAGAAAAATTTTCAACTCTTCACAAAGAAATTTTCAATTATTCACAGAAAAATTTCTTTTTTTCACGGAGAAATTTCTTTGTGACAATATTATTAAAGGACTTTAACTAATAAAGAAAAATATATTAGAAAGTTGGAAAGGGATGTTTCACTCATTTTCTTAATAAAAAGATACTCATGGCAATACACTAAGGGTGGGCATCAGTTCATTGGCTCGCCCTGCCTTGCCCTGTCCTATTTATTTAAGGTTTGAGAAGATTGTTTTAACCCATAGGCTTAGGTTGAGCCAACATTTTTAACCCGATATATTAATAGGTTGAGTTTAGGATTTATATTTTGAACCTGACCCGACCTGATTCTATATCAAATAAATAAATTAATTAATTAATTATAACATATTAAAAAGTATATTTTTTTTGGGATCTAAATTTTATCTTTATTGATTTTATTGAAATCCATATTTGTGGTGATATTTGATTGAATTTATTTGAGAAACTCTTCAATTTATATACAAAATCTTTCAATTTATAAATATTTCAATATATTTATTTAATAAATATAATGTATGATTGAATAATTATGAAATATTTTAATTTTTTTTTAAATATAGCTTAATGAGTGGATTTGAAATTTTTAAGTATTTTTAGATTGAACTTAGACAGGTATAGGTCAAGCTTGAACAAATACAAAGTTCTTCACTGTATAATGCCAACCCGGCCCAACAAATGTCCACCCTTACTATACCTTCAATATACAAAAATTGATAGAAGGAAAGGGAAGGGTTGTTTGTCAAGGTATACGCAAGCACATTGAATTTAAAATTAAAAAAAGAAAAGACGGATGAAACAGGTTTTAATTTATTTTAATGAGGAAGATGCTTTATGATTTTGGGTCATTTTAAGAATTGACTTATTTAAATCACATTATTTATTTATTTTTTGGCACAATTTTTTTAAATATGTCAAACAATAACAAATGAATAAGTTAATTTTTTTTTCCTCTCAAAACAAGCCTTTATAATAAATAATTGGGTAAATTACATTGGCCTCATCTGAGATTTCTGATAAATACAGAAGCCTTGTTTGGTTTGTTTTTGAAAGAATAATTTTGAAAAAAAAAAATTTTAATTTTGTTTGGTTTAGTAATTTTGAAATTTTTTTTCCCAAAATCACTTTATCTCTTCTATACATCAATCAATCACTTTTTCTCTCTTCTCTCTTCTTCTCAATTATTTTTTCTTTTACACACATCTACTCAACTAAAACAAAATATCAAATCATCCCAAACTTCCATACTCCAAAACTATTTTCAAAATTGTAGGCTACATATTTTGTACAAGCCAGTTTCAATTAAAACACGTAGTAGAATAAGGATAATATAGGAAGACTATTCAAGTTTTCGATCCTGATCGTACACGTGACAGTTAGTACTGGTTCTCACGTGATCTGAGTAACATTGGATCAGTAAAGAGGTGCAAGGTGACGTGGCTTCAACGGTTACTCATATTCAAATTCAAATATAGGAGAGAAGCCTAACTGCAAGTGATGACGTAATGGAACTACTTATAAGGCAGCATGATCAACGATCATGGAGGAGCAGTTCGACAGTTTGAAGTGCAGTTCAATAGTCATCCTTGAGAAGTATAAATAGCGGGGAAGACCCCAGAAAAAAGCCCCAGCTCAGATTCAAAAAACCAGTTCTTTATACTTATTTTCCTTTCCAGTTTTACATTTACAGTTCTTTACATTACTGTACTTTAAAATTCCTGCATTGCACTTCGTTTCATAGGAGTAATTCCAAGTAGATTTGCTGTAAACCTCTACGAGGCTGAGTTTGGATTATTGTAAGTCTTTTCATCTTAATGAAATACTTCAATTGTTCTTCAATTCATTATTATTTATTTAATTCTCCTAAGTCAAGCCACCAGTAGAAGTCCTCTTTATTGAGGCTGAAAGAACTAAAACATAATCGTCTGATAATTGGTTGGCAATTAATTTTCTGTGAGGACTAATTGATCCTTGTTGGCACGCTCGCAATTACCAAAATAACCTTCGAAAGCCAAAAAGCCAACATATATTTTTGGCACGCCTAGTGGAACAAATTGAAATGGCTAAATGAAGAAGATAAGGAAAAAATGAACGCTTGGAAGAAGGCGTAGAAGGAGAAGTAGAAATACCTAATCCAGAGGATAATGTGGTAACACATCCTATGAAAACTCCCATATTATCGGAACCCATGGTCGAACAGACCAGTACTTCAGGACAAGAACCACATGTTCATAGTATTGGACGAAACCAAGGAATTGGACCATCCACTGTTCCATCTACTCATCTAATAAATCCATGGGATGGCCTAGTAGATGCCATGGGACAGTAATTAATGAACACAATGGAAAGGTGGGCAACATCCTTTTTGGATCGAATGAATAACCACCAACCAATAAACACAAGACATATCGAGGAAGTTTTAAATGTCTCTCAACAAAGATTGGCTAAAGATAACCAGCCTATGCAAGTTAATGGACATTCTAATGGTCAAACTAGTAATCAGAACTATAAAAAACCATCACCTCAGTCTTGGTATGAACCCATTTCGAGGCCTATAGCAGGTCAAAATGCCTCAATACTCAACAATGAAGCCATACAAATTGGTGGATCTGGCCCCGTACAAGAAACTGGCATAAGAATGGTCACAAATTCCATGTTCGAAGCCATACCTGGTACAAGGGGGTTCACTAATCCCTTATTCGAATTTATACCCAGGGGTTGGAAGGTTTGTGTCACGACCCAAACCCGCCCCTATGGGTTTAGCACCGTAACCGGCCAGTAATCCGAGATTACCGAAGGCCTACTTAACAGTAAGACAGTAATACAGAGCACAAAGGCATGGCGGAAGCCAATACAGTAAATAAACAATGTCCAATGAGCTGTGACAGTCTGTATGCAAAAAAGACTTTTCATACATATATGCAGTCAATGCAAAACAGTATGTACAATATTTACAGCCATTCAGAATAGGGACCTAATCCCTATTAAACAGTACAATAACAGCCTATACAGATTACAAAACAGATACGGAGACAGATGGGGGAAGTTAAAACACCCTTAAGCCATAGCTAGACAGGCTCGGAACCTCACAGTAAGGCACAGTGGTTAGCTTGACAAAACTAGAGTTTATCCCGACGCTCCTAGCCGCGATCTGGTGCCTGTACACCTACATATATATATGAGCAGTGAACTAAAGCCCAGTTAATAACATAATGCGTAAAGAGGTTAAGCATGAATGTCCTTACAGTAATGAAAACAGTTCATTGATTTAATATATCAGTCGTTCAGTCATATGTGGTACATCCATTAGCATAACAGTACAGTAAGCAGTAGGCTATAAAAGACCGGACAGTAAATGATGGCCATCAATCAGTAAACAGTAATGGTTTCAACGAGGGAACTGACAGAGATCTCTATGATAAGAATCGATATGATGAGTTACTAAGGATGCCACTGTCTGATTGAGAATATAGGACATACATTCATTGATTAACGATGTCGGTTGAAGCGATGCAGTTCAATTGTTCAGAAGATAATCATTTTTGAACATATCTTTACACAGTTGTTACTCACAGAGTTCTGGGCTATAGTAAGCTAGAGCGTCTCCTCGGAAGCCAACCCTACACAGTTAACAGATCGAACACACACTAAGCTACACAGTTGGGAAAGATAATAACTTAATCCCTAATTACCTCGGTGTGTTTTACATCTATATCCTTATTAAGATGTCTTAAACTAGGCCTAAGAATGCCTAGGATGGGATGAGGATGCAAAGATGCATTCAGAAACATTTTCAGAATTTCAGAAAAACAGAGGTCCCGCTCGAGCGTAGGTTACTCCGCTCGAGCGGATATGCAGACAACGGTTCCCGCTCGAGCGTCACTTCCCACGCTCGAGCGGACATGCAAAACAGTCAAAAGTACTGGATGCTCAAAAATCACGCTCGATGGGCGCTCGACACCCGCTTAAGCATAAGACACAAGGTCCCGCTCGAGTGTCAATTATTCTGCTCGAGCGGACTTCACAACAGTGCAAAGTACTGGGAGCACGAATTTCCCACTCGAGAGTTACTTCCCCGCTCGAGCGGGAGTCCAAAATCTGGAATCTCTAGATTTGAACTTCCAAGCCCAAATCAAGTTCAAATGCACAAATTTCGATCATCTTGGGCTAATTTTCTGGAAAACACTTGTAAACACATAGAACAACATGATTCAAAGCTCAATTTGAGAAATCAAAGCCCAAGGGTGTTTAATTCAAACTCAATTTCAAACCAATTTTCATGTATAAGATGAACATGCAACATGCATGAGCTAAATCATTTTCAAAGTTTTAAACACAAGCTCAAATGAGCTCATTTCTTCAAGAACAAGATGAAATCAAGAACTACTCTTAAAACGTGGACATGCATGAGAGGAATTATGAACTTGCAACCTCAAAACTTCCAAATACATACATGCATGCAAGCCTTTAGCTTCAATTCAACATGTTAAAACTAAAACATGACTTAGCTCCTCAATTTGGCATGAATAATGCAAGAACCAACTCAAAGACAACAATAAGAAGATGAAGTCCTATCTTAAGTCTAGTAGGTCAAGTGTAGAAGCTAAGATATGGAGATCAACCTTCAATTCCTTCAATTTCTAAGCAAAATTCACTCTAGTCTTCTACTCTCTCTCTCTCTCTATGTCGGTTTGAAAACAAGAATTTGGCTAATGAAAGTGTTTTGTTGCATGAATGCTAAGCCTCACATGTGTCTAGGTAGTGGGCCACTTAAGTGGCAAAGTTGTAATTAAAGCCAACTATGCAATTTAACCTATTTAATCTAATTTAATCATACCTAGTCAGTTTTCAGATAATTACACCATAAAATCATATAAATTATGATGATCATAAAACATCAATCGATTTCTGGTTCGGCCGTCGATAAAGCCTTCAATTTGCAATTTGAACATAACAACATGAACAGACAATTAAACAGGCAATAGATAGAAATGTAATTCAAATAGATACACTCAATCAATTCGGTTTCAGTTTTCAGTCAATCAGTTCAGTATTTCAATTACTTCAGTTATCCATCATAATCAGTCTCAGTATAGCTGTAATCGGTAGTCAATCAGTGATCAGTGATTAATCGATAAACAGTGACGAGGGTTGTTACAGTTTGCCTGCAAATGGAAGGAACACAACACCTGTTCCAGCACCTTTCGCAGGTCCTTTCGCAGGACATGCTCAAAGGGGTTACGCACACTCCCAATAGCAACCTGCACCACAGGGACAACCAGTCTCAAATGTACCACCTTATGGACCAAGAGGACCACAAGCACAAGTTTGTCCACCAAATCCTGTGTTTTTTTCCTCCAGTAGTGGTTCAGCAAGCACAAAATATGGTCCTTAGGGACCAAATTGTTGATATTGTTAGGGAGATGTGTGGACCGATGGTTCGGGGGGTCCAGACTCCTATATACAGAAAACCATACCCAGAATAGGTAGATAGGGTACATGAATACCCAAGGGGGTTCAAGATACCAAATTTTACCCTTTTCTGTGGAAGTGGAAACCAATCAACAGTAGAGCATATTGCTAGGTTTGCTGCTCAATGCGATGAATTTACAAATCATGACTATATGAAACTAAGATTATTCCCAAATTCTCTAACTGGGGGAACATTTGTATGGTACATCAACCTTACACTTGGCTCTATTTAAACTTAGCAACAAATGGAAGAAGCATTTCATGCCCAATTCTTCCAATCGGAGCCAAAGGTTTCCATGGCAGACTTGGCAAGATTGAGTCAAAGGCCTGAAGAAAAGGCTACTCAGTTTATTGCTAGATTTAAAAGGGCTCGAAATAAATGTAGAGTCATCCTACCAGAGCTAGAATTTGTAAGATTGGCTCAAAATGGCTTAGAGTTCAGGCTTCGAAAGAAGTTTGACTCAACTGAATTCAGAGATTTGGTAGAACTAACCTATAAGGTGTCTAGGTATGAAGCATTACTAGAGGAGGAACAAGATCGAAATAATGCATCGTACAAGACAGATTATAGAGATCCTAATTATGAGATCGATGCAACAGAGATTGTGGGCAAAGAACCTATGATCTGTGAGGCATTAATTCATAAGGATACAATAATTGACCAGTAGTTTAAAAAGAAAGACCTTCACAGAGACAGATGACATTTTTGATCATTTGCTTGCGGCCAACTTCCTTAAGTTACCTAAAGGAGTAAAACTGCCATCTCCAGATGAACTTAAGGGAAAAGTATATTGTAAATGGCATAACTCTTGGTCTCACTCAACTAAAACCTGTATTGTTTTTTGAGACAGGATTCAAGAACAAATTCGGAAAGGAAGTTTGAAATTCACAGCCAAAACAGAAAAGGCCATGAGAATCGACAGTAATCCATTTCCAGAAGTTGGAGAGGTGGCAACCAATGTCATTATGTCAGACTTCCAGAACTTGTCCTTGACAGAATTGGAAGAAGTCAATGTGCAGATGCATGTTGCTAACCAGACAACCATCAAAAAGGACACTAGAAATCTGCCAGTTATTGGACAAGGTTTCTCATACCAGAGGGAACACTCTGATGAAGAATCACTGGATGATGATTCCTTAGAGGCAGCAGTAATGCAAAGGATGTGTCCCAGGTGCAGACTGAGTTATAAATGGTTGAAGGGGCTTCCAATTGATGTGAAGTAATACTACAGGGATGTGTAGAGACGCCCTAAACCAACCAATACTTATAACAAAAGGCCGTATCTGGCTAGTGTTAGGCAGCAGCCATTGGTAGTTGAACCAGCAGTCAATAAAATGCATGCTAAAGGCAAGAGGCCCTTGTATGAGTCCAGGCCACCTAACTCTTACAGAATGGAGAGTAATCATTCTGAAAGAAGACTGGAGAAGAGTTCAGGTTATAGGATCAAAGCCAGAGATTGGCCCTCTAGACCAACCTCACGCAAGACAGAAAGTGGCCACCTTCATCGAAGGCCTGAATCAGGCTCGAAACATGAGGTTAGGACCAAGCAAGTGCCCTCACAGCCAGCTTCGAAGATGGCTTCGAAGGTAGAAAGAAGCAGTTCAACATCTGAGTCAGTAAGTTCGTGGGTACCTGGAGTTCCAGATTGGTTTGTGATGCAAAACAAACCTAGGGAAGTGCCCACTTAGAGAGATGTTGTAAACCAATGAAGGATGGTTAAACTCCTTTGGTGGCTCCGAACAATTGGGTATTGCTTAAACACCCAAAGACGAAGGAACTAGATATGGTCCCAGTCATTTCGAGATCACAAAGGAGAAAGATTCAGCGCAGGTACACTCAGTACCAGAAAGATGTGAAAAAAAATAGAGAGAGCTCTTCATTGGTCCAGACAGAAGGAAAAAAGACTCCAAAGTCAGACCATACTCCAAAGACAACTCTATAATGCAAGATGGGTTGCAGTAGGTAATAGTTGGCCAAGGTTCATTCTGAACTAAAAGCCAGAGAGAAATCTAGCTTGGCAGGATTGGAAAAAGCTCTAATGGAGAGTAATAATGAGACAGAAGAAAAAATTAGCATAAGCCAAAAGAAAGAAATGGTAGAGGAAGAAATGTTCAAAGCCTTCATGGCTGAGCAAACATTTTTGGTTGAAAAACCAGTTGAGAAAGATCCTTCGAAGGAATCAGTTAACAACGAAGTGCCAGAGTGCAGCATGGAGGATGCTTCTGAAGTAACTGAACAAGGTGGCCAAGAGGGGAAACAGGTACAGCTAGCCATCCAATTTGGCTCATTTCCTCCAGTATCAGTCAATATGGTACACATACTGCTTTATGAGTTCCAGGCTGGAGATGAGAACCAAGATGGTCAAGAAATTGATCCTATTCCTGTCTCTAGTGAGGACTCACAAGTGAGTATAGTACAAGATGATTCTGGAATGGCTACCCCAATGGAAACTGAATATGAGAGTGAAGAAGAGGTGAGCATTAACCTCTCATATCCTTTTGAGTATCCCTCGAATTCTATGACACAGCATGTCAAGCCTTTGTACATCAAGGCTTTCTTCGATGGGATACAATTGAACCGAGTCCTGATAGATAATGGGACAGTAGTGAATTTACTATCAAAATCTTCTTTGAAGAAACTAGGAAAAAAGAATCCTAGGTTAATCCCAACCAGCACAACCATCACTGGCTTTGCTGGAGATAAACAGATGGCTCAGGGAATTCTACCCATCAACCTGAGTGTGGGAACCAGGGACTACATGACAACATTCTTCGTAATCGACAATAATGCTAAATACAATGCTTTACTTGGGAGAGATTGGATTCACACTAACAAATGTGTGCCTTCCTCTTTGCATCAGAAAATTATGATGGCCTTAGGCAATGGAGAAACAGAGGAAATTGATGCAGATCCTCAACCTTTCATAGCCTGTGCAGACTTCGCAGAGGCCAAACTGTATATTGAGGGAGTAACATCACTCAGTATACTGAGGAAACCTGATGGCTCAGCCGAAGTGACGGCTGATGAGGAAGTAACACACCTGAAGCACTTAGTCCAGGAGAGTGCTAATGAGGAGGTTGTCGTTAAGGATAACAATGATTCCTGGTTGTAGGCAAAGAAATGAAACACAAGAAGCCAAGTCTTTGACTCTAATTAAATTCTCAACATTGGATGTAAAATCAATAGTCCAGAAAGTACAGGAGCAAGAGAGAAAAGTCATGATAATTGGCTGCAAGCAGAAGCAGCAACAAGTCAAAGTTTTGACCCTTGATAAATACTGTGCATTGGACATTGAAACAAAAGTCCAGGAGATACAGGAAGAGGAAGCCTTGTGGACAGACTTTGTCTATGAGGAGGAGGGCAAAGATGTTGAATTAAAGAACCTTGGAGCAGAACAAAGTAGGGAGATTGCTTCGAAGATAGAAGAAATCAAAGAAGAAGCTTCAGTAAGTTCTCAGACACAAGACCCCTTAGAAGAAGTAAATTTAGGAGAAGATTCTATACAACAGCCCACCTACATAAGTGCTTGTCTAAATATTCTGGACAGGGACCAGTTGTTGGTTGTTCTAAAGAAATATAAAGATTGTTTTGCATGGTCTTATAATGAATTACCAGGATTGGATAGGTCATTAGTGGAACATAGGCTCCCTATGAAACTTAACTTCAAGCCATACAAGCAAAAACTAAGAAGAATGAGTCCAGAAGTAATTCAGAAAGTCAAGGAGGAGATTCTTAGACTACTCAAAGCAGGCTTTATTAGGACAGCTGTAAACAAGCCCGCGGGGGGACCTCGCTACAGCTCAGACTCGATTTGTTGTCACGGTTCTTAATCTTAACCAAAGAGTCCAAATCCGGCAAATCGTTTTGAGGAAACTCATTTTTGAAAGAAGTGCCAAACATGGACTGCTTTGCCAGATACAGAGTCGCCACCTAAATATTTTATTTTTGGAAATTTAGGAAACCCTGACTCGTTGCCTAAGGCCACGTGCCCGTCATCACCAAAGTTGCCTCGGCTCGGGAACTTGGGTACGATTGGGGAAGGTCACTTTGTGAGCACCCCCGCTCGCCCGGTCAAAGACCAACCTCTACTAACCATGATATCTGATTTTGAAAACATTGTGCGTTCTTATTCCGGTTATTAGCCTAGGTTACTGTGTGATGCTCACAGCATACAAGTATAGACTGAGTCGTCTGAATTGGAACAAAACACTTCATGTTTGTTTGTGAAAATGGTTTGCTACTCGCAAGTAGGCTTAAAATGCGGATTCTGCCACCCTCGGGTGGGCTTGGAAAAACATGATTTTGCCACTATCTAGTGGGCTTAAAACAAACATTTGATGAATTGTTCCAATCCAAACAACCCAACATTCACCCACAGGCATTCAAGCAGTTATATCACATAAGCAGTTAGCCTCATAGTAAGCATGCTATTCATGGCAGTCACTCACACGTATGCAAGGATGCTAAAGCATAAAAACTCACCAAGTACTCCAAGCCAAAACAGAAACTACATTAGAAATCATGCATGATCCTAAGTATACAGAAATGCCTAATGCAACACATGCAAAAATGCAAACTATAGCAGGCTCGGCTATTCTAAACATGGCATATGGAATGCTACAGCTAACATGTATTCAACTTGGAATTGAAATACAAATGCAGTTAGTATGATCGCCGAGAGCAGTGCATGCAAGACAGATGAATGAATGCAAACATGCTATCATACTGTATGCTAATTGAAACATGCCCTAATCTAACCATCATAAGCAGGTAAATAAAAGGAAGAAAGACGTAGGGTTGAAAGACATACATCACACTCACCCACACTTATTACAATTATGCCCTCGCGCAGAGGGTCCAAATAAATATACAGTCCCGAATAAAAGAATAGTACAGTCCAAATAAATATTACAGTCCAAATATGTACAAAAATCCTAATTAATTATCAAATTAATCTAGGAAAGCTACAAATTGGCATGCAAGCCAGGGAGTACCTCAACTCTGATGAATGGTGTATGTTTGGGCTGCCTTGCGCGAAAATCCACTGGGATGCCCCAATTAGCCTCCATTTTGCAATTGTTCTTGGAAAGCGCGCCAAACTCTGAAAAGTTGCTGATTCTTGATCTTGCTGCAACAGAGAGCAGGAAAGGGGCATAGCAATGTATTTTCACAAATGTATGCATGCTTCGATCCTCGTGCCACCAATCACGCATCTCGATGCATGATGGTCGAGGAGTCGAATTGCACAACTCAATATAAGATGAATGCATATGAGGACACAACAAGACCTAACTCCATCATTGATAATCCGGAGTGTTGGTGACTGGGGAATTGAGACACGTTCCGTCACTCGGAGTACGAAACGTACCTCGTTTCTCGTGCTTGGGCTAACTCCTATCCCGAACACGATGCAGTATGCATGACATGCATGAATGCAAACTAAGATACAACCTAACATGCACAACGTTATGAAATGGCATACACGATGCACGAGGTGAGATGGCATACACAATGCGCTAATATACAACCTAGCATACACAATGCTATGGAATGAAATGACATACACAATGCGTAATGGACTTACACCAACATGAGTGGACCTCAGCCACACTCACATAAGAGGCCATTAGATGAAAATGAGACAACTTGAGATGCGTGCATGCGTGCACGCAAACCGAGAACCGAACCTACGGCACAGAATGCCACTCTAACAAGACATGGCAAAACACAAAAAAAATGGCATACTATCATGCAAAAATCAGAGGTAAAATGAGATGCAAAACAGCTCCGAAACCCGGTAAAATGAAACCCGATGCATGAAACGAGTCCCGAAACACGGGTTTTGGCGCATGAAATGGCCTGTAACTATACAATGCATACATAATTTGAATATGAAATGAAAAGACAGAAGCAAGGAAGCCCCGATACAAGAATTTTTACTGTTTAGAGTGAGGCCAAACAGTGGGCCTAGGTAGGGCTAAATTAGCATACAAAAATGGCTCCGCAAGGGAGGTAATGAAGCAAGTCACAAATTTTGGCCCCAAACATTCTACAATATTGAAGAGGGGCCAAAAATATGATGTTTTACAGTTTATGACAGGTCCCAAAAATAGATACAAATATGCCAAAGATCTCATGCAAGAAATGAGCCAACCAAGGGGCAAAGAAGCAAGTAGTGGCTGGAGGCCTCAAACAAGTGAGGGCCCTTCAACAATGTTGAAGAGGGACCCAGAATATGGCTTTTTACAGTTTAGTACCAGCCCCAAAACAGTATACAAGTATGCTCAAAATATCATGCAAAATGAGGCCACCAAGAGGGCTATAACATGAAGTATACAAAGGGTGTCTCAAACAGCCATATAACCTAATGAAACATGAAGAGGGGGGAAAAATAGGGCCATTTTCAGTTCGGACCAAAGTCCAAAAACAGAGACACAATAGGCTAATAAATCATGCAAAAATGGGGACCAAAGAGGGGTTCAATGGAAAGTGACACATGGAAGTCCCAAACAGTGATGAGCCCTTATTCAATGTTGAAGAAGGGCTCGAAATAAGCTACTTCATAGTTTATAACAGAGCTCAAAACAGATTATATATAGGCCAAAAATATCATGCAAAAATATGGCATCCAAGAGGGGTAATGAAGAAAGTGGTGGATGGAGGTCTCAAAAAGGGTAAGACCCTTCAACAAACATGACAAATGGCTCAAAATAAGCTTAGTTCCAGTTAGAGTCGGAGCCCAAAACAACAAGAAAAATGGCTAAAAAGAAGATACAAAAATAAGCTCAAAAAGGGGAAAATGGTGCTCACCCTTGAAGACCAACTCTTGGCTGCCTTTTGGCTTGAGAAGTAGTGCCTCCCAGATGCTGGAAAGTCCTCCAAACTGCTGGAAATGGAAGTGGTGGTGTGGAAAAAGAGGTTGGACTTGAGAAGTTTGAAGCTTGAAGGGAGAGGAAGAGGGAGATATGTATGCAAGGCTCTTAGGAATTTTTTCCAACCCAAAAACCAGAGCTGGAGGCTCTGTTATATAGGCAAATAAGGGGGAAAAAGAGGGGGAAAAATGGGGGGGGAAAACATTCAAGTTTCCTCCCAAGAATTTGGCCCTCCGGATACAAAATATGGGGGGGGGGGAAAAGTGTATAATTGTAATGTACTTACCCTGAGGAGCAAGGCCGGCCAGTTTTTGAGGTTGCAAGTGGCCGGCCGGCCCTCCCCATGGCCGGCCGGCCAAGGGTCAAACAGGTCAATGCAAATTAATGGCCGGCCACCACAGATTGGTGGCCTCCCATGTGTCCTCAACACAACCCTGTGGTTGAAAATTGGCAACTGTGAACCAGGAGAGAGAACAACCCACTTTTCAAAGGGGTTGAAAAGGGTCAATTGGAATTAATGGCCGCCCACCAAATATTGGTGGCCTCCCAGATGTGTACATCACAAATATGGGGTTTAGAGTGCAAGAAAATGGTCCAAGGGTGGTCAACATTGGCCTCGAAGTGAGAAAAAACGGGAGTCGGAGGGCGATGATGGAATATAACTGGTTGTTGGAAAAATTACTGGCCTCCCACCCTTCTATGACCTTCTTGGTGATGAAATAGAGGTCCCTGCCAAAAATGAATGAAAACTGATGCAAAATGAAGGTTCGGGGGCCGAAACGCGCAGTCTGGGGCCCCAAAAACTGACTATTAGGCACCGGGAGTGGTGTTCGACCATGAAGTTGGTCTCTCGGACCTCAGTGTCCCTTAAAAGGGAGGAAATAAGATGCATGCCAAAAATCGGAACAAACGGAGGTGATTAGGCGGTCCCGAACCGAGGCACATGGCCTGACGGCTCCGGGAACCGAGCTCCGAAATGGGCAAAATGGCCTACGACCACGAAATGTAGCCCACGACCATTGAGAGATGGTCTACTAGACCCCTCTCTCACTCTGGGAAAAGAAACAGAGAAAACCGAGTCTGTTTCGCAAACCGAGGCAAGGCACAGAAACAGTTCGGAAGTCCGGAGGCAAGGCTCACGGCCGAGACTCTGAAACCTCTAGACGAGCACGATATGCAACATCACCAAGCGCTCAATCGGTGACATCTGAGTCTTAAGGTCGATCAAAAATGGGGTGTCTACAGTTGCCCCTCTTTGACAGAACTCGGAAGTCAAGAAGTGACGGGAGTGAATGTCAAAGCCTAGAGACGACCCATTTTTGACAAGGCCAAAGACTTAGACAATCATACAAGATACACAGAGATATGCCCGTAGGCGTGCCCGCAGGCAGGGGGCAAAATGCAAATGGGTATACACAAGGCCAGAGGTAACTCAATGATCATGCAAATGCAGCAAGCTATAATGAAGCAAGTATTCGCAAATAGATGCCACAGTTTTAAGCAAAGATGCAAAGCAACAACTATATTTCATGCAGTTAGGAATGCGGAGAATTAATCAATTCTCGTCGCGTCTCACACGGAGAAGATACGTCTCACACGGAGAAGATACGATACCTGCACGATTCGTCTAGTCGCACCAGCTTCAAATAATCCGTACATACAATATCGTGCCTGCAAAAGAGAGAAACTCAACAAGCACAATCATACTAACAACATATATTCAAGGTGATTTCGAAAGCTTGACACACGCGGTGCCAGCGGGTGAATGCATCATGATGCGAGAAAGGAACGTGCGTGGCAACGCAGGCTTAAGCATAGAGGCATGGCAATATCAAGAAAACGTGCATGACGATACAAGCATTTTCATGAGAATGCAAGTCAGATGCACAATAATGCAGAACAATCGCAAATCAGGATGCATGTCTGTCGCAAAACGGCGGGCAAGGAAATGCGCGTTTCGGCGAGGGCGACTCGAATGCGGTCTCCGGGCCACCTCCTGGAGAGGTTACAATATGTTCACGAAGGATACATTTTGATTTTGATGAGTAATGATGAGACACATGTCAGAAATCGAAGCTGAAGTTCTGGCGGAGCGATTTTGCGACAGAAAGTGCACTTTTCTTAAACTTTTTCAGGTCCCGGGGACTCCAATCTTCCTCAAAATTTGCAGAGAGCTTGGGACCCACCTAGGGATCACCATCGACCAGTTTCCTTCCCCATTAGAGGCCACCGGCCAGTTTTCTAAAAAGGAGATGGCAGGCCAGCCAGAAAAGGTGGTCGGCCGGCCATATGTCCAAATCCGCGGGCATTTTGGTCTTTTCACCTTCTTTTCTTTATATTCACTCACCCAAACACTTTGAGCTCATAACATCAGGTCCGAAATCTTCTCCTCTAGCTTTCCAAACCATTTTCTCCCTTAGATCCGTGCTCCATACGCGTTTTCCAACGTCCCACGCAAGTTGTTTTCGCGAAAACATTCAGTTTTAAGCACTTTGGACCGATTAAATTTTGATTTCGGTGCTTCTTTTCTCATTTTTGCCACTTGAGGTGAGTTTATCTCAACATTTGGAAGATTTTCTCGGGAGTTGACTTTTGTTGACTTTTCCATTTCTCGGGAGTTGACTTTTGTTGACTTTTTCCAATTTTTGCTCATTTTGCAGATTTTCTGAAATGGCCGGTCATTTTCCTCACGGTGGAGGTCCTATGGATGCCGGAGGTGATCCCGATATTATGGCTCTGCCTTCGGGGGTTCGACCCTTCATACCCGAGAGGTACGCCCCGCCAGCGCATGTTCTTCCACGAGCTGTTTTCCATCACTTCACGGACTTTGACGGGCGAGCACCCGGGGATCTGCTTCTGCGGGAGCCGGAGTATCACCTCTCTCATGAGGCACGAGAGGTATTTACTTGATTTTTATCTTTTCTGCAACGTATTCTGCATTTTTCGTGCATTCTGTTTACATTCTGAATACACGGTTCGATTATTTGAATTCCTGAACACTCAGCCCATAAATTGACTGTGAACACACGGCACACACTAATTGAAAGTTGAACACGCAGCCCAAATTGAAGGTGAACACACGGCACACACTGATTGAAAGTTGAACACGCAGCCCAAACTAATTTTCTAAGCACGCAGCCCAAATTGAAGATGAACACACGGCACACACTGATAGAAAGTTGAACACGCAGCCCAAACTAATTTTCTAAGCACACAGCCCAAATTGAAGGTGAACACACGACACACACTGATTGAAAGTTGAACACGCAGCCCAAACTAATTTTCTGAACACACAGCCCCAAATCGAAGGTGAACACACGGCACACACTGATTGAAAGTTGAACACGCAGCCCAAACTAATTTTCTGAACACACAGCCCAAATTGAAGATGAACACACGGCACACACTGATTGAAAGTTGAACACGCAGCCCAAACTAATTTTCTGAGCACACAGCCCAAATCGAAGGTGAACACACGGCACACACTGATTGAGAGTTGAACACGCAGCCCAAACTAATTTTCTGAACACACAGCCCAAATTGAAGGTGAACACACGGCACACACTGATTGAAAGTTGAACACGCAGCCCAAACTAATTTCCTGAACACATAGCCCAAATTGAAGGTGAACACACGACACACACTGATTGAAAGTTGAACACGCAGCCCAAGTTAATTTTCTGAACACACAGCCCAAATCGAAGGTGAACACACGGCACATACTGATTGAAAGTTGAACACGCAACCTAAACTAATTTTTTGAACACACAGCCCAAATTGAAGGTGACACACGGCACGCACTGATTAAAAGTTGAACAC
Organism: Camellia lanceoleosa; assembly: GCA_025200525.1. Classification (NCBI taxonomy): domain Eukaryota; kingdom Viridiplantae; phylum Streptophyta; class Magnoliopsida; order Ericales; family Theaceae; genus Camellia; species Camellia lanceoleosa. The sequence goes on along the minus strand of CM045765.1, from coordinate 139,192,548 downwards.
GCAGCCCAAGTTAATTTTCTGAACACACAGCCCAAATTGAGGGTAAACACACGGCACACACTGATTAAGAGTTGAACACACAGCCCACACTAATTTCATTTGCACACAGCTCATTCATTCTATTTGCACACAGCTCATTTTATTTTATGCTGAAACATGTATTCATTCTGAATGCAGGTGACTTCTCGCACGGTGCAGAGATACGGCTCGACCGTAGCCAGAGATTGGTACGCCGAGCTCCCGGAGGCTGTCCGGGATTTGGTTGATTTGGCAGGGTTTGGGCCTTTCTGTACTGGGCTTTCCCGTTGTCCCGCCAGGAGGACGATGATGGCAACTTTGGTGGAGAGATGGTGGGACACCACCAACTCCTTTCATTTTTCTGCTATGGGGGACCTGACTATGACCCCGCTTGACTTCGCTGTGTTGACTGGCCTCGACGTGGGAGGTTGGCCTATTCCTTATGACGAGGATATGGGTCAGTGGGAGGCCGCCTGGATATATCTATTGGGAGTTCGCCCACCTGTTGATAGAGCTTCGAGCAGAGTCCGATATACTTGGTTCTCTTCCCATTTTCGGAGGGTGGAGATGGAGCCAGGGACTCCTGAGGAGGCAGCACAGTATGCCCGTGGTTTTTTGATGTTCCTCTTCGGGACTACTCGCTTGTTTTGTGGGGAACATCAAGGTTGTATGCTGAGCGCCTTAGTGGACCTATCACAGGTCGGACGGTACGACTGGGGTGGCGCCGGCCTAGCTACCCTTTACTGCTACATGAGCGCGACCTCCCGAGGACGGGGGGATTCACTTGGTGGTTACTGGAGAGCCTGGGAGGTACTTTTTGCTCTCTTGATTTACATTTCCTCTCTCCATTACTTGTACACTACACACATGGCGTACTTTACACACTGTATTTTGCCCTTAGTACTTTGCATTTACATTCTGCAATGTTTTCCCCAACTGTGGGTGTATGCGTACTTTCCGATATTAGCCCCAGAGATGGTGGTGGAGGGGCCCTTCGTTACCCCGTACTCACTTGCATTTGAGGGCCAGCACCGGCCAAGACCTCGGGAGTCTCTCTTTTTTCTACGGCAGTATTTCGACACGGTGCGGTCGACGAAGGTATTTCGGAACCCTCAGCTCTTTGTGTTTTCATCTTTTGATTTGTCTTGCACCTTCCTGATTTCTGATTGATTGGCTATCCGTAGATTACATGGCAGCCCTGGGCACCCTTTGGTGAGAGTCTCCGATACCAGTTTGCTGGAGGGCGGGGTGCTTCCCAGTACAGGGTTCTATTCGAGGGGCCAGTTGGTAGAGCCTGGTTTCTGGGGGAACGCTTCTTGCGCCAGGTATGGGGCTATACTTCTCAGGACCCTCCCTCAGCACCCCCAGTCGAGATGCGGATTGCTGATAGGCTCTCTTCTCAGAATGTTGTCAATGCTATGCTGGGTACTAATGCTTTGCTTCATCTTGCGGAGGGGGATTATGCTACTTACCGTCACATATATCTGATGCCTCCATTGACGAGAGTCCGCACTCCGATGATGAGGCCTGCTAGTATGCCATCTTCGAGTCGGGCCCCGGTTCGGGCTGCAGACGCTCCTTCCTTCAGCAGGGCTGGTACAACCAGAGGTGGGCGCGGATTCATTCCCCCGATTCCTCCGACTTATCATCATCCTGGATGGCTGGATATGCCGATTGAGTTGATGGGGTGGCAGTATGGGACTACTGCTCCGATTCCAATCCTGATAGAGCCTCCAATATCTGGCCATCGCTACGTCAGAGACCCCGACTCACCACCGGTGTGTTTTACAGCGTTGATTCATCACTCAGATATTTGAACATTCATTCCTTTACTGATACTTTTGTCTTTGCATCTACAGCCCCCTACGGAGTACATGGATCAGGTGCTCCAGATGGTAGCCTCACTCGAGGGAATGGTCTTGCGGAGGGAGGCGCAGTTGTCCATCATGGGCTTCCAGGTACCTTTTAGTTTTCCAGCACTGTATCTTCTGATTGCATGCTGATTTTGGACATTTTACTGCATTAATAGGCTACTTGTGTAGAGCACATCTGACACACACCACATTCATACATTATTCCTGCATACATCCACTCTGTGTAGCTTGCTTGCATCTGTATCTGATATACATGTTTTGGCTAATGTATTCACACTGCGTTTTTCATTTTCAGATGCCTCCAGTATATGCTCAGCCACAGGCCAGGCCACCTGGGCCTTCTCGGGGAAGTGGACTATCCGGGTCTTTTCGAGGAACTGGGCCATCTGGGCCTTCTGGAGGAGCTCGAAGAGAGGGACCGTCCCGCAGACGTAGGGCACACATTATAGAGGAGAAGCCCGATGAGGATGAGGAGGAGGATGTTGCAGATAATCAGTCAAAGACATTTGCTGACGGAGAGGAGGACTCCGATCTTGGTGAGGCTGAGGGGGATCCTGAGGATGACAGCTCTGACTCGGACGGTGATGGGGGTGCAGAGGCTATTCCGCAGAAGAGGATGAAAAGGGCCTCTTATTCTCGCTCCCGAGGGCATTGATGTTACAGTTCCCTGTTTTATTTACCTTTTTGCTAGTAGTTGTAGCACATTGTACATCATTAGGCAGTTTTATATTTTTGTAGAACTTGTGCCCTTTGTTTGCGAAGTAAAGCATGATAGAATGAAACAGCTTTTGAAAAAGGTGTTGCACTTTTAAACTCTTAGCATCATATCGCATTGTTTTGCACCATAATGAGATTGAATGAAAATGTGCATTGTGCATTTGCCCAGTCAGGTAATGAACCGACGTAACAACTTAATTTACTAAGATATAACAAAGTTTTAGCAAGTTTACAACTCGATAAGCAAAATACAACAGTGTTGACGACTTAATAGACAGAACTTAAAGAGTAACAATTCAAAACACGAAATACGACAGCTCGACAAAACTTACAACTCGATAAGCAAAACAACAACTCGATAAACAAAACAACAACTCAATAAGCAAAACAACTCGATGAAGTGTACTTCGGACGATCTGGGCAACGGAACGCCTCCAAAACAGAGGGAAATGGAGGCCTTTGACATACCTGATGCACGGAAATGCTTGAAACTTCCTCCCGGAGGGTAAAACAGGACTGAAGGAACACAGCAGAGCATGGCCGGCCACTTTTTTGTAGGTGAAGGGAGAAATGTGGCCGGCCAGCTAGAAAAGGTGGCCGGCCGGCCACTTATCCTGGCAACCATCAATTTTTCGACACGTGTCCCCCTGAATAGTGTTTTCTCCTCTTTAAAAGCTCCAACTTCGGGACTCATTTATTTCATCACTCTTTTGCACAAAAATGGAGGCATTTCTCGTAGAAAATCTCACATCTTGGATCTCTTCTTTGGATGGCTCAGAAAAGTTGAACTTCCGGGGTTTCGGCTTAAATGCACTATTCACCCTAAGTCGTACTCCACTGCACCTCCCTTTTCTCCATACCGCGGCAAGATTCTGGAACCCAGTGACACATGTTTTTAGCTTTGGCGGGCAAGAGGTATGTCCAACTTTTGAAGATTTTCAAGTTTTGATGGAGTCCGAACATTCGGAAGAGATCTTGCCTTAGTTCCGCTTTGGCCACGCCCAAGCTTTAGGGCGGATGTGTGGACTTACTGCGCATGATGCTCGATCTCTGATTTGTAATGAGGAACTAGACATCCTTGGTTTGATCCATCGCTTTTCTGGTGCCGGTGACCGCAGTGACCATCATTGGCAAGGTTTCCGACAACACGCCCTCTGTTTGTGCATGCTATCCCACTTTCTGCTTACCCCGGGTCTGGGTGGACCCAACATCCGTTTGATTGAAGTTGCTCAGGGCTTGAAGGAAGGGAAGAGTTGTATTGCTATGGCATTGGCTGAAACACTGATGGGCTTGGACACTTTCCAACGTCAGGAGACAACCAGATTTGCGAGGAGTCCACTACTGCTGTAGGTAATGTTTCCCACCCGATCTCACATATGTATTTGCTCACATCACTCGGCCCTCAGGCTCGGTTTTTCTCACAACACCCTTATCTCACTGTTTTCTCATCGCACATCTCTCTATTCTTTATTCTCTCATTTTTCATCCCTCCCCAGGTATGGTTGATGGATAAACTGCAGGTTGTGGACTCTTGCCCTGCCTACTCAGCCCGCGGCTACTTTTTTCGGCAACGCCTGGTTGATGCGCTCGATGAGGGATGGTGGTTCAACTAGATGTGCAATCTGCATTGTTGCATTGCTTGCGCCGCCTCTTGGCTTAATCTTCCCAAGAATGAGCTATAGCATGTCCCAGAGGTCAGTCCAAATTAATTGGTCTGACTCACTGTGTGTTCTACTTTCCATTCTAGTTCTTGCGCCAGTTTGGTCATGATCAGACTTGCCCGCCAGAGAGGATTGAGTACCCAGCTGCTTTTCCAGTCCGAGGCGCACAGCTTGCCCGATATGCCACAGCATGGAGGACTAGAGAGTTCTTGGCCCCTGCTCCCACTTTCAGTTGCACTTTGTTTGACGAGTGTTGGGATTGGCTCAATGAAGAGGCACAGGTTGGGCCTAGCTTGGCGTCAGAGGCTTCGACTAGCTCTGGGAGGGGGCGCAGGGACACCTGACTTAACTATGCCCCGGATTTATTGCTTTATTAGTACTTTCAAGTTTTCTTTATGAGTGTAACAAAAAGCAACTCCAATTGTATGCAAGAGTGAGAGAACTTTGTGTTGAAATCAATGAAATTGAAGGTTATGGTACTGAAAATTTTCCGCTTGGGTCCAAAAATGGTCTTAGTTGTAAAAAGATTAATTTGAACAAAGTCAACTTCTATTAAAACTTTTAAAAACTATTTTCGATATGGATCAGAACTGGACATGCCTGAAATCTGTCACTGAGATGCGCAACCTCGGATCCTAGCAACTGGAAAGTTGCCCCTAGTCTGAATGGTACTGCGGCACTGCATGGCAACGGAAAGTTGCCCCTAGTCTGAATAGCATTGTACCGGAGATCACGGCGAATGCTGATGGAAGAAGATGACTGAGATGATCAAAATGGACAAAGTTGATCGGGGAAAAGTTTATGGCTGAACTTCAGGGTGAAGTTGCCTACGTATCCCAAAGATGGGAATCAAGCCTTATGTAGTTCAGGCTCAGGTTTGCTCGGGTATTTTTTACTCTCCTTTTGCACTCTAACTTTTGCCGAGGCCGCCCTTTGCGGGTTTTCAACCTTGCGAGCTCAGTTTTTATGATTTCAAATTTTTTATGCTCTGAGTTTTGCCTAGGTCGCCCTTTCGGGTTTTCGGCCTAGCGAGCCTCTCAGGGATGATATTTTTTCAACTTGTCCATATTGATCGGTTGTGAGAATTCTAAGCCATCTAGATCCATCAGAACCACAGCTCCACCTGACCAGATTGACTTGATGATGTAGGGACCAGTTCAATTGGGTCTGAACTTGCCCCTTGGGTCGTGGATGGGAGCTCGGTTGTCCTTGAGCACCAAATCTCCTTCTTTTAAATTCCTAGACTTAACCTTCTTGTTGAAAGCCCAGGCAATTCTGCGTTGATAACCTTGGACATGGTACAGTGCTTTCAGCCTTCTTTCATTGAAGAGCATAAGTTCCTCAAATCTGCTCTGCTGCCAATCCGCTTCGGCTATCTGGTACTCAGCCAATACTCGTAATGACGGGACCTCAATCTCAATAGGCAAAACGGCCTCCATCCCATAAACCAATGAGTACGGAGTCACCCTAGTAGAAGTTCTGATTGAAGTCCGGTAGCCCCATAGAGCGAACGGCAGCTTATCTGGCCAGTCCCTACAGGTTTCCACCATCTTCTGCAGTACGTGCTTGATGTTCTTGTTAGCGGCCTCGATCGCTCCATTGGTTTGCGGCCGATAGGTAGACGACTTATGAAAAGCCACATTGTATTTCTCCAACAAATCAATCACCTCCTTCTTGAAGTGGGAACCATTGTCTGAAATTATTTCGTTTGGGACCCCGTAGCGACAAATGATGTTGTTTCTGATAAATTTTGCAACGTGCAAAGCCTTCAACACCGCATAAGATTGGGCCTCAACCCACTTTGTGAAATAATCTATCGCTACCAAGATGAACTCATGCCCATTCGACTCCTTCGGCGGGACAACTCCGATTACATCGATTCCCCAGACTGAAAAAGGCCATGGCGAAGTAATGTTGTACAGCTTTGACGGCAGAATGTTTATGCGATTTGCATGAATCTGACATTTGTGGCATCGCCTGACAAAACCGATACAATCCTCCTCCATGGTGGACCAGTAATAACCCTGTCTGAGGATTTTCCGTGCCAACATTACCCTATTCATGTGCGCACCACATTCTCCCCCGCGGATGGCTTCCAACAGACGCTTTGACTCTTCGGCATCAACACACAGTTTATGCATTCCCAGATGACCCCTTTTATACAGTTGACCCCCGCAGATGATGAACTGAACTGCCATTCTCCTGATTGCCCTTTTGTCTTTGGCATTTACCCCTAGCGGGTATGCTTCTTTCTCCAAGAAGTTCCAGATGTCATAATACCAGGGGTTTTCGTCCTGAACTTCGTCTATAGCAGCAATCGACTCGTAGGCAAGTGCAAATTTCTAGTCGATGATGACTGGACGCATCCGGACTCCACACGAGATGTCTATCATAGAAGATAGAGTTGCTAAAGAATCTGCGAATCTGTTGTTCTCTCTTAGTAGATGAGTAAAACTTAGCTTCTCAAACCGAGGAATCAGCAAGTCTAAGGTCTGGTGATAAATCATCATCTTTTTCTCTTTTACTTTCCAGTCTCCTTTAGCTTGAGACAAAACAAGGTTCGAGTCCCCAATGACGTCCAACCGTCTTACCCCTAGTTCCAGGGCGACTTCTAGACTAGCAATGCACGCCTCATATTCTGCTTCATTGTTCGAGACTTTGAATCGGAGTTTGAAGGCTAGAGGGATACGGGAATTGTCGGGTGCTATCAGCAACACTCCTATCCCATACCCGTATTCATTTGACGCTCCGTCAAAGTACATCGTCCAAGTTTCGTCGTCGATATGTAAAATGGCTTCATCTGGGAATAAATACTCGACTGCTTCACCCCCTTCTACTGGATGGTCGGCTAAGAACTCTGCCACTGCTCTTCCTTTGACCGACTTGCGCGTTACATACTTTAGATCAAATTCGGAGAGCAACAGCAACCAACGAGCTAGCCTACCCGTAAGTGCTGGTTTCTCGAAAAGATATTTGATGGGATCAAGTCGTGAAACCAACATTACGGAATGAGCTAACAAGTAGTGCCGCAGCTTCCTGGTAGCCCATACCAAAGCTAAGCAAGCCTTCTCCAGCGGAGTGTAGCGGGTTTCGTACTCCAGCATCTTCTTGCTGAGATAGTAGATGGCTCTCTCCACCTTGTCTTCTAATTCTTGTGCAAGCATGCAGCCCATTGTAGTTTGATTCTTGGCAGATACAAAATCAATCGGTTTCCGGTTCTGGCAAAGGACAACACGCGGGTTCTCAGAATATTCTTTAATCTGTTCAAATGCAGCTTGACATTAGCCGTCCCATTGGAACTTCTTTCCTTTCTTAAGGAAGCCAAAAAGTGGTTCACAAGTCAAGGTTAATTTTGAGATAAACCGTCTTATGAATTGCACTTTACCCAGAAAGCCTCGCACCTCCTTTCAAGTCCTTGGTGGTGGCATTTCTAAGATGGCCTTGATTTTGAAAGGGTCGACCTCGATGCCCCTTTGTGTAATCAGAAACCCTAGCATTTTTCCCGCTGTAACACCAAATGTACACTTCTGAGGGTTTAACCGCAACCGGAATTCCCTGATCCTTTGAAAAAACTTGTGCAAGGCGGTGTAGTGGCCCTCTCTTTCCTTGGATTTGACAATCATGTCGTCCACGTACACCTCAACCTCTTTGTGGATCATGTCGTGTAATATCGTGGTTGCGGCCCGTTGATAAGTAGCTCCCGCGTTCTTCAACCCAAATGGCATGACTCTATAACAGTACGTCCCCCACGGGGTGGTGAATGCAGTCTTCTCCCGATCTTCTGGCGCCATCACTATCTAGTTGTAACCTGAGAAGCCATCCATGAATGAGAGCAAAGCATGCCCTGTTGTGAAATCCACCAACTCATCGATATGCGGTAGGAGAAAGTCGTCCTTCGGACTACCTCTGTTCAAATCCCTGAAATCCACACATACCCGGATCCTGCCATCCTTCTTCGGCACCGGAACAATGTTGGCCAACCAAGTCGGATATTCTGATACCAACAGGAAGCATGCGTCGATTTGCTTGGTGACTTCTTCCTTAATCTTGAGAGCCCAGTCGGGGCGGATCCTTCTGAGTTTCTGTTTGACAGGTCGGGCCTCGGGGTCAAGGGGGATCCGATGCTGTACAATCTCAGGATCGATTCCAGGCATGTCTTCGTAGGACCACGCGAAAATATCTTTGAAATCTTTTAATAAAGCGACTAAGCGCTCGCGTTCCTCCGAAGACAACGTGGACCCGATCTGGACCAGCCACGGGTCCTCCTCAGTACCAATGTTCACGGTAGTAATTTCATCCATTAAAGGTTTGACAAATCTCTCTTGCTCTTGCTCAATTAAACGTTGCAAAACCGGAAGAACTTCGTCCTCGTCGTTTTCATCAAAATTTTAAAAATCTAAATTAATACAATAAATCAAGGGCACAGAAAAGTACTTAGAAACCACAGTTACTTGATTCTCATTAAGTTCATCCAAATCGTCCGATTCATTTACAACAGACTCAAATGAAAAGGAAAAAGACGACCTAGACAGGACTGTGGTATCCGGGTTATCATCCCCAGGATTACCAAATTCAGACTCAGTCGAGCTGGAACCTGATTCTGACTCACAAGACTCAGTGGAATCGATTAGGCTCACTACTGACCGGTCTTCTTTGGACAAAAATCCTCCTCGTATTGCCAAGTGAGAGAGGTGCGATAGATGCATCCAAGATAGTCATTTGGTAGGCCCGACCGTTTCATCCCCAATCATGGAAACCGCGAAGTTATCCCCAAGCACTTATGGTCGATCAGAGGATCGAGAAAGTAGACATGCGATTACTACCCCATTTCAATTTCGTGCCTCGGGATCTCTTGCCTTACCGCTTCAACCTCGGTTGATGGATCATCGCTGCTGCAACGTCATCCCGGATAGTTGCAGTCGAAGAAGATCTCGAAACACGACGCGCTTCCTCCGCGTTTAGCCATGGCTCGGGAAGCGCAAAATGGAAAGTCCTCCCCTCCGGACGAAGCGTCCGCTCAGGTACTCGAGTGGGCCTATGCATTAACTCAAAAGGCTTCCCAGCCTGCTTTGCTCTGGCTCTTCCGGCCATTTCTTTTCCCTTCCTCACCCAGTCCTCTTTGGTGGGCAGATAACCCAAGCCAAAGGTATGAGGGTTGTGTGGTACTTCGGCTAATGCCGCAACGCCTTTCCGGCCGCTCCTTCCTAATCCCATCCCGGGGATATGTTGTAGCTTGTTCATGAGGTAGACAGACTAAGCACTGACGTACACTCCTTCATTCACAGCCACGATATTCTGCACCACCCGGGCCTCAGCCAAAGTGAACCCTGATAAGAAGACATCCTCTGTGCCATGCTCAATTTCCAAGACTGGACACTTCTGGCGGCGGATGGATTGATGAATTCCCGAAGACAATAGCCACCCCCTTCCCGTGAGGGTATTTCAATATCTGATGTAGAGTGGAAGAGACTGCCTTTACTTGGTGCAACCACGGCCGCCCCAAGAGTAGATTGAAGGTTGCAGGAACGTCCAAGACATGAAATTCAATGTTATGTTGTCCCGGACCAACTTGAGTCTAAATTTTGACAGTCCCCATCATTTCCCTGCTGGTATTATCATATGTCCTGATCACCTGAGTAGTCGACGCGAAGTCCGCGGGCTTCAACCCGATTGCATACGCTGTTCTGGCTGGGCAGACATTGATGGCGGATCCGGTATCAACAAGTACCACCGGTATCCACTTGTCTCTACATTCCACGGAAACGTAGAGGGGTTTGTTATGATTTGTGCCCTCAGGCGGTAGTTCTTTATCTGAAAAGGTTAATGCTAGGGAACCTCCTCCCGGAAAGACCAAATTTCAACCAACGCTTCCGTGTAGTATCTATAGAGTTTGACCTTGTCCATAGCAGATAGGACGGCTTATGCGTGTACTCATGACGCCATAGCGACCCCAGATGGAGATGTCTGCTTGTATCTTCTTCAATTGCTTGAGCACAGCTTCTTCTTCAATCTGTTTCTCCTTCTGTTTCTCAGCTTCTTTGTCTTTTCTAGACGCTTCAGGTTGGTCTAAGTGCTGGGGCTTGAAGTACCGCCCACTTCTTGTCATATGAGTGACCTCATCAATATACCAGGTATTATCTGGTTGGTTACTTCCCCAATCTTCATCTGTGTGGGCAAGACATAAGTCATCGTCTTCCCACGACATTCCGTCGGCAGCCGACAGACACCTGTCCAGCTCTGGTATGCTTGTACCCGCAGAACCGATCCTCATACTCAACATTTTACGTTCGTGCACACAAAGACCCCCACATGGGCCTTAGCTTTTCTGATTCTCTCGGAATCCTCAAATCTTTGTTGTTCCAACTGCGTCAGTACAACTAGTGGTTCAATACTCCCTGCATTTACAATCCCCAAGTTTTGAGTGAAATTCTTAGTGCCGGCGCTCTCTAGCGGTGTATTCTGACTCTCGACCCTTCCGGCCACCACTGATACTCTTGCCCCTGCCGGGCCCTGTTCTGGTTGATATTTTACAATGTCTGGTTGATCATCTAACCATCCGGTAACTTCTGCCGACTCCTCATATTCAAACCAGTTGATTGCTGCATCCCCTGATTCTTGGTCACTGAAGAACTGGAGGTTGGCAAGGTCCTCTCCTACAGCTGTTAGGTCATCCATTCCCCGTTCAAATCTGTCCCCCTGAATCACACATAATTCTGCTCTTTCTGGCAGCCCTGTACTCAGCTCAGACTGGCCCACTGACTGGATGTATTCACTTGGATCATAGGCTCCTGCAGCGAGATTCCCAGACTGTTCAATCTCAGACTCAGCAACCCCTCTTTCCTCTGAAATCTGCCATGTCCCATCTTCGGTGGTCACCACCACTGGCTCAGATTGGGTTGTGGAGATGTCCATCATGCACAAGTCAGTGCAGACCGGAAGGATCACCTCTGGCTTAGGTAGGTGGGATGGGGTGATATAGATACTAGGATCGTAAGACACGACCCCAGTTTGGATGAAGTTGATTCTGTTGGGAGGAGGGGCTTGGTTATGTGGTGGGAGAGGATTTGTCGTGACGTTGGGTTTTTCGGGAGGCGCGATCACCTGCTTGTCAATAAGATCCTGGATCTCATGACGCAATCTGAAACAACGGTCGGTGTCATAACCGTGCTATTGGTGATACGCGCAGTATTTTGCTGAGTCATGAGAGGGAGGGAGTGGATTTGGTAGTGGCCTCGGCTCTAGGGGCATCAAATGCTTCTTCCTGATTAACACCCCTAGAGCTTTGGACAGGGGCATATATAGGGGGGTGAAGGTTCTTTGGCCTCTGGGTTGATATTTGGTGTTTTGGGTATTGTTTCGGATCTTGAGAAAGGCGTGGTATCATGGGTCTTAGGAGGGGTGGTGGTGACCGTGCTCACTTCGAAGCTCGTGTAGTTCTTGGCGCCACTCGACTGCGTTGTTATTCTGATTGAAAGTCCTTCTAGGTTGCTCCCTATCCTGGTTGATCAGACCTTGTTTCATGGCATCCTTGATCTGTACCCTCATCTCGTGCAAATCTGAGAAGGTAGGAAAAGGGAGTACAATCATCTTCTGCATCAACTTTGGTTGGAGATTGCGCACAATCATCCTGATTTGATCTTTGTTTGTAGGCCTTAAGGTCATTATCGATGCCTTTGCCCTCCAATGAGTTACGAAGTCTGAGAACGTCTCCTTGGGTTCCTGCCTCGTTGTTTCGAGATCACGAGTTGTAATCTCGATCTGTGTATTGTACGAGTACTGTGTAACAAAGGCCTCAGCCATTTCATCCCAGCTTCTTTTTACCTCATCCTCTAACTTCGCGTACCAGATGGCTGCCACACCCAACAAAGTTTGGCCGAACAGAGAAAGCTTTTGTGGTCGGGTTAGGCCCATTGGCCGCAGAATGTCTGAGAATAGCCGAAGATGGACCATGGGGTCCCCAGACCCATCAAAACGGTCAATTTGTGGCATCTTGAACCTATCGGGCAATGTTACGGCCACGTCAGTGTATCCGTCCTCGATGTCCGGAATGGCCTTCACCCCTTGTGATTTCTTGAAAAGCTTCTCAAGCTTACTCAATTTTAGAGCTGTATGGTCCATTTCGAACTTAAAGGGAGAGTCCGGGTGGTTGGGTGTATGGGTCTTGGACAGTTGAGGCGGAAACGGGGGCGGAGCTGGCCCCGTTGGAAGATTCGTGTCCTCTTGGATATTCTGGGCATTTGGCACGGTGTTTTGGGTGTTTGGTAGAGCATTCTGAACAGTAGGAGCCTGCTCGGGTAATGGGGGCCCTGGTGGAGGAGGAACCTGATGTGAAGCAGATGCCGCATTTTGCTGTTGCAGTCTAGTGATTAGCTCGGCTTGCTGGGCCATGATTGCAGCTTGTTACTTAGAGAACTCTGCTTGGCGTGCAGCGTCCTCTTGCATCTGTCTCATGCTCTCCTGCATTTGGCGCATTAGGGCTTCTACCCCTGACGTATTTTGCTGATCTATCTGACTGACTGGTAGATTTATTTCTATAGCAACAATTGGGATCTCAATCCTACTGTCCTCTGATGGAGTAACCCACTGTTCTGGCAACCTCTGTTCTGACACACTGCGCTTCCTTGGCTTTCTCCTGACAACGAGGGGTAAAGAATAGAACACTGGATGTCCGTCAACCAGATCCTCAGATCGATTGAGTCGGCGACCTCGTGTCCAAAGTGCTTGGGGAATATCTACTGGGTTGGAAGCAATGGTGCTAAAACTGCTCTAGCAAAAGATAAATAAAGCGAAAAAGAAATAAATAACCAGATAAATGAAGATCATGACAGCTTAAAGTAAATACACAACACACAGTCGGGCATACAACACACGGTTGATAAGCTGAAAAACACACTGTCTCCAAATCGATCATCGCTCTCGAATCATCGTTTCCCAAAGATGAACTCGATACTGCAGATAATCGATTCTCAACATCTGTTGACCGATGCTCGCAGTTCGATGCCCAGACTCATACACTGATACATGCATTCCCGTAGAGACGCACTCTAAAGCACATAACAGGTAAGTGAGAGCCAAAACACCCCTATGTAGGAGTAGGGTTTCCCTGTCCTATTTTGTCAGGAGCTAGGGTCTCACTACGCACACAGCGGTTTTAAACAACCTATATCGGGTAAGCAACCTGTCCTAGTTTGGAATGGTCACTACGGATCAGAATATGCACTAGGTCGAATGATTGAAAAGGGTGCCCCAGTAAAACCGGGATTTGTGTTCCCATACTGGCAGAGCCCATAATCGGTCAGCCTTATGGTCATGCCTTGACAAGACAAGCCTCCGGCAAACCGTTCAGGAATAGCATATGGCAAACACGGTGTCCTAGGCGCACCAATGCAAATGCAATGCAAAGAAACACACAAGTGCAGTCAAACCCAGATATCATGAGTTCGAGTCAAGTTCTCTAAATCCCCAACAGAGTCGCCAGAAACTGTAGACAAGCCCGCGGGGGGACCTCGCTACAGCTTAGACTCGATTTGTTGTCACGGTTCTTAATCTTAACCAAAGAGTCCAAATCTGGCAAATCGTTTTGAGGAAACTGATTTTTGAAAGAAGTGCCAAACATGGACTGCTTTGCCAAATACAGAGTCACAACCTAAATATTTTATTTTGAGAAATTTAGGAAACCCTGACTCGTTGCCTAAAGCCACGTGTCCGTCATCACCAAAGTTGCCTCGGCTCGGGAACTTGGGTACGATTGGGGGAGGTCACCGTGAGCACTCGCCGCCGGTCAAAAGGCCTCTACTAACCATGATATCTCGATTTTGAAAACATTATGCGTTCTTATTCCTAAGTATTAGCCTAGGTTACTATGTGATGCGACAAAGATACAAGTATAGACTGAGTCGTCTGAATTGGAACAAAACACTTCATGTTTGTTTGTGAAAATGGTTTGCTACTCGCAAGTAGGCTTAAAATGCGGATTCTGCCACCCTCAGGTGGGCTTGGAAAAACATGATTTTGCCACTATCTAGTGGGCTTAAAACAAGCATTTGATGAATTGTTCTAATCCAAACAACCCAACCTTCACCCACAGGCATTCAAGCAGTTATATCACATAAGCAGTTAGCCTCATGGTAAGCATGCTATTCATGGCAGTCACTAACACGCATGCAAGGATGCTAAAGCATAAAAACTCACCAAGTATTCCAAGCCAAAACAGAAACTACATTAGAAATCATGCATGATCCTAAGTATACAGAAATGCCTAATGCAACACATGCAAAAATGCAAACTATAGCAGGCTCGACTATTCTAAACATTGCATATGGAATGCTACAGCTAACATGTATTCAACTTGGAATTGAAATACAAATGCAGTTAGTATGATGCGCCGAGCCCGGTGCATGCAAGACAGATGAATGAATACAAACATGCTATCATACTGTATGCTAATTGAAACATGCCCTAATCTAACCATCATAAGCAGGTAAATAAAAGGGAAGAAAGACGTGAGGTTGGAAGACATACATCACACTCACCCACACTTATTACAATTATGCCCTCACGCAGAGGGTCCAAATAAATATACAGTCCCGAATAAAAGAATAGTACAGTCCAAATAAATATTACAGTCCAAATATGTACAAAAATCCTAATTAATTATCAAATTAATCTAGGAAAGCTACAAATTGGCATGCAAGCCAAGGACTGCCTCAACTCTGATGAATGGTGTATGTTTGGGCTGTCTTGCGCGGAAATCCACTGGGATGCCCCAATTAGCCTCCGTTTTGCAATTGTTCTTGGAAAGCGCGCCAAACTCTGAAAAGTTGCTGATTCTTGATCTTGCTACAACAGAGAGCAGGAAAGGGGCATAACAATGTATTTTCACAAATATATGCATGTCTCGATCTTCGTGCCACCAATCACGCATCTCGATGCATGATGGCCGAGGAGTCGAATTGCACAATTCAATATAAGATGAATGCATATGAGGACACAACAAGACCTAACTCCATCATGGATAATCCGGAGTGTCGGTGACTGGGGAATTGAGACACGTTCTGTCACTTGGAGTACGAAACGTACCTCGTTTCCCGTGCTTGGGCTAACTCCTATCCCGAACACGATGCAGTATGCATGACATGCATGAATGTAAACTAAGATATAACCTAACATGCACAATGTTATGAAATGGCATACACGTTGCACGAGGTGAGATGGCATACACAATGCGCTAATATACAATCTAGCATACACAATGCTATGGAATGAAATGGCATACACAATGCGTAATGGACTTACACCAATATAAGTGGACCTCAGCCACACTCACATAAGAGGCCATTAGATGAAAATGAGACAACTCGAGATGCGTGCATGCGTGCACGCAAACCGAGAACCGAACCTACGGCACGGAATGCCACTCTAACAAGACATGGCAAAACACAAAAAAAATGGCATACTATCATGCAAAAATCAGAGGTAAAATGAGATGCAAAACAGCCCCGAAACCCGATAAAATGAAACCCGATGCATGAAACGAGTCCCAAAACACGGGTTTTGGCGCATGAAATAGCCTGTAACTATACAATGCATACATAATTTGAATATGAAATTAAAAGACAGAAGAAAGGCAGCCCCGAGACAAGCATTTTTACAGTTTAGAGTGAGGCCAAACAGTGGGCCCAGGTAGGGCTAAATTAGCATACAAAAATGGCTCCGCAAGGGAGGTAATGAAGCAAGTCACAAATTCTGGCTCCAAACAGAGAAGGGGCCTTCTAAAATATTGAATAGGGGCCAAAAATATGATGTTTTACAGTTTATGAAAGGTCCCAAAAATAGATACAAATATGCCAAAGATCTCATGCAAGAAATGAGCCAACCAAGGGGCAAAGAAGCAAGTAGTGGCTGGAGGCCTCAAACAAGTGAGGGCCCTTCAACAATGTTGAATAGGGACCCAAAATATGTCTTTTTACAGTTTAGCACCAGCCCCAAAACAGTATACAAGTATGCTCAAAATATCATGCAAAATGAGGCCACCAAAGAGGGCTATAACATGAAGTATACAAAGGGTGTCTCAAACAGCCATAGACCCTGAATAAAACATCAAGAGGGGATCAAAATAGGGCCATTTTCAGTTCAGACCAAAGTCCAAAAAAAGAGACACAATGGGCTAATAAATCATGCAAAAATGGGGACCAAAGAGGGGTTCAATGGCAAGTGACACATGGAGGTCCCAAACAGTGATGAGCCCTTCTTAAATGTTTAAGAAGGGCTCAAAATAAGCTACTTCACAATTTATGACAGAGCTCAAAACAGATTATATATAGGCTAAAAATATCATGCAAAAATATGGCATCCAAGAGGGGTAATGAAGAAAGTGGTGGCTGGAGGTCTCAAACAGGGTAAGACCCTACAACAAACATGACAAATGGCTCAAAATAAGCCTAGTTCCAGTTAGATTTGGAGCCCAAAACAGCAAGCAAAATGGCTAAAAAAAAGATACAAAAATAAGCTCAAAAATGGGAAAATGGTGCTCACCCTTGAAGACCAACTCTTAGCTGCCTTTTGGCTTGAGAAGTGGTGCCTTCTAGCTGCTAGAAAGTCCTCCAAACTGCTGGAAATGGAAGTGGTGGTGTGGTGCTAGATGGTGGTGTGGAAAAAGGGGTTGGACTTGAGAAGTTTGAAGCTTAAAGGGAGAGGGAGAGGGAGATATGTATGCAAGGCTCTTAGGGATTTTTTCCAACCCAAAAACCAGAGCTGGAGGCTCTGTTATATAGGCAAATGAGGGGGAGAAAGAGGGGGAAAAATGGGGGGGGGGGGAAACATTCAAGTTTCCCCCAAAAAATTTGGCCCCCCGGATACAAAATCTGGGGGGGGGGAAAGTGTATAATTGTAATGTACTCACCCTGAGGAGCAAGGCCGGCCAGTTTTTGAGGTTGTAGGTGGCCAGCCGGCCAAGGGTCAAACAGGTCAATGCAAATTAATGGCCGGCCACCACAGATTGGTGGCCTCTCATGTGTCCTCAACACAACCCTGTGGTTGAAAATTGGCAACTGTGAACCAGGAGAGAGAACAACCCACTTTTCAAAGGGGTTCAAAAGGGTCAACTGGAATTACTGGCCGGCCACCAAATATTGGTGGCCTCCCAGATGTGTACATCACAAATATGGGGTTTAGAGTGCAAGAAAATTGTCCAAGGGTGGTCAACATTGGCCTCGAAGTGAGAAAAAACGGGCGTCAGAGGGCGATGATGGAATATAACTAGTTATTGGAAAAATTACTGGCCTCCCACCCATCTATGACCTTCCTGGTGATGAAACATAGGTCCCTGCCAAAAATGAACGAAAACTGATGCAAAATGAAGGTTCGGGGGCCGAAACGCGCAGTCCGGGGCCCTGAAAACCGACTGTTTGGCACCGGGAGTGGTGTTCAACCACGAAGTTGGTCTCTCGGACCTTAGTGTCCCTTAAAAGGGAGGAAATAAAATGCATGCCAAAAACCGGAACAAACGGAGGTGATTAGGCGGTCCCGAACCGAGGCACACGGCTTGACAGCAAACTCGAAATGGGCAAAGGCAAATGGCCTCTGACCCACGAAATGTAGCCCACAGCCACTGAGAGATGGTCTACTAGACCCCTCTCTCCCTCTGGGAAATGAAACAGAGAAAACCGAGTCTGGTTCGCAAACCGAGGCAAGGCACAGAAACAGTTCGGAAGTCCGGAGGCAAGGCTCACGGCCGAGACTCTAAAACCTCTGGACGAGCACGATATGCAACATCACCAAGCGCTCAATCGGTGACGTCTAAGTCTTAAGGTCGGTCAAAAATGGGGTGTCTACAATAGCCAAGTATGTGGAATGGCTATCTAATATGGTGCTTGTGGTTAAGAAGAACAGTAAAATGAGGGTATACATTGATTTCAGAAACTTGAATTTAGCAACTCCAAAAGATGAGTACCTTATGCCTATAGTGGATCTGTTGGTAGACAGTTCAGCAGGGCATTAAGTTTTATCAATGATGGATGGGCACTCTGGTTATAACCAGATCTGCATTGCAGAGGAGGATGTCCACAAGACAGCATTCAGATGTCCTGGAAATATTGGCACTTTCGAATGGGTTAAAATGCCATTTGGCCTGAAAAATGCTGGAGCTACATATCAGAGGGCTGTGAACACTATCTTTCATGACCTCATTGGAGGGTAGTTAGAGTGTTATATTGATGACATTGTAGTGAAATCTCGGTCCATGGAGGAGCATCTGTTTCATTTAGAAGCAGCTTTTGAAAGAATGAGGAGGTTCAAGTTAAAACTCAATCCCCTTAAGTGTGATTTTGGTGTGTCATCTGGAAACTTCTTGGGTTATGTAGTGCACAAGAAAGGAATACAGATTGATCAAAATAAAGCTAAAGCCATCATTGAAGCCAGGCCTCCATCAAGTAAGAAAGAATTACAAAGGTTCCTTGGATAGGTTAACTTTCTTCGAAGGTTCATTTCTAACACTGCAGGGAAAACTAAGTATTTTCTTCCTTGTTAAGGCTGAAAGATGAAGAGGAATTTTATGTGGACATCAGAGCATCAAATTGCTTTCGAATGTATCAAAGCCTACTTGGCCAACCCTCCAATGCTGATGCCACCAAAGGGTGATAAGCCCTTGAAGTTGTACATAGCTGCAGCAGAAGATTCATTGGGAGTTTTCTTGGCCCAAGATAATGAAGAAGGCAAGGAGCAAACTGTTTATTACCTTAGTAGGTTTTTAAATTCTTGTAAATGTAAATATTCAGCTGTTGAAAAGTTGTGTCTTGCTTTGTATTTTGTTGCAATGAAATTAAGATACTATCTTTTACCTACAACTGTCTTGGTAATTGCAACCATAGATTTGGTTAAGTACATGTTATCTAGACCTATGTTGAGGGGAAGAATTGGCAAGTGGATACTAGCCTTATCAAAATTTCATCTAGAATATGTCCCTCAAAGGGCAGCAAAAGGACAAGTTTTAGCCAATTTTCTGGCAGACCATCCATCTCAAACAGAGAGCCAAGAGATAATGGAACTTGGTATGGCTAGTGTTGAGCCATGACAGATGTGGTTCGATGGGTCGAAAGCCAATGGCTTAACTAGAATTGGTATTGTGATTAGGTCTCCATAAGGGGTAGAGACCACACATGGTTTCAGAGTGGATGAAGTTACCTGTTCTAATAACCAAGCTGAATATGAAGCCTTAATAGTGGGACTAGAAATTCTTATTGGATTACAAGTTCATGCAGTTGACATATTTGGAGATTCTCAATTGGTGGTTAACCAAGTGAAAGGGATTTTCAAGTGTCAAAGCATAAGTATTTTACCATACTATGTTGTTGCATTACATTTGCTTTCTCAATTTCAAACAGCAAATGTAACTCATTTTTCAAGATTCTTGAATAATAGAGCTAATGATGTGGCTCAGAAAGCTTCGAACTTCAAGAGAAGGGATAATGCCCAAAGGAACATAAGCCAAACAACATATCAGAAATTGATACCACCTTTGAATGAAAGGAATGTGGTCTTGGAAGTCAATCATAATGACTTACAAGAACAAGATTGGAGGCATCCAATAATGCAGTACTTGGCTGGTCCATCTTCGAAGGCTAGCAGGAAAATTAAATTGCAATCTATGCAATATATGATATATGGTAATGCTCTCTACAAAATGGGGGAGATGGCTTATTGCTGGAATGTTTAGGCCCAAAAGAAGCATTAACAGCTATGGCTGAGGTTCATGAAGGCATCTGTAGTGCTCATCAGCCTGGTGTGAAGATGAAATGGTTGCTTCGAAGGCATTCCTACTATTGGCCAACTATCCTTAAAGACTGCATAGAGTATGCAAAGGGTTGCCAGGCATGCCAAAAGTATGGCACAATAAGGTATGTGCCCATAATTGACCTACATACAGTAGTGAAGCCTTGGCCATTCAGAGGATGGGCCATGGATATGATGGGGAAAATACACCCACCTTCTTCGAAGCATCATTGTTTCATTCCAGTGGCCACTGATTACTTCACTAAGTGGGTCGAAGCTAAGCCATACAAGGCTGTAGACCAGACTAAGGTTATTGGATTTATTAAGGATCTAATCCATATATTTGACATCCCACAAACTATAACTGTGAATAATGGGACTGTGTTCGATGGGAAGATGGTGAAGTCCTTTGTGGCAGAATTTGGAATTAGTCTCATTAATTCCATCCCATATTATGCACAAGCCAATGGTCAAGCTGAATCATCCAATAAGTCCTTGAAAAAAGGAATACAAAAGGTTGTGGAGGACAATCCCAGGGATTGGCATAACTTATTGTTGGATGTGTTGTAGGCTTACAGAACTTCCCCAAGGTCAAGCACAGAAGTCACCCCTTATGCCTTAGTATATGGGCATGATGCAGTATTACCTGTGAAGATCAATGTTAAGTCTTTGAGGGTAAGGTGCCAAAATCCGTTAGATCCTGAGCGATACCATCAAA
This sequence comes from Camellia lanceoleosa, assembly GCA_025200525.1. Taxonomy (NCBI): domain Eukaryota; kingdom Viridiplantae; phylum Streptophyta; class Magnoliopsida; order Ericales; family Theaceae; genus Camellia; species Camellia lanceoleosa. The sequence continues at coordinate 139,171,792 of CM045765.1, read as the reverse complement.
GTATGTGCTTGGAGTTAGAAAGCATAGATGAAGTTAGAGTTCTGGCATTAAATAACATTCTTTTCCAAAAGAGGAAAGCAGCCAAGAATTATAATAAGAAAGTCAAACACATTGGCTTTGATGAAGGTGATTTGGTATGGAACACAATAATCCAATAGGAATTAAAAGCCATAAGTTTGACAAGTGGTCACCTAACTGGGAAGGACCATATCAAATTCATAAAGTTCTGCCTTTTGGAGCATATCATTTGAGAAATTTGAATGGTTATGTACATTCCAAAAGGATTAATGGCAAATATTTGAAACCTTATTTTCCAACCATTTGGGAAACACAAGGAATAAAATAAACACCAAGTATAAGAACACAAGACTACTCAGATGATTAGACAAGGATTTGTTTTTTCGTAAAGAGTTAAGTACATTTTGCCACAAATTGGCCCAAAAATCATTACAATGTCTTAATTGTTCTTTTACAACAGATTCTCTATTGCTAAGTGATGAAAATAGTTGAATAGCTGCAGCTATTTCTTCTTTCCGATTGGCCAGTCCTTGGTTGGTGATTTGCAGTTTGGTATCAGTTCGGACTAAGGCCTGGTTCACTGCAGATAGCTTCTCTTCAAGTTGAGCTTTCCTCTCCAATAGCTGAACTCGAAAGTGAGAGGCAGAGGAGTGTTGTTCCTTGAGCTCTGAGACTTCAGTATGTACTTGGGAAACAAAACTCTAGTCTCTAGCCAATTTCTTCTCCGCAGCTTTGGCAGCATGGCAAATGTTGATGTAGAAGTCGATAGTAGCTGCTGCCTGGGATAAGTGACTTGAGACATCCATGCCTGACTGTTTAGCAACTTGCAGCACTAGAGGAACCTATCTCTTATTATAGGCCTTTGCAAAGCCTCGAAGGGGAGCCTCGAAAAGGAGATTAACAGTTCCAGGCAGGTGTCTAAGCCCATCAGAGGTGCAGAAGGCTTGCTGTTGGAGAAAGGAGAGCTTTCAAGAATTTGTAGCAAGGAGTCGGCCAAAACTAATGGCTCAACTTAAAAATTGGTTATTGGAGAGGTAGAGGGCACATCGAAGAGACTGGCTAGCCTGGCTTCGAAGATGTCTACCTCATCCGTAGACATGAGGGGTGCATAGAGAGTTGTGGTGGAAGGCATAAAGGATTGCATAGAGATAGGAGAAATGGATGGAGCATCTTTGGCAGTCTCTATGGTCTTAGCCACCAATGAATCAAGTGAAGAGGGGCTGGAAGTAGGCAAAGGTAATGAACTATGAGTTGGAGAACTACCAGCACCCTCAATTGGGGAATCAAATACCTTCGAAGAAGAGGTAATGGTTGAAATTTCCTTAGAAGGAGAAGGAAGAGCAGGGCCCGAATGAGAGGTAAATTGAAACAGGTCAAAGGTTAGATACGAAAGATATGGAGTCAGACCAGAAGAAAGAGTTACAGGAATGCTATGACTCAAATAAGGTACATCAAATGCAGGCCTTGGAAGTGAGAGCAATATCTGAATAGCCCTTACATTTTGCATTTGATCAACTTTAACTGAAATTGAGGGAGTCCTCATTGGAAGTATAGCCTCAGTAGTTGTTGCTGCAAAAAGGAAGAAACGTAATGTCAAGCTTCAATGTCAAAATTTGATAAGGAAAAACAGTAGAAGTATGAAAGAAATTACTTGTTTCAGAAATGTTGGCAGTGATGGGAGAGCTACGAAGGGAGTAATGTTTGGCAGTTTGTTGCCTTCTTGCAGTTTCCCTTTGTAATGCATCAGCAGCAGCAGCTTCATCTCTCAGAAATTATTGTTGCCATCTCTTCTCAGCCCTCTCGAAGACAATTATGGCCTTAGAATGTTCTTGTTCTACTACCGCTGCCTCATGGATGGTATCGTCAACCAAGTTAGTAGCAGAAGCAGTCACTTTCTTTCTTTTTTCTATTACCTTGGCAATTGTCTCAGAATCGGAGTCTTCTGTGAAATCAAAAGGAGAGACAGTCATCTTTCTTTTCTTTCTTCTCTGTATTGGTATTGTCTGCTCCTTCTCAATTTCCTTCTCAACTTCTTCAATCTGGGATCTAGATTCTGTAAAGATGAGCTCCTCTTCTACCTCTCTGGCAGTTGTCTTATCTTGGACTAAGTCAGAGGTAGGGACGATCACTCTTTTCCTTCTTATTAAGGGCAACTCATGCTCTTGATCTGTTTTTTCTTCTTCTTCTACTTGCACCTCAGCTGTTTTCTTTTCAAGCTCAAGCAGCCTCATTTTCTTTTGTTGTGGGCTACCTTCACAAAAGAAGAACTAAGGATAAGACTACAACCATTATAGAGAAGGCCAAAGGAAAAGAAACAAAGGTGTATACCTTTCTTCAAAGCAGCCAGAGTAACTCTAGGAGGAGTTGAGGTGGGCCTTGAGTGAATCAAAACAAGATGGAAGAAGTAACAGTTCCAGCTCCTTTGGGCTTGTGCAGATCCAATACCATTGGCAGGTTCTGAGGAGAAATGGCCAAGTATACTTCCATGTTGGTCACCCACCAGTTCTAGAACCTCTTCAACAAGGTACCTTGAGGAAGGAAAGGGGTATACTCGAAATTGACCAAGTCATCTATAAATTTGGAAGTTGCCTCTTCTAGCCTGGACCTCCGAACTTTCATATCCCTCTTAGTGAGACTTAGATTCGTATTGCTGCAGAGAGGTATTGGGACCCCTTGTGTGAAGCCAAATTGTCTAGCAAATTGAGCAGGACAATACGGCTCAGCTATGCATTTGTAGGCTCTAGGGTTCAAGGTCCCAATAAATAACTCTCTAGGGATCAGAATGGAAGCCCATATATCTTTGTGAGCAGGTGAGGCGCAGGACCTATCACTTAGGAAATTCCTCAACCAAGATGGACCAATGGTGGATTCGAAGGGACGAAAACGGAAAATGGGAAAGGAAGCTGGAAGTTGGTGGAAGAAAGAGAAGTAAAAAGCAAAAGTGGAGGGATAAAGTGAAGCATTGGCTAGCCTTATGCCATGAGTAAGAGGGTTTGGCTCAGAAAATTTAAGGCATTTGGATTGTAACTCGGTGAAATAGGCAAAAAGCCAAAGCTGAAGGATCCAGAATGGCCCCCCTTGGTTAGCATCTAAGGGTTTCTCACAGAAGAGGGAACAAACTCTGTATACATGGTCTAGAATATATGGGGCTAAGGCCACCATTTTCTGTAAAACGAAGGCTTTGGCAAAAGGGGCAAATTCAGGCATGATTCTCTGAGAGGAGGTACAGAAGAAGAATTTACAAAGCCAATACAATAAGAAAGAAAAGAATTCCCTATCAGTCACAAGGCCCTCTATTTTATTCTCAGCCTTAGCGAAATCACTATAGGATGAGTTAAGAGAGGGGAGGGAGAAAGGGACTGCTGAGTCAGGGTAATCTGGTCCAAAGGGGGTACCAATTGGGGTTAATCCTAGTAGATGGCAAATGTCAAGAACAGTAGAGGCCATTATCCCACATCTAAGTTGAAAGAAATTAAAGATAGGATTCCAAAAACACAAGGCAGCAGGAATTAGGAAGAGTCCTCTGAGATAGTTACCTTGGATAGTCGGAGAGCATCGAGAAGGCAGAGCTCTTGAAGGTCCAGAGTTCTAGCAAGGACAACCCGGTCATACCATTCTTGCCACTCCGGTCTCACCGTGGGCCAGCATCGGTGGAGGCGGTTTATCCTCCAGTTCCTCCAGTCAAGACCACCTTCGTCAAGAAGACATTGGTTTTCCAAACGAGGATATAGGGCTGGGAGCTCAGTAAGGATCTCCTTGAATATGGGCCCAAGCACGTAGTCTTGCTGCACATGGTGACGAGAGACGAAGATTCGTCCATCGATAGCGCTTTTCTCCCCAGCTTTGTACTTCTCACATTCTGCATCAATGATCCTCTTTAGGGTTACAAATGGGCTCCCATGCTCTATGACTGGCACCTGAAGAAGCCATTGATAGTACGCGTTTCCAGAAGGTGAAACTGAGAAAGGAAGTAGAGAGAAGTGGAAGATCGGCAGAGGTAAAAGGGTTTGTGTGTTGAGTGAGCAAATGATTTCAGAACACGAAATAAAAGGGTTTCAAAAGCCTTTGTATTTGGAGGATATATAAACGCTTGGTTCGTTAAGCACTAAAAGTACGAATACGAAGAGTTTTCTTCAAAAATTGATAGTATTTGGAGGGAAAAACACAGCCCAGATGCTGAGGCTAGTTTTGAAGTAAAATATTTGGCTTCGAAATCAGATTTTGGCGCCAAAAGCCAAAAAACAACGGCTTCAAAACAAAGAAGTCGGCTTCGAAGCAAATTTCCGTACTTAAAAATGTAAGAATACTCAAGTATTTGTTTTACTTCAAAGGATTTAAAGACCTGTTTTAGGTTTCTTAATGAAAGTAATGTCCTTCGAGGCAAGACTTGAGACTCCTTAAGGATGGGAATTGGAGTTCGAAACATCAAAACCAATGGTTGGTTTATAAAAAAAAAAAGGGGGTTGTCTGTTGAACTAAAACAGCATGAACTATTGTTCGAGGCAAAAGATGATCAATTTAAAACTAATTGATCATACTAACCATGATCAGATGTTGGTTATAGTTGAAGTAAGCTTTAAGTATGAGATTGTTAGATTCGAAGCACTAATTCTAATTGAAAAACAACCAAAATTGTCAACTTTATTCCATAAATTGGAAAAGTTCATAATTGGTTCTTTGTAGTGTTTCATTTAAAATAATTGAGTCCAGGTTCAAAGGATGAGATTGTTCAGTTCGAAGTCTTGAATTTGCTTTTAAAAACAAACGGAGACAATGCCAAACAAAGGAAAAGTCTTAGTTGTATTAAAGCAAAAAACAATTACATCGAATGGCCCTATTTGGGTAGAAACTCAAGTTCGTAAAAGTAGGGAATGGAATAAATAACAAGATCATGAAATTTAGTCCAACTATGATCGATGAATTTCTGTTCTTTCTTTATTCTATCCTCTATTTCTTCTAATATTGGCTGCATGAGTTGATGTGCTCTCACTTCGTAATAGAGCTCTTCAGCCTTTATTTCGAAAGTCACTTCTCTCAATCTTTGTTCCAATTCGTCTATATCCAAGTCATCCCAGTACGCAGAATCTTTATTCTTGAGATCATCGAATTCTTCAATGAAGTTCTCTGTTTCGTACTGGGCATGAATTCGAAAGGACGAGAGTTGGTCTAAAGATTATGTGGTGACCATGGAGGTTCGATGCCAGTGGAGGAGCAACAGAAGTTAATCCAAAAACATGTAAAGCTTTGCTTGGGCAAGGAGATTGAGGACATGACCTCGAGTCAAAATGTCACAAGCCCATCGAAGATTCTTGATAGAGACTTCATCCTCAAGGACATTGAAGGGCAAGTGAGAAAAAGCCGCAAGCAAAAGTTGAGCTTGCTTCCGCTCAGCTGGAGTGGGAAAAGGCGAAGGCTTGTAAGGTGGAAAGACCTTGTCTATAGAGAGGGCAAACCTTAGTCTATAGAGAGGGCAAACCTTAGTCTCTCTATCCAGCAAGGATTTGGCAAAGGAGAAGGCGTAGATGCTTTCATTTCAGGGAGTGGAGCAGGGGTAGAAGGAACAAAGGCATTAATATAATCAAGCCAGTTAGAAGAACAAATCTTCGCCTTCTGAGCTAAGAATGATGGATTGTACCCTTGTGCCTCTTCCGGGCGTCGGGCGGTGTGCACTATCTTTGTCGGCACGGAAGATGTGTACCATGCTACAAGCAGATTTACCTCCAAACTTTGTCGATAGTCAATGGGCACATAGGGGTGGACCACTGAACTTCGAGCATAGGAAGGAAACTTTAAAGGGTCAGTGAACTCAACAAAATGATGGTTGATTCGTTCCCTCAAATCACAGGTCTCAGGTGTTGACCAGCTTATCCAGTTAGAAACCCCAAAAGAGGAAGAAGTTGCAGCCTTATCCCATGCAGAGGTTTGTGAAGAAGAGTTTCCCAAGTCCATATTTGCAACTTTCCGAATCAAAGGTTTGGGAGCAGTTTGTTCGAAGTACAAGGGTGAGTCAGAGGAAGAACTTCTTGTATCTATATTCGCAAGTTTTTGAATCGAAAAATTAAGGGCAATGTGTTTGTAATCCAAAGGTCGATAATTTATAAAGGCATCCATGACCTGAATATAGAAAGGTGGATAAAGGTGGCTAATTAATGCATGAAAATTCTTTTGAGGAGGAACAACATCATCATATGACTCTTTGTGTGCTCGATCAGTGGAGGAGAAAGTTGATTCGGCCATAGAAGAAGTATCAGTCTGTACGAGTGCTAAGGTATTGGAGTGTTCAAAAGTTTGAAAGAGAATTAATACAAATGATCATCAATAAGTGACGATTGTGTTTCCAGAATATAGACCCCATGCACGTTCTAAAAAACGTGGGGAAAAGGGTTTTGATCCACTAATATCACAAAGTATTGGGTATATTAGTGCGGGGGGTAATGTTGGCTACATATTTTGTACAAGCCAGTTACAATTCAAACACATAGCAGAATAAGGGTAATATAGGAAGACTATTCAAGTCTTCGATCCTGATCGTACACGTGACAGTTAGTATTGGTTCTCACGTGATCTAAGTAGCATTGGATCAGTAAAGAGGTGCAAAGTGACGTGGCTTCAATGGTTACTCAGATTCAAATTCAAATTCAAATATAGGAGAGAAGCCTAACTGCAAGTGATGGCGTAGTGGAACTACTTATAAGGCAGCATGATTAGTGATCATGGAGGAGCAGTTCGACGGTTTTAAGTGCAGTTCGATAGTCATCCTTGAGAAGTATAAATAGCGAGGAAGACCCCAGAAAAAAGCTCCAAACTCAGATCCAAAAAATTAGTTCTTTATACTTATTTTCCTTTCTAGTTTTACATTTACAGTTCTTTACATTACTGTACTTTAAAATTCTTGCACTGCATTTCGTTTCATAGGAGTAGTTCTAAATAAATTTGCTGTAAATCTCTACGAGGCTGAGATTAGATCATTGTAAGTCTTTTCATCTTAATAAAATACTTCGATTATTCTTTAATTCATTATTATCTGTTTAATTCTCCTAAGTCAAGCCACCAGTAGAAGTCCTCTTTATTGAGGCTAAAATAACTAAAACACAATCGTCTGATAATTGGTTGGCAATTAATTTTCTGTGAGGACTAATTGATCCTTGCTGGGACGCTCACAATTACCAAAATAACCTTCGAAAGTCAAAAAGCCAACAAAAATATACAACTAAACAAATTTTAAAAAATTCTAAACTCTCTCCACAAATTTTTTTTTGAAAATTTATTTCCTAAAACCAAACCAAACACACCTAGAGACTTCTCTTATAGTTTCAATAATTACAGTAACCTCTCCTACTTTACCTGACATTCTCCAAATTCTTCCATTCCGTCAAATTGGAACAAATGGTACTACTTGTATAAAATAAATGACCTTATTACCCTTCCTTTTGAGCACAAAAAGACAATACTACTCTTGTTCTTATTCCTTTGTTGACCCACAAAGTGACATTTTTTGAATTTATTTATTTTTAAATATTAAAAAATGTTTAAGAAATTTTTATTTTTTATTTTAAATATATAATTTTTATTCAAATATTTTTATTTTAAATATTTTATTTTATTTTGGTAAATATTTTGATTTTTTTTAATTTTAGTATTTTAAACTCAAAACACAACTCTATACTCAAGGCGTAATTAAACACATAACTCAAAACTCAATTCAAAAATTATTTTTAAACCTTATAACCAAACATGTGAGTCGAAACTCCATACTATTTTCAAAACTCTATACTCAAATCATAACCAAACAAATAACAAAAAGTTAAAATATTTAAAAATATGTTTATAAAATAAAATAAAATATTTAAAAAATACAGCACATAAATGTATGAAATATAGTGTACATTAAAATAACTATTTAAAATGTAAAATATTTACCCTAAAAAAATAAATTCAAAGAATTTCAAAATACAATTTAAAACTTTTTCGAAACTTATAATCAAACAATTTTTTTCTTTTCAAAACTCATAATTTAAAATACGACTCTATACTCAAATCATGAATCTAAAAATAGTTTTAAAAAATAAAATAAAATTTTTTAAAATTTTTTCTTTTCAAATAGAGTTTTGAAAAAAGTTTGGTTTTGAGTTTTGAATTGAGTTTTGAGTTATGTGTTTGGTTATGAGTTTTGAAAAAATAATTTTTGGATTGAGTTTTGAGTTGTGTATTTGGTTATAAGTTTTGAAAAAATTTGATATTATTTTAAAAGAAATTTTTTTCCAAGACTCTATTTTAAAAGAAAATTTTTTAAAATTATTTTATTTTATTTTATTTTTTAAAATTATTTTTGGAATCATGATTTGAGTGTGGAATTGTATTTTGAGTTATGAGTTTTGAAAAGAAAAAATTTATTTAGTTATAAGTTTTGAAAAGAGTTTTGAGTTATATTTTGAAATTTTTTGGATTTATTTTTTTAGGGTCTTTTTTAAAATATTTATTTATTTATTTTAATGTGCACTATATTTCATATATTTATGTGTTGTATTTTTTAAAAATATTTTAAAAATATTTTTTAAATATTAAAAAAATTATTTTGAATACATAATTTTTATTTTAAATATTTTATTTTATTTTATAAATATATTTTGAAATATTTTAATTTTTTTGTTATGTATTTAGCTACGATTTGTGTGTACAGTTTTAAAAGTAGTATAAAATTTCGAGTTATTTGTTTAATTATGAGATTTGAAAATAATTTTTGAATTAAATTTTGAGTTATGTCTTTAGTTACGATTTAAGTTTGGAGTTGTATTTTGAGTTTAAAATATTAAAATTAAAATGTTTACAAAATAAAATAAAACATTTAAAATAATTTTTTAAAAGTATTTAAATAAAAATTATATATTTAAAATAAAAAATAATCCAAAACACTGTTCATTAAACACTGTTCCTTCTTATAGTAAGGTCATTTTCTTCCAAACCCATCTCCCAATCTAAAAATATTTTTTTATTATTTTAAAAAGAATGATAATAAGATCATTTACTATAAAAAAATAACACCATTTATTTTAATTTGACAAAATGAAAAACTCTAAAACATCTCTATATATTAATCATAATTTCTTGATTTTTAATATTTTTGATTGTAATAATTATACTATTGATTACAATAAACACTTAATTTATAATAATTACACTTATTAAATGAATAATAATAAATGAAATCTAATTATTATGTAAATGCCTCTTAAATAAATAAATAAACACTTATTAAATTTAATTTATATATTAAAAAAAATAAAAATAAATATAAATATCTATAATTAACTCGTGCATAGCACGGGTGATAGGCTAGTATCAAATAAAATAAGAGAGATCACTAATAAAAGAGATTATTATAACGGCAGTTATTGGGTCCTGAAACAGGGAGTCCCGAATCCCCCTAAAAAGAAAACAAAGGTATAAGGAAAAAAATAAATAAAATAAAAAAAAATACTTAAAACGACGTCGTTTCGGACATTAAAGGCATTAGGAGCAACAGAATTAGAGACACAAATCATTTTTCTTATTATAATTATTGAAACTATAAAAGAGTATCAACAATGCTAGAGGGCCACAATTTTTATGATCATAATGATTTAAAACTGTCAAAACGATATTATTTTAACATACTTTACATCCAAAATAATATTATTTTGATAATTTTAAACTATTATGACCATAAAAATTATGACGTTCAAACATTTTCAAAAGGAGTACCATACATTTGCCGGAAATCTCAGGAGTAGTCAGGGTAATTTATCCGCAATAATTTCCACAAAGTGATAGAAAACCACTGGTCCACTCCTCCAACTCAGCAAAACATTATGATCAAAAAAAAAAAAAACTCAGCAAAACATAACATTAAAATACCAAGGTCAAATTCGTCATTTCACAACAAACCAACCCACAAATTCCCGGACTAAAAAGTCACTCTGCCCAAACACCAAGGTCATTATCGTCCTTTCACAATCACACTGAAATGAATACAATGATCCCCTTCGCACACACTCTCTCTCCTCTCTCTCTCTCTCTCTCAAAAATGGAGGAATGGCTTGTAGAGTTGGCAATGTCCTCTTCGATTACCTCGATCTCTATATCATAATCTATCTTAAACCCAGTACACATATACATATAGATAATGTGTCTATAACTCTGCTCAGCTTTCTCTCTCTATATCGCTCTCGGCAGTTAAGCTGCTCCCATCCCTTCACCTACTCGTTTTCTCTCTCTACAAGCACCCATTTTCTCTCTCTTCATTTCATTCGCACTCATAATGTCTCTGTTCGTTCATTCATGTTAATTTATTAAGTGGGTCTTGGTTGTTTGTACCTCTTTCTCTCTCTATCTTCTTCAAATCTAGAGAGAGTGTGTGTGTGTGTGAGAGAGAGAGAGAGAGAGACATGCCTCTGGTTCGGGTTCAGGTGAAGAACCAGTACGGCTTGGGACAGCCCGAGCTGTACAGAGAAGCAAACGGTGAAGATCCGAAAGCCGTGCTCGATGGTGTTGCAGTTGCTGGACTTGTTGGGATCTTGCGTCAATTGGGCGATCTTGCCGAGTAATTTTCTAAATTTTCTTCACTCTCTCTCTCTCTACCCCCCCTAATTTGGGCATAGTGTGTTATGGCCTTTTAATGCTTCAATTTGTTTTTATATATATATATATATATATATTTGTCATTTGTGATTTTGGGTTTTTGGTTTTGTTCATTGATTGCAAAAAACAAGGTCAGAGAGAAGCAACTGATTGGGGGATATGAGCAATTAGTATATGCATGTATGCATATATGAAATTTTTGTAGTTTAATGAAATAGTTTGTCACTTGTGTGTAGTGGGTTAGACCATCTCTAGCCTTTCTTCAAAATTTTACTCAAATTTGAGTAAAACTTTGTGTTAAAGCTTTTTTTTTTGTATGAAACAATCCAATGGACATACTCAGATTTAAGTATATAAATCAGTAAAATCTGTAGTAATGGCAGACTTGTAAATTTGAAAGGTGCAAAATTATCTTGAAAAGTCTCCTTTTATTTGGGTAAAACTCGAAGGAGTGGAGAGATTTTTGAGTTATTTTTTTACCCAAATCTAAATTTGATATAGGTTTGAGTTAAGGATTGGAGATGCCTGTGAAACATGAATTCATTCCTAATTAAGGAAAAGCTCAGAAATTAAGAAGTTTAGTTTGAATGATTTCATTTCCCAGTTAATATGGTAGTGAAATACAAAATAGAAGCTTCAATCAGACCTCTGGTACAATTTGAAATGTCTTTTATGGGTTATGGACACTAGTCAGTGTCTTGGCATCTTGGTCTCTGATACAATTTGAAAGGTCTTTTGTGGGTTATGGACACTAGTTAGTGTCTTGGCATCTTGGTGAAGAGTATGTCGGTTCATCCAAGCAATAATTGATTTATTGGAGTAAAACGGAAAAATTATTTCAGGCCAAATTTGGGTGGGGAAGACAATAACTGTGTTACTGGAAGTACTAGAAATTAGAATGCTCTTAGTTTTTTATATCCTCACTTGCCAGCTTAACGAGTGGCTTACATGTATTAGCTAATATTGTCTAGTTTGAAACAGTAGTGGTGGCCATGGTGGTATTGGATTACTAGTCGAGGGATGATGATAATGGGATTTCAATAAGAAGCGAAAACACGTAGATGAATATTAAACAAAATTCCATTCATACTTTCATCTGTCATGGGAAAAAAACAAAAACATGTTTTCTGTTTTCTAAAAACCAGAGACAGAAAATATGTAACACAGCTTATCAACCCCTTATTTTCTTGAGTTTGAGCTGAAGTCCAACTATGACATATGGACACATTTCTTTTGAGGATTCGAGAGGTTTGGGGATTAAAAAAATGTGGGGCCCACATTTTGGTGCCATTGGATTAGATGTCATCTTCCATCCAACATCTAGGTCCCTTTTATCCCATGCTATATTGGGCCTGTTTGTTACAGGCTACAACTTAAATGGGCTGCTTATGGCTTTTTTATTTTGAGATTTTGTATGAGACTGTTTTTTGTAGCTTATGTTTACAGCTTACATGGCAAAAGTGGCTTAAATAAGTTGAAAAAAAAATCAGGTTATCATGAAGCTAGGGAAAGGGTGAGTTCAAATTCAGTTCGTAGGTCATCAAATTTTAGCTTTGATAAGCTGGAGCAAACAGGCTCATCCAACCCTAATCAAACATGGTACAAGTACTCCAAATATATATATAATCCCATCCAATAACCTAGGTATTACTTATCCCGATATCCCACAAAAGACATATTTGGAAATCAAAGATAGTCTATATTCCTTACTGGTTAGTCTTGTTTGTTGAAGATTTTCACTTATGGTGCCAGAGTGAGTATTGAATCTAAAAGGTTCCGTTGATCAACATGGTAATTGTTTGGCTCTATCTCCTTTGATTTTCTTCTTTTTAATTTTTTTCAATTTCAGCTTCTACCCATTGCTGCCCAAAATTGCATGTAAGCTATTTTTGGAAGAACAACTTTTTCTTGATAAGCAAAAAATCCTGATCTATTTTAGCAAAATTCATAAAAACCATTGCACATCCCTTGGATCATCACAGACAAAGCCATAAGCAATCCTTAGCTATCCAGGACTACTAAAAGCTTGCGAGTGTTAACTCTCATCATGGTGCTGACAGCGGGCAAAAGATTGTGATATGTTAGTGGCAACGGTGGTGGTTTGATGTAGCATGCTACCATAGGGGCAGGGGGTGGTGGTAGTGGTGGCCGCATGTTGTGGTAGTAGTGGCCGCATGTTGTTGGAGTTGATTTTGGCAGAAAAGTGGGAATTGTGATGGTGGTAGCTATGTCATGTTGTACAAAGTGCTAATAAAGGAGTTTCAATGGTTGCTTCTAATTGTATGCAGTTTGCAGTGCTGGTAGCTGTGACATGATGTGCATTGCATGGTGGTGGCACGCTGTTAAAAATGGAGTAATAGAGGCCTATTTGTTGTGTGGAAGAGCATGGTTGGTGAAGATGGAGAGCAAAAGAGACGAGAGGAGGAAAAGAAGGATGATGAACACTACTTTATGCAAATTGGGAGACAAACTTTTTCCTCATTAATTTAGGAAGTAGTTATGAACAAGTTAAGAATGCACGTGTGGCCTAGGCACATAGTGAAGTGGCCAACATGATGGGGACACATTTTCAAGAAACTTATTTTCCCAAAAGAGACTTCTTCTGCAGCATTTTTCTTTTTTCTCTAGTTGGCATCTAACCTTGCCAAACTACAATGGCCTCATTATGTGTGTGATGTATTTAAATGGCATCAGCTTTTATCTAGATTTTCACCTGTGCCTCTCCCATTAGAGGTTATCATAGCATGGTGTGGCATGTCTATTTATGCTGCACACTTTGTAGTAAGCAAGTACTCAAATGCCACGCGCTACAATCTTGAATTGACACATTTTGGCAATTCTTTTGAAGCCAGCTTGTGGAGAATCATGGTTGAGCAATAACTGCGAATAAGGCAATGACTTGATACAATCTGGCATGTAAATTGTAATGAACCAATTACGCACAGTGAGAAATTGCATCATTTTTAGTACAATGACTTTGTTTGTTTCAAATCTTTGTAATAACTTTCACTCATCAAGTTTTTTTCTTTTTATTTTATTTTATTATATTTATTATTTCTTTTTTAACACCTTACAATATTTTACTGAGGTGACATCTTCTACATGTGGTAGATTTGCTGCAGAGGTCTTCCATGGCTTACAGGAGCAAGTGATGAGTACATGTTCTAGAAGCCATAAATTGATGGTTCGCGTACAACGCATTGAAGCTGCAGTTCCTCCACTTGAGAAAGTCATACTGGCCCAGAAGAGCCACCTACATTTTGCTTACACAGCTGGTATGCCTCATGCATCTGTGATTCGATCTTTCCAGTACTTATTTCTGTTTATAGATAGATATTTTGTGTCTAAATCATGTGTAAGCTTGTTTGCGGAAGACAATAGAGTTTCTCTACTCATGACTGAGGATTAGGTAGCTCTTCTTGTTCTTATTCGATGAAGTGATGACCAAACAAACTCTAGCTGAGCTGAGCTACAGTTCTTGCAAGATTTGAATTTGAGATCAAAAGCAATACAGAGCCTGCTAAAGAGGGGGGTTATTTATAAGCAATGGTTTCATTCCCCTTTGCCACCCACCATTCTCTGAGCTTTTCTAATTTATAGCCATGTATGTTAAACATGTGCACATATGGCCACTTAATCATGATTATCTTTTCTTCCTTAACCATCCTATGATAAGCATCTCCGTTGAGCTCTATAAATGCCTGTTAGCCATTAACACAGTTGGCAAACTATTTTTTTCAGGTTCTCGTGGGTGTGTTAACTCTGTTGTTAATTATGTCAGTAGCTAAAATGGTTGCAAACTCTGGAGAGAGAGAGAGAGAGAGAGAGAGAGAGAGAGAATAAATAAATAAGTATTTTGACCATAGAAAATAAAAAGGAGATGAAGATGTTGACTTGGATTGTAGTTGATTTAAACTTATTTGAGGATATCTAAACAAAACGAAAGCTTCAAGTCATCCATTGGAACAAATATCCGTTGTATGGTAAATTAGTGACCTAAAGTTACTTTCGGAGCTGTTTTTGTTACTTTCATTTTATTTATTTTAAATTTTAAAATAATATAACTTTTGATCTATATGTTGGTTTATAATAAAATTAATATTTTTAGAATCTTCTCATTAAGATCTATCAAACAAGATCCGTATTGACTATGAAATTCTTTAAAAAAATAAAATAAAATAAAAATAAAAAAATAAAAAAAAATTATCGTCAAAATTGACATAAACAGTAACATGTTACTCTGTTTGACGGTAAGATGTTGGTTCACAGTAACATTTTACTATTACAAAAAACAGAATGTATAGATGAACCAACTAAAAATACACATACGCAACATTTTTAAATTTGTATAAAATAAAATAAAAGTATTCCTTATTAAAAGAGTTCTATGATATATATATATATATATGCATGGGCAATATTGTCCAAGAAAAAAAAGAAATTTTATTCTGTCCTTACTCAATTATGCCCCTGCTCCTTGGGGGATTTATGAAGCAAAATAAATTGAGATGTCCTTTTCACCAAACAAGGGTTCAATGGAGGGGTTTTGGCTAAATTTCGTCTTTTTTTTTTCTTTCTTTTCAATAACCACATTTGGTCCATACAAGGTGATCATTTGGATGATACATTTTGTTTTCATGAAGTTTGTTTGTTTGGTTATATAAACTGGTTCAACTTTGAAATCTAATGCTTACTCACAGATTTATTTATGGTTGACTTGATTTTGTAGGTAACCATTTGTCCTCAGTGTGAAGTTTCCTTTGTACTACATTAATTTTTTTTCCCAGTATTCAAGTCCTTCATGGAAAGCAGCTGTTTTGCAGGTTCTGTATGGCATGCTCGTCTCGAAAATGGACAAAATCAATTTAATGGTGACTTGCCACAGTTTATTATGGATTCCTATGAAGAATGTCGCGATCCTCCACGCTTGAACATGCTTGACAAGTATGGTTCAGTTTTGAAGTTCTATTCCTGATACTAGTTAACTATTAGATGCTTAAACCTTCAGCTTTGTCTTTCAGATTTGACACTGGCGGCTCAGGATCTTGTTTAAAGAGATACACAGATCCAACCTTCTTTAGGAGAGCATCAGCTAGCTCTGGTGAAGCAAGTGTTGAGAAAATCTCAAAAGATAGGAAGGCTCGTCGAAGCAAGGTATGTCTTGTAATGTTGAAACTCAACCATTAAATTTAACCATCATGAGAAATTTCCATCCATACAAGCTAGTTAAGAGATATCATTGGTTATTAGTTCACTCTGAAAATTCATGAAAATGACTACTTTAAAGCTCTGTAGATAATAATTATTTTGGACAAATTTTCCTGGTAGATTTGCTCTTTGGACATGCTTTACAGTTAAAAAACAAAAGTCATGAAGTTAAATATTTTTTGTAATGATTTCTTTCGACTATGGTTATTATACTATGTTTTGTAAAATTATTGCTTCTATGGTTTTGATAGAACCATGTTCTAATGTGAGGATGTAAAAAATGAGCAGAAAAAAAGAACATGGCAGAGGAATGAAGCGTCTCGTGGTGCATCAATATCCAACCTCAGTGACAGGTATTTTATTACTTGCATTTGTGTCCACATTGGCGTAGAAAATGGTTGGTCTAGCATCTGATGAAAGTAAGATTTTTGTTTATCTGACCATGCAGGAGTCAATTAACTTCTCTAAAAGTTGATGGGCATATTTCTCCTTCTCAGTCTGTCTCCACAACTGATGTTGCATTGAAATCTGACCTAGGAGGCCAATCAAATTCTTCTGATTCAAGAACTGAGACAGGCTATATAGAATGTGTTTTCCATCCGACTTACTCCATGGAACCTGAAGAACATGAGCCTAAGGAATCATCCTTATCTTGTTTAAGGATACACCATAATGAAACCGTTGATTCAGCTAGTGTTGATGAACATAGTGGAGTTGTCGATGATGACTTTGCACATAGTTTATCAGAGGAGCAAACTGGCCCAATTTCATCTTTTGTTACTTGGGATGAAAAGACAGAAATAGTTGAGACTACGGGTCACCAGTATGATCATGATGAGTCTGCAGAGATGCTGACAACGAACTTTAACCAAGATCTTCAAGAGGAGGAGGCTGCTAACTTCAGAAGTATTGATCAAATGGATTTTCAGTTTGACAATGAAGATACACCAACACCAATCTCTGGTCGGAACCAGCTTGATGATATTGAAAGTGAAATAGACAATTATGTGGACGCACTTAACACTATTGAATCAGAATCCGAAACTGATTTAGATTGCCAAACGAAACGAGAAGTGAAGAAATCTTCCAATCTTAATGAAGAAGCAACACAAGAAGATGGAGTGCATGGGCTTGCAGCTGATCATTCGGACCTTCAACCATCAAACTTGGAATCTCACACTGGAGATTTCAGTAACACAAACAATGTAACGTCCTCTGATAAACCCAACTCCATCTCCTCACAGTTTTATGCCAATGAAGAATCACATCAAATGGTGGGAGAATTATCTGATATCAGCAATTCTCTGGGTATAAACTTCTGTGAAAATGATGACGTTCTTGATGGCTCAAATGTAGAATCTGGCATCTGCAATTTACCATACTCTGGCTCCTCAGAACCCAATCCAAACGCTCCAATAAGTGAGAATATCGTAAGCACTTCTTGCGAATCACAGAAGTCTCCCACTGAACCTCTTTGTGTTCAGTCAGTTAAGTTCTGGACAAATGGAAGCCTGCTAGGACTTGAGCCATCAAAGCCTCCAGTTTTCAGTGTAGCCGTAAGTCAGGACTCTGTGACCAGAAGTAAAGATGAAGTAGTCAGTACTTCAAGCCAAAGTAATATTGTTAATGGTGAAGGAGATGCAGGAAATCCGGATAAGTTGGTTCAGAGCTCTAAAAGCATTGAACATGTTTCTTCCAAATGCTCCACATCATGCCACAATGATAAGGATGGGATCTCCGATAAAAAATCATGGAGATTTTCGCCAACTGACATAGATGCCAAACATGAAAAGTATGTTGATTCTCAACCAATTGATAGATTTAATGATAATTGTGAGTGTAATTTGAGTGAAACCAGTGCAGCAGCACCTGAGACTGAGCAGACAGTCACCCCAGATGGCAAAAATGCATCTCAGATGTTTGGACTTGAAAATAGATTTCTTGTAAATAGTTTTCAAAGAAAAGTATCACTTGCCCATGATGAGAAATCTGAAACTCCTAGCACCAGGAAAACTGGTGTTTCTGAACAGAAGAGCAGGAAACCAAGTGTTGCATATCAAACATCTGAGAGAACTTTCAAGGGGTATTTTGGAAGTGAGTCTCCTATATTTTCACCCTCTTCTTCACCACCACTTCAACATATGAAGATATCATTCCAGCCTATAAATGGTTTCGAGACTTCAAAACTAAAACTGAAATTTCCTGATGGGAGTTTTCGACAAGACAGTGGTAGACATGACAGCAGTAGAGATATGTTACCTTCATTTCAGTTGATCCCAGAGCCTGCTACTCCACTGTGTGACATTGGTTTGGACTCTGATGATGACACATTTTGTAGATCATCTCCATATATTTCAGATGATTGTCTTAGCCATCACTCCGATTCAAATTCAAATCAGTGGGAATCTGATGATAATTCCCCTAGCAAGGACACCGAGCTATATGATGCTTTCCGCAGAATTTCATCCACAGAATCTGTTTCAGACTCTATGGAGCTTGAGAGAACCAGACATGGAAGTTTTCATGTTGATTATGGAATTCAGAGTCCATATGTTGGAAGTTGTCTCGAACCTTGTCAGTCTGGTCAGTCACTTGATCTTCCAAGTTTGAGCAATCTGAACCCTTTATTTGAGCAAGAGATGAAAAATGGTTCTGATGCAAACGCTTTGTCTGAGTCACACCTTCCTAAGGAGCCTACACCACTACCTCCACCTCTCCCTCCATTGCAATGGCGGGTTATGAATTCCCATTCAGATATGGCCATTGGCAAACGAGAATCTGTGGCTGAAGCCCTTAATCATGCATTTGATATGAAGATTTTGGGATCTACCATCTCTCCAAAATCAGTATCAAGCCCGGTTAAGCAACAAGAAGATACTGATGAGGCCATTGCATTCACAGTAAGGAGCAAGGTAAACATTTCATTTTACCTGCATACTTTCTGTTCATTTAGGCTGTGCTTGGATCAAGATTTGAGTAGGGATTTGTAAAAGTAAAGGAAAAGCGGAGGAAAAAGAGATAAAAATTTAGCTTATATTTCTTTCACCTCTTCCTTCCTTTTTCCTTTCCCTCCACAAATCCCCTCTCTAATCCTTCAACCAAACACAGCCTTAATAAATTATAGCAAGAAGTGGGTATATCAACATCAGTTAAATGGATAAATAACTGAATATTGTATTCTATGCATCCAGCCGCCAGAGTGGCAGAAACCAAAAGGGCAGGATGAAGTTAGCCATTCTACAAATGGCAGGGGCGTTGATGAAAAGGATGATTTTTTGCATCAGATTAGAGCAAAAGTGAGTGTCCATTATTTATTTAAATTCATAGCTTTCGTAATCCAGTGAATTTGATGTCACTTTGATGGTGTGTTGGATTGGTATGGAGAAAGGACAATCTGTGCTGTGTATTGGTGATAATGACAATGACAACCACAATAATAATAAATTAGATCAATCATGCAACTGTTTAAATTTTCCAATTTTGGACTTAATGGAATTGAAAATGCAAGGATGGCACATGCTAAGCTAGCTTATTTTCTAGTGAATTTAATTAGTCGTCTAGTCACCAAAAGCAATGATGCGAGCAGTGGCTTACCCCATAATAGTGTTATGTTCAGTCACTGCGCTTTCGTTATATCAGAAAGGTGTTGCAATACAATATAGAGAGATGCGACACTTCAACTATAAATACATAGTATTAGGGCAACAAGTCAGAATTGTAAAAATACCAAAAATACCCTTACTCGGATGGTTAGTATTCAGTATTTATCAAGATGGACTTGTGTGTACGAGTCTTTTGAGTTCTCAGTTGCTAAAACTTTGAAATTAGCATTCTGCAAGAGAATGAAGTTTGATATTTTGTAGCTCACTTGCCATATCTGTTGTATTATTCCAGTCATTCAGCCTGAGGCCCACCGTGACAGAAAAGCCAACCGTTACACCTGGTCCCACTTCCGATATCAAAGTCACAGCAATTTTGCGGAAGGCAAATGCAATTCGCCAGGTTCTCCGCATTTTCTCTTGAGCTTTTCTCTTCTTTTTTTTTTTTCCTCTCTGTTTTCTTGTTACTTTGCATTTGCTTATCATCTCTTAAATTTTTGTTTAAATACTTATCAGGCTGTTGGGAGCGATGATGGTGAAGATTGGAGTGACACCTGATTTCCCTTGAACACTATCTTGTCACGCCATGCGAATGCAATTCCATTTTCTTGTAATCCTTAATTTTCTAAAGTTTGGGGAGGGGCCTGTTATGTATATGTGAATAATCTCAGTTCCTCTCTGTGATTAATTTCTAGGGCTTTTTTTTGTTCTTGTAACTTGATGAGTTTATTTGCTTCTATGCCATTTATGTTGTATACATTGTATTAATGTATGAGCTCCACCCCCATGTATTCAATTAGAGGCAGTTATTTATACATAATGCCTGAGAAGTGAAGTAGTAATGGTTAAACTTTTCTGAGTTCAATGTTCTTTTTCCTATTTTTTAAATTCAATGGTTTCTCTTTCCACTGATAATAAATGTTTTTTTCCCCAGAAAACACTCTCAAATCCTTGTGCATATTGATAATGAATAGAATTGTTCAAATCACATATTCAACTCATGCTAGAATTAAACCATGATAGATGTTGATGCTGTTTTTAAAAAGGAGAATTTTATTTCAGTGCAACTTAAAAAAAATACTGATACATTAATGATAAACTTGTCAACACTAAAAGTTAATTTTATAATTTTTTTCCTGCATCTTAAATTATCTATTTAAACTTTCATTATTTTCCCTTTTTAAAAGTAGGTTGTACCTTCTCAGACCTTGCATTAATGGGAGAAGGTTGCTTCTTCTACTCTCTCACCTTTGTTTTTTTTTTTTTTTTTTTTTTTTGGGGGGGGTGTGTGTGGACATCATCCATGTTGTTACCCATGTCACCCTTTTCTACAATCTAAACATGGAATTGTTAGCTTACTAAGTTGTTAAGACTTTTGTTTAAAGTAACTTTTAATCAAATCCTTCTATTCAATGTGAATCCAAATAGTTGTCAATTTAATTAAGTAGACCAACTGGACTTGCAGGAAAAACCAAAAAAACTAGACTTGTTTGGTAAGTTTGAAATGTTTCTTTCAATCTTTATTTTCATTTGCATCATTATCAATGCAAATGGAACTTAAGAAATTAATAAGACAATTCTCAAGAATCTTTCAAGATTGTTGACCTTTAATAATATATTGGTAGATTATTATTATTTTGATTATTGTATTATGTGCCATTTGCTAAGGGCATAGAAATTTATTACATCATTTGTTTCTAAGCAAGAATAAAGGGAAAAAATAATTATTTTATTAATGAAGAAACTTTATATTGGGTTGACCAGCTAGTTCTAGCTTTGTTTTTCCAGTCTAGTTATATATATATATGTACAATAGTTTGTTTTGAGTAAAAAAATATTAGATAGTTTTGGAGTAGCGTATGACATTATTTACGTAACGTTAATAATAAATGAGGAAATGTAAAATATATTAACTGAGTTATCTCTTATGACTCAGTATTGTCTCACTCATATGTCACATGGTTACTCTAAAACCCATTGTGATTGTGCTTCTTGTATCATACTTAGACCAAGTTTGGAAAGACTAAATAAGTGCACTTTTTGACTTTTTATGAAATATGGGTTGGATTTGGGTTGGGTTTGAAGTGATGTGTTAGAGAGGTGATGTGACTTAAATAAGATGATGTGATGTTTGGGAAGTGGCTAATAGCCAAAAAGCCAACTAAAACACATCACATCACCTCTTTTTTGAATTTTTTTAAGGATGTCAAACTTGGCCTTACTATTTGTTGGTTATTCGCACAACCTGATTATTGGGTAAATGATCTAACCCAACACTTGTAATTTGGATCTATTCTGACTCGTTTTTCTACTTTTTGGATCTTTGTATTTAAGGAGTTATTTTAGAGTTTTAAGATTTATGATAATGAGAGTTTTCTATAATATGGGGTCGTTGAGAAAAAGCTAGCCCATTATAATCTCTACTTTCGTAATAAATCTCTTTCATCATTCTTCATCTGTGAACATGGGCGTACAATAGAACCACATAATCTTTTTATATGTTTATATGTTTATTTTGTTCTAGCTTGGATTAATATAATGAAATGTGCATCAAACAATGTATTAACTATAACAATTTTCATATTATAAAAACCAAGTGTGTGTTTATATACACAATTTGTGTAGAATCAACTAATTAATCATTACAAATCCAGCAATTTTCTTCATAGGAATTCTAAATTGGCTAGTGGGTTTGAGTAGATGACTTTGATTAACCGTAAAGTTTGCAAATTTATATTTAACAAAAAAAAAAAACAGTACAGATAATGTTATTCTTCCAACAGAACATTTATTTGATCAATATTATGATTTTTTTCTTCCCATTTAGTTAGGTAATGTGCTTTCACTTTTGATACAGTTGTTGAGTTGGGATTTTCCTTAAAATGATGCGGATCCTATAAATTAGTTTAATTAATACCTCAATAATGGTCATGGCATATAAAGATGTTATGTATTTTTTTTTGTTTTTTTGCAAGGAACCCTTTAAGGTCAAGTCACTTGCGATCTGTCATTGCAAAGTGAACTATCAAATACTTACAACCCACAAGTCACAAGTAAGACTATAAACGACTTAAATCAAGCTGAGTAATAGATTGCTAAAGTATGATTTGAAAAACATAACGAGTTTCAAAATGTGTTTATACTTGGTTTGTTAAAATGAGTTTTAATCGGATCGCTCAAGTAGCTTACCTTTTTGATGACGTCTATTTAATTGTTTAAAGTTCAATTTGAAAACTTAATTTCAAATTTGTTCAAGTTATTTATCGATTTTTAATAAATCAAACACAAGTTGAATTCCAATAACTTGACTCGTTTTACAACCCTAATCACAAGTGCCGAGATGAGCTGAAAATTTGAACACAAAACCTCTGAGATTATGATTGGTCATAGTGATGACCTTGAACAACAACTTTGAATAATAGGCCAATGTGTGAAATTTCACATCACCTTCCTCTCGTATGTAAGGTATATGATGGTTTGAGCAGAACAATGTAGGACAAGCTATAAGATGTGTCCCCTATAGGGATCAATGTTGAGAACTCAATTTGTCTCTCATGCAAATTGGCCTGACCATATACAATCAAGGCCTAGCCAAAGGTAGATTATTTGATAATTTCGGAGTACCACCATGATATGCATATATAGTGTTGTTGACTAATGAAGTTGAGCAAAAAATGAATAGATGAGATCGACCTTATCTCTTATTATTCATTGACTAAGGTAGGTCAAGTTAACTTCATCTATCAATAACTAGTGCTCTAATTGATTAGTACTATGTTAACGTGCTAAGGTATTTACTAAAAAAATATCTCCTATCAAATACTTAACCTATAAGAGAATTGATAATTATACCACATTATCATTAATATATGGTATCACCAACTAATAATAAAATTTTATATGGTATAGTGAATCCCACTATGTAGATATTATTATCTATTTAAAGATTGTTCAATAATTGTCACACATACATAGTGGCCTACATGATGATATGTTATCGGATAGTAATTTCACATGTCAGTGATAACTACCAATTTCAAAATGATTCACTAACAGCCACATATACATAGTGGCTTACATGGTGATAGGTTATTAGACAATTTACATGTCAATAATTAAGTAGTATCATTGTTGTACTGATTTTTTTTCCTTGCACCCAATAATTATGTTGGTTAGAAAAATTGACACAAGATTTCCATATGCCAATTAGCTAGCAAAGTTTTGTTTTTTTTATTTATTTTGTTTTGTTTTGTTTTGTTTTTTCTTTTTTTCTCCAAACAAAAGTATAGTGAAAGTACAAACAAGTGACATTTTTCTTTTTTAGTCCTTGTAAGTTGACCAACTAAACCACTTTAATGCCCCAAGAAACCACATGTAGTGATGTTCACAAAAAAGAAATAAACAAGAAAAGTACCTTCACTACAAGACTGCATGCATATCTACAATGGATGACCCTGTCTCAATTAAACCTTTTTGTAGTTTAGTTTATGGTTATCTTTCTTGGGTGAGCTGGCAGAGCAAAATCTCCAACATGCTTTGATTGGAAGAAGTTATTAAATAAATTAAACAAGAAAAGGTAGACTTTCTTGCCTTATTTTTTTGGTGATTAAACTAAAGCAAGTTGATGATGGGTCACAACAAGAAGCAACATGCTACTTTCCAACCCACCCCATTTACTTGTATTTGTTTATATTTTAGTTATCAAATCTCAAAACGACGTCATTTTAGAGTGTTTTTTTTATTCTCTTACCGGTAAGAGAATATTTTCGCACCATTCGAGCTCTACAAATTCGAGGTCTCACGCATTTCTCTTTAGCTAATTAACAATGTGGGGTAGTCATTGGGGCACCCCTCTTTCTTAACAATTAGGGTACCTCGTTTTTGTTAAAAGACAATGTTGCCCCTACCATTGGAGGCTATGATGCCACCCTTTATGCTTATCCATAACCAAAAACTTAGGACTTAATAAATATATATATTTTTTGGGCAAAGTATCTAATAAATATCACATAGGGACCTATATATTCTACAACTTGTTGGTTTAGTGGTATTCATTATTCAAATAACTATGTTATTGCCGGATCCAAAGATGAACATCTACTCAAAAGAAAAATCATCTAGAAGTCTACTCTACCCTTGAACCAGCTTTAACTTGAAGAAATTAGAAATTTCGTGCTTGAGGCATTAGACTAGTGCGTTAGGGTTACTTATCATTTGGAAAAAAGGTAATGATGCTGTTAATGTCGTGCACTTATCTCTTAAGGGGAAAATGTTGGTGTTTCTATACCTTTATGAGAGAAGTGTGCCTTCCCAAACAAATAAAAATAAATAAATGGAAAAAGGTTAAGGTCTACTCTTTTTTCTTTTTTTTTTTCTTGACCTCTACCACTCTCAATGTATTGGCATTGGCCAACTTTTTACTTTTTTTTTGTTTTTTTTTTTCTACTATCATTTACTGACATGTGTCTGTGAAAGTTGTGAGGGTTAAGGAAAAATGAAGTTTCTATCATTTTTGTAAATAAATAATTTCTTTAAACATGAGTAATGATTTTAGCACTCCACTTTAAATTTCTCACAATCTATTTATTATCTTTTAGATTCTCACACAAAGTGTAAGAGATTAAAGCCAAGTTTGGGAAGTCTCAAAAAAGTCAAAAAGTTATTCAAAAAGTTAAAAAGTTATCACTATTCACTAAAAGTCAACAATTACGGCTACACAACTCCAAATTCTAATTTTTCCCTACAAACCAATTTTTACAATTTTTATTACACATTTTTTCATAAAAAGTCAAAAAGTTAACCCAAACATCTTTTCAACCTCAACTTTTTAGTCTAAAAAGACAAAAAGTGCACTTATTTAGGACACCCCAAACAACCCCAAATGAAGTTTGAATATCATTATTTAAAAAATAATAATTTGTATACCCTTACATTAAAGAAGAGGACAATTTTGTCATTTAAACTCTTACTTAATAATAAGGGGCCAACCCATTTAAATAATCAATGGAATGATCATTGTTAGAATAGTAGAGAGAGAGAAAATAAAATGTATTGTATTGAATGAATTGAAGGTCTGTATATATAGACTGAGAAAAAACATCCTACTAATCTAATTATGAGAAAGAGTATCCTATAAGAAACTTAACTATAGCAATACCTAATATATCTAGAAAATCAATACCTAATATATGTAGGAATATATACCATATATATATTAACATCCCCCTCAAACTCAAGGAGGATAAACATCTTGAGTTTGGAGAGAAAAACTAAAACATAAAATAAAAGGCAAATAATTGCAAAATCCAAACGAGAGCGCAAGGGTGCTTGAAATAGATTAGAGGCCGGAACTAATACCGAGAGACAGTTTATGGTCATATCGGATCATTGTAAGAATTGGCTGAAACTAATGCCAAGATAGTTTAAAGTCATGCCGGACCGATATAGAAACTGGCTGGCACTAATGCCGAGAGACAGTTTCTAGTCGTGTCGGACCATTGTAGGAACTGACTAGAACTAATGCTAAGACAGTTTAAAGGGGTCATGCCAGACCGATGTAGGAACTAACTGGAATCAATGTTAGGGATAGTTTAAAAGGGTCATGCCGGACCGATGTAGGAGTTAACCGAAATCAATGTCGGGATAGTTTAAAGAGGTCATGCCAGAATAATGTAAGAGCTAACCGAAATCAATGTCGGGACAGTTTACGGGATTATGCCGAACCGATGTAGAGACTGGATGTTAAACCAACAAGCATGGCACAAACATAACTTATGACGTGGTGCTGAACGATGATGACAACAGATAGCTAAGTGAGCTAGGAGATAGCTTGAATTGTGCACCAAATGGGGCAACTTGGGTTGTGCGCCAAAAGGGGTAGCTTGGATGGTGGGCCATAGGGGCGCAGCTTGGGTTATGTGCCAAAGGGGGCAGCTTGAATTGTGCGCCGGAGAGTGCAGCTTGGATTGTGTGCCAAAGGAGGCGACTAGATGGTTTGCATGGTGTATAATCATGTTCACCATGATAATCCCCCCCTCAAACTCAAATAGGTTTGAAGATAAAAATCAATTTGAGGTTGAACTAGAGGAAAAGATAGAGTGGAGGAAAGAAAAAAAATATATCACGAGTAAAAAACAAAAAAAAAATATGATATAGATATTTAGGGTAGGAATAAACCAGCGGATAGAAGAAGAGATCACCACAAAGCGATACTGAAAGGAAACATGATAGCGGAATAGGTTGAGGTTCGACGGGCGACCAAGGCGAGGCTGCCGCCTGCTGGTAAAGCAAAATTACTAAGTTCTTAACCTAGTTCTGATACCATGTTAGAATAGTAGAGAGAAAAAATAATATGTATTGTATTGAATGAATTGAAGGCTTGTATATATAGGCTGAGAAAAAGTATCCTACTGAAAATTTAACTATAAGAAAGAATATCCTATAAGACACCTAACTATAGCAATACCTAATCTATCTAGGAAATCAATACTTAATATATGTAGAAATATATATCATATATGTCACGACCCGCTCCCCATACCCAAGGGTTAGGCATCGTGATGGCCAGTAACTAGGGTTACCTCCGGCCAAATCTTTAACAAATCAATAAACGCAAGCGGAAGAAATATTTAAATAAGGGTACTAAAATAATAATCGGAGTTTCTATTTTTATTACAAAATTTATTGATCAAAAAGGCCGATATTTACATATAAAAAGTACATCAATAAAAGTGCTCTGTGCCTATCCCACACGCTGGTCTTGACATGCCATCTGAAAGTGGTAAAAAAACTATAAGCTCATGGCAGAGTGAGAAATATTATACTAAGAGTATAAGGTATAAAATTCACCATGGATCATTAGTTAGGCCAAAAGAGTTTGATACATATAATACACAAATCATTTGCCATGTACCTCAAATCATTTAATACATATAATACGCATTTAACATATAATACGAAAATCATTATACAACCATAACCACGGTACATCACTAAGTGCCAAGCACTACACTGGTCAATGGATCCACGAAAATCACTGGACCACAGAGTGGTCAATCACTAAGCCAATGGTTATTTAAGTCCCCCAAGGCATGGGACATCACTAAGCCAATGGTTATTTAAGTCCCTCAAGGCATGGGACTCCCGTGGTGGTATTCACAAAACATATTTTCATATAAGGTCATAACTAAATATTCTTTAAAAGCAAAACAAACATATCCATGGGTTTCACTTTAAACAAATAGTGTTCAGAAATAAAATTACGTAACTGAAACCTTTATAAAACATAATAGTTTATAAACCATCACTTATATAAAATAGATTTTAGTAAGTCAAAACATATATAAAATACATTTTGGTAACTCAATGTATAATATAATTCACCTTAACTTTAATACCTTATTCTTCTTTTTCACTATCAAAGACCCTTTCACCTTCCACTATTCTTTCCATTCTTTCCTCTCTTTCTTTTCTTTTCTTTTATTTTCTTTCTCTTCTCTTCTCTTCCTTTTCTTTTCCTTTTCGCCCAGGTGAAGCGCCTCTATTTATAGGCAGGTGAAGCCAATCAACGACCAACGCAGTTCTGGCGTCCATTTCCCTCCGATCCGATTAATTAATATATAGATTCGTCCTTATCTTAATAGATATTTAAGATAATTATCTTTTGACCCAATATTTTAATATAATTATATAAATAATTTAATTCTTAATTAAATTACACTTTATCGTATAATAACATAAAATTAATTATTTATTTTAATACCATCCTCATTATATTATTTATATTATCTATATTATTATTATTTATATTTTAACCCCTAAACTTTTAATAATTATATTATTTTACAAAATTACGCATAATAATATATAATAAATTATATATTTTCTTAATTGAGATTAAATAATATTAGTATAAATTCTATAGCATAATTAAAAATTTAGAATGTTACAATATATATATTAACAATCACAAATCACTTTCTTTTTCATATATCTTAATTTTTTAATTTTTTTTTATTTATTCAAAAGAAGCCACAAAAAGAATCCTAAAGAGAAGTGCATCTCTCTTTTCCAACTAAAAGAAAGGGAAATGCTTCTGTGTGTAGATAATGTATTGATATTGGAAAAAGGTGTTGGAAATGAGGCTACTTTAGTATTGATTAATTATATAAGATTCCTTTAATAAAGTAAATCCCATATCAAAACTCAACTTTGCATTTGCATATTTTGCAATCTTGCAACCGAAACCTACCTGGACCACAACCACTATGAAAAAGGAAACAACAACAAAAAGTCATTTTCAAAGCCAAAGATGGCTGACAAGAAAGACTTGAAACATTTTTAAAAAAAAGTTAAAATTATTATTTTTTTTAAGAAAAAAAGGGGGAATACCATTAAGCATAACAAGCATCTAGATTGAGGATCAAGCCTATACTGTTTTATCACAAAATATCTTAATCTGGCCCACATGTTTTTTTTTTTTCCTCCCTTTTTTCAGTTACTTATGCATTAAAGTAACTACATTGGCTTTGTTAGGTTTGATTAAAGTGAAAAATATAATGAAAAGGAGAAGTAATAGAAGGTGAAGTGAAAGAAACTAATTAAAATTAATTTTCAAATTATTATTATTTTGTTCCATTTGTATGTTTTTGGTTAGAATGAAAATTTTGTATGAAAGATGTAAGGAAATTGGGAATGAGAATGGGGTGAGGCTGGCCGGCTTTGTGGTGTCTTGTTCTTGCCCTGTTTCTTGTCGGAGTGAAAAAAATTAGGCAGGTGGTCAGGGTAGGCGAGAGTGGAGACGTCCGGGGTAATTTCCAACAAATGATGATATAAGATGTGAGTGACAAAGAGTGATAAATAATTTGAGCTAAAAAAAGTACAAATGCAAGATAGAGGGGTAAAAATGAGATAAATTTACTCTTATTAATTATAACAAATTATATTATATATATAATACATACAAAAATTATATAACTAATATAATTATAGAAGGGATGAGGAAAATGGGGTGGGAGAAGCGTTCCCTCCCCATTTTCCTATCGGGCAAGGATTATAGAGTCGGGCAAGGTTAGGATAATTATCATCATTAATTGGGAAATGAAACAACTATTGGATGCTATTACAAGAAAAAAAGTTATTGAAGTTTTTGTTAAAAAACAAAAATTAATTTATCATGCTAATATAGGTTGTAAATAAAATTTAACTTTGCACTTCTTCACAAAACAAACAATGAAAAAGGTTTATTTATTTCTTTTTCTAGCACTTCCCACCTCTTTTATCCTACCCTAAGGAGGAACAAGCTAGCTCATCCACACATAATCTAGTTGGCATAGCTGTCCCAAGCTATGTGAATAAGTATTTTACTTTTTCATTATTCTTTTCTTCTCTCAATGTGGTAGGAAGAAAATTAAAAGATTAACCCTATGCTTTGTATCATGATCATATTTCAAACATAAAGTTTTCTTGCACCTCTCACACTCACATTCACACTCATACTGAAGTGGGTTGGAATTATGTGTTGTAAAGAGGCATGAAAAGTCTTATTTGCATTAGGAATAAAGATAAAGAGAGCACCATCAAGAATTTTATGACAATAAAGTATCCCAAAATCAGAGTTTTAAGTATACATAAAAGAACCATGTTAACCAAGGAAAAAGACCGTGGTAAAAAAATAAAAATAAAAACAAAAACAATATAAGCTCAAATGTAATCTAAGTGCACATAATTTGATTACAGAATGAAATAAGACTTTTTAATTTTGTGATCAAATTATGTGTATTTTGATGTTGTAATCGGATTATATGCACTAAGAAAAATTATTCATTAATTACTTAACAATATTTCCAAAAAAAAAAAAAAAGAATCAATCACAAATATCCAAGTAAGTGATACACGGTGATTAAATTTGCGAATTTAACTTGTTTTTACTCAATTCACAAATTAAAACGTGATTTATCAACAGACAAAGAAGGAGGGTTAGGTTATTAAAGACAAAACTAAGTTCTCAATTCTTTTCTTAACTTAATGAGATGCACAAGCAACATGAAAAAGACAGAATTTCAACATTATCATTAAAATTTAAAACACGAGACTATGATAGGACAATGTTAATTAATCTTATTAATCATAGGGCTGCAGTTTAATCTTAATAATTTAGCCTCCCATGAGAATGTTAATCTCATCCTTGAAGAGTATCTTAACATTTTTTTCAGCTAAATATACTTTTATAGAAGCTTACAGAATTACTAATCTAACCTCATAACCTTCAGATTAAAACAAACATGGCCGACGTGCCAATGTTAATTTTATGGAAGATTTTACAATACACATCGGCCATGTTAATTTTATGGAAGATTTTACTCATTTTTTTGTATTTCGGATTCTCTATAATGTAAACGATGTGTTTGAGGGGAGAAAGGATAAGACGAAATGAGTAGAATTCTCTTTTGTTTTTCTTTTTAATTTAGCTCCAAAATGATGTTATTTTTGGACACTATAGATAATACACTACAAAAATTCATATTCTATTTTTCTCTTTTTTTTTTTTTGCATATATTATAAAATTTTCCTAATCTTATCTTATTATATTACATATGTAAACAACAAAAGCAAAATGGAGTACACACATGAAAAGATTTTTCAAATAAAATATAAAAGGGGAACTTTTATTTAGCTTTATCTCTCCTCTTCTTATATGCTTCTCCCTCCCACCGCTTTCTCAACAGCAGAGGGGAACTTTCAACTAGGCTGCTTGTTGATGACGTGGCGTAATGATGTGGACAAAAAGCTCAGCATCAACTTTTTAACGCATCCCCACACACCACACCTCCTTTCCTTTTGTTCTTTGCTTTGCGGATCTCTCACATTTTCCATATCCACCTGCACTTTTTTCCGATGTACTTTTTCCTCTCTTTATCACTACTTATTAATAAATTATTATAAAATTTTAATATTAGATATTTTTAATATATGATTTTTAGATTTATCTGTATTTACGGGGTCGAAATTGGACCTTAATTTAATTGGTTTATAAACAAATCAATAATTAATATGTAAAAGTCTATTGTAAGAATTTTAAGCATTTTTATAATTTTTATGCAGAATCATTTATTAGACTAATGTGTCAATCAAATAATATTGAATATATAATTATGACACCATCAATCAATATTTAAGGTGAGCAATCTTTATCACTATTACAATATTTAAACTTTCACTAGTTGATGATTTAATCATTTTTCTTATCTTATTTTTACCGTTTTAAAAGCAATTGAGTAAGTCATATTTATTAATATGAGTCATATTACATTGTATAAAAAACGATTATATATATCATTATTATTATATCTTTATATTAAAAAATATCTTGATGTATTTTATGTATGTATATTTTATTTTTCAATCATTATCTAAAATAAATATATAAATTGAATATAGACTATATCACATTTCATTTTCTGATAATTACTTTTTTCCAACTGTATAGAAAATACTTTTTCCAACTGTATAACTTTTTCCAATCACCTATTCATACATATACACACCCCTATATATAAGCACCTCCATGACCTCTCCCCATCAAAACCATCAACATTTTCTCTCTCTCTCTCTCTCCCTCAAACACACCAATCTCTCTCTCTTTCTCTCTCTCTCTCCATGGCTGATGTTCATCATGGAGGAGCACAAGGCATCAAGCTATTTGGCACAACAATTGCAGTACAAATCAGACAACAACAACAACAACAAACAACAAAAGATGATCATCCAAACAAAGCTGATGATGATCATCATCATGATCAAACAATAACAGACAAGAGACCAGACAAGATCATACCATGTCCTAGGTGTAAATCCATGGAAACCAAGTTTTGTTATTTCAACAACTACAATGTTAATCAACCTAGACACTTCTGCAAAGGCTGCCAGCGGTACTGGACCGCCGGTGGGGCCCTCCGCAACGTCCCCGTCGGTGCTGGCCGCCGCAAGGCCAAGCCGCCCTGCCGGACCTTCGCCGGAGGATTCTCCGATAGTTGCTTCTTTGATGCTTCTTCTGTCCAACAGATTGAATTTGCTGATGGGGTGGTGGTGGAGGAGGAGGAGTGGCGGCAGTTGGCGGCGCACGGCGGTTTCCACCGTGTTTTTCCGGTGAAGAGGCGGAGGAGCACTTCCTCAGGTGGTGGTCAAAGTTGTTGATCTTGTTCTTTGTCTTCTTTTGTAGTTTAATAATTTTTATATAAAAAAATGATTTATAGAATTAATATTTATTATTGTTAGTGGTTTAATGGTGGTGGTGTATATAGAAGATGGGTTGGTTAATTAATAATTTAATTGACCAATGATTTGTGTAGTTATGTGGATTAGCAATTCAGTTTAAAGAAATTACTTGGAGAGTTACATGAAGTTGGCTGACCTTTTTCATTCTGTGATTTTATAATTAATTTTTAAATATATGTCATTTTTTAAAAATATTTTGTAAGTTCACTTTTTTATGAATTTCCTTATTTTTTTACTATCTTGAATATACTATAATTTTGATGATAAGTCTCAAGGATCAAACTGCACCATGAAGATCAATACATCTAGTTTTTAAAAGGATAAGTTACACCCACCTCCCTTAAAGTTTGAGAAATTACAATTAGTTATATATTGTTGACATAATTACATTAGTTTCTCTTAAAATTTTAATTCACATAATAATTAAGTTTTTATTTTTATCAATATTTCGTTAGTCAAATAAATAAATAAATAAATAAATGATATTATTGTGATCTATTTTTAATTATAATGTATATTTATTTCAATATTTACATACCATTTACATTACTTTTAGTCAATTTAATTATATTAAAAGAGATGTTAGTGTTATTATGTCAAAAGTGTGAGATTATATTTTTTAAAACTTTAAAGAATGTGAATGTAATTTATTCTTTTTAATAACGTGACATTGGGTTCCATTAAAATTAACTTATAGAATTAATTTTTATTTCTAATGATCTAATGGTGGTGTATGTACAAGCTGTCTTGGTTAATTAATAATTGGATAAATTGCATTGACCTTTCTCGAGATTTCAACAAAAAATTAGTAAGTATGGGAAGTTTAACATAATTATACTAAATTCCCTTTAAGTTTTAATTTATATAATACTTGACCCCTTTTTATTAGAAATTTGTTAGTCGTATAAATTTATAAAAAAAATGTTGTCATCTCTTTTATACTAAAATATATATTTTATGTTATTTATTTTTGTTTCTTCATGCTATTTGCATTAGTTTCAATCTCTTTAATCTTACTAAAAGAAAGATTAATGTAATTATATCAAAAGTATGAGACTTATTGTATTTTCTTTAAACATCAAGAGAGATCAATGTAATTCATCCTTAATATTTTAATGGGTAAATTACTCTGACTTCCATTAAGCTTTGAAAAAAATACAGCAATTTTTATAATTTTGACGTAATTATATTGGAGTCCCCCAAAAATTTAATTCATATAGTGTTATTTTTATTTGTAATTCATTAGTTATATGGTTGAAAAAATTGACATTATTATCTCTGCTACCTTAAAATATTTTTTTACTTTATTATCTTTGTATATTCATACCATATGTATTAGTCCTAGTCAATTTAATTACTAAAAGAAAGATCAAAATTATGTCAAAACTGTAAAATTTAATTTATTTTCTCCAAAGTGTAATTTATTCTTATTTAATTTATCAATGATTTTATGTAGTTTATCTATTTTTTGTAGTTTATCTGAATCAGCAATTCAGTTGAAAGAAATTACTTGGAAAGTTAAATGAAGTAGGTTGACTATATTCATTTTAAATGTGGTTTTAAAATTTAAATTTAAATATATATCACACAATTTAGATATAAAAAAGATCATTAGCCCTTTGACCCTACGTGGTTATTTGCTAATATGGCAAGTCTTATCCACTTCTAATATTGTGACAAAATTTAATTTGGAGCTTCTTTAAAAAATAAAAAATAAAAAATAAAAACAAAAACAAAAGAAATTAAGATAAGAAATATATATATATATATAAAATTTAGAGCGAATTACACTAAGCCTACGTTTGGCAAGATGGGTTTGGAGTTTTTTTTGTTAAAATAGTCACAAAAAACAAAATAGGCTTTTTAACCTAGTAAGACAACATCACATCCAACCTGTAATCATTACATTCTTTCTCTCACAAAAAAAATCAAAAAAAGCCAAAAAAATCAAAAGACCTTCCCAAACTAGGCTTTTTTGTCACGACCCAAACCCGGCCTTATGGGTTTAGCAATCAGAATCGCCAAGAACCCGAGATTATCAAGACCCGCTAACAAAGAGAACAGTAAAAACAGAGTTCAGGGCCTGGCGGAAGCCAATACAGTAAATAAATAATGTCCATTGAGCTGTGACAGTCTGTATGCCAAAAAGATTTTTCATGCATTTATACATTCAACAGTACAGTCTATACAAATATTTACAGTCAGTCGGTATAGGGACCTAATCCCTTGACAACAATACAAAGAAAGTAGATAACCTATACAAAGGATCCCAAAACAAGACGGAGATGCAGACAGGAAAAACAAAACACCCCAAAGCCATAACATGGCAACTCTAACCTCTGATGAGGCACAAAGGCTGGCTTGACAAAACTAGAGTCTAACCCTTGCTCCTAGCTCCGATCTGGTGGCTGAGCACCTACATATATATATAAACAGTGAGCTAAAACCCAGTGAATAACATAAAGCGTAAAGAGGTTAAGAACGAAATGTCCTTACAGTAATGAAAACAGTTCATTAAACAGTATTTGACTTTTCAATGTAATGCTTATTCAGTCATATGTGGTACATCCATTAGCATAACAGTAAATAGTAGGTCTTAAAGACCGAACAGTAATGATGGCCATCAATTAGTAAACAGTGATGGTTCCACGAGGGAATCGACAGAGATCTCTATAACAGTGACAGTAGGTAACAGTAGGTGCTAAGGATGCCACAGTATAGTTCAGAAATAAAGGACATACATTCATTCAGTAAATAATACCAGTTCAGAAAACAGTTCAGTAAACAGTTCAGTATTCGAAAGATGATCATTTTGAATATATCTTTACACAATTGTTACTCACAGAGTTCGGGCTACAAAATGCTAGAGCGTGTCTCCCCAGTCGCCAACCCTACACAGTTCACAGGTTGAACACACACTAAGCTACACGGTTGGGAAATATCACAACTTAATCCCTAATTTGCCTTGGTGTGTTCTACATCAATATCCTCATTAAGATGCCTTAAACTAGGCCTAAGAATGCCTAGAATGGGATGAGGATGCAAAAATGCACTTAGAAATCATTTTTCAAAAGTTGCTGAAAACAGGGACCTCGCTCGAGCGAGACTTTCTTCGCTCAAGCGAGCTTCCAAAATCAAAGGCTTCACTCGAGCGAGAATCCTTCGCTCGGGCGGTCTGATGAAACAGTAAAAGTACTGGATGCTCGAATTTTACGCTCGAGCCACCAATCCTTCGCTCGAGCGTAACTTCGAACAAAGGTCGGTCGCTCGAGTGAAGAATCCTTCGCTCGAGCGAAGAAGCCAAATTCTGGAATTTCTAAATTTGTCTCCTAAGCTCAAACCAAGCATTCTATCACTCAAAACTCGACCTCTTGGGCCCAAATTCTGAAAAACACATCTCAATTCAATGTACAACAAGTTTCAAAGCTCAATTTATGAATTCAAAGCCCAAGAGTGAGTCAATAAAAACCATTTTCAAACCTATTTTCAAGAATATGAAGAACATGCAAACATGCATGAAATTAAACTATTTCAAAGCTTCAATTATTGTTCAAATGAACTCATTTCTTTCAAAATAAGTTGAAAACATGGACTTAAGCTTAAACATGAGCATGCATGTACAATTCTACCATGAATTCAACTCAAAACTCATCAATTAAAACATGCATGCATGAATTATGCTCTAATTCATCATGTATGAACTAAGACAAGACTCAACTCAACAAATTGGCAAGAATCATGCAAGAATTAGCTTAAACTTACAATTAAAGGGTTGTATTCTCTTACCTAAGTCTTGTATTCAATGTTTGGAGGCTCAATTTGACAAATTCTCTAACAATTACTTCAATTCTTCAAGCCCATTCACAAGATGAGTTCAATTCTCTCTTAACTCTCCCTCTCCTTAACTTGGTCGGCTAGGTGTGAGAAAATGGCTGATCAAAGTGTTGTTGGAGTGTAATGTGATAAGGCCTAAGTGTGTGTAGTGAATGGCCACCAAGTGGCATTTTGGTAATTATACCAATTCAAGTAATTTAGTCCATTTGATCTAATTTAGTCATACCTAATCAATTTTCAGATAATCATCCCATAAATTCACATAAATCATGAGAATCCTAAAACATCAATCAGTTCCGGATTCGGCCGCCGATAAGGCCTTCAATTGCAATTTAAACATAAAACACAAACAGATAATCAAATAATCAAACAGATAAGAATGCAATACAATAGATATACTTAGTCAATTCAGTTTCATTTTCAATCAGTCCATTCAGTACTTCAGTTAGTTCAATTATCAGTCATAAGCCGTCCAGTTTAGCAGTAATCAGTATGTAATTCAGTAAACTTTCGGTAAACAGTATGGGGTTGTTACATTTTTTGTCCCAAGCTAAAATACGGCAGTGATTGGTAGCTCGAGAGGCATGGCTCGAATTGTGGCTCGAGGGGTCAAAACGACGTCGTTTTGACCCCTTTTTTTTTTTTTTTTTTTCTTTTTTTTTGGTTTTTCTGGCAGAACGAAGAATGGAGAAGAAAATAAGGGAAAGGGAGGAGGAGGAGGAGGAGGAGGATGAGGGAGGGGAGGGGGCCATAAAATCGGCTGGAGAAGAGAGGAGGAGGAGAAGGAGGAGGGAGGGGGAGGAGGAGACGGGGCGAGCTGCTGCGAGAGGCGGTGGACGACGGCGACGATGAGCTTCTGCTTCTTCGACGACAACGACGACGGAGCGGCGATCGGTGACGATCGATGATGGCGGACGATCGTCTTCTCTCTCTCTCCGTCTCCCTCTCCCTCTCCCTCTCTTTTCTCCTTCTCTCTCTCTTTTTTTTCTTTCGAGCCAAAATCGAGCTTGGTAGCTTCGAGCTACCAGGCATTTTCCGCTAAAATAACCAAAAAGCCAATCCACTTCCGAAACGAAGCCTCAAGTTCCCTATAGCTTGGCTCTCGTGTCACTTTAACCCATGACTTTTCAATTGTGACACATTTGACCCTGAATTTTAAATCTTATTCCAACTAGGGTGGTGTTTGGGAACTTAGTTTTTGGGTCTTTTTTTTTTTGTTTTTTTTCACTAAAAGACAAATTGGTTACCAAAAAACAAAAAATCCAAACAAAATATCATATCAAACACCATAATCATTTTACTTTTTCTCTCACAAGCATCACATCCAACCACAAAAAAATCCAACTATCTTTCCAAATCCCAAATAAAATTTCTCCAATAATATCCTACAACTAAAAAAATCTACAAAAAAAATCCACTTCCCAAATACCCACTAAGAAAAATTGAAGATATCATTACTCAATTTCAAGGACAAAGTCGTCAATTTGATAAAATATAAACTAATTTGACAAAAATAAATGTCTAAAATAATATTTTTGAATTTTTAAAAATTATTTCTACCCACCAAAGATAAAATTATGTAAAATTAATAAATCTTTTACACATTTATTTAATTTTTTTACCAAATTAATTTTTATTATGTGTTTGAATGATCAATTTGGTAAAAAAAAAAAAATTAGTGTCAAATATTTGGTGAGTAGAAATAATTTTTAAAAATTTAAAAATATTTTTTTGACATTTAATTTTATCAAATTAGTTTATATTTTATCAAATTGATGACTTTACTCTTAAAATTAAGAAATGATATCTTCAATTGTCCTTATTTAAAATAAGATTATAAATTTATATTCAAATGTGTCACAATTGAAAAATCAGAGATTAAAATTTAAGTAATTCATCCTAAATTTATTTTTGAGTAATAAGTTTGGTCACTCTAACTAGTAAATTTGATCATATTTTATAATAAATAACATCAATTACAAATGACAAGGGAATCATTTATTATTATTATTATTTTGGTATCTTCTTTTAACTAACTAATAACTAATTTTTTTCCATATCTAACTCTAGTGGATAAGATGGATTCAGGCATGCTGTCCTAAAACTACCACTTGGGATTATAATTTTAAGAATAAAAATCGGGAGATTTAGGTCAAGTTTGACATAGCTTAAATAATATAAAAAGTTAAAAAATCATTATCATATTTAAGTCACATCATCTTATTTAAATCACGTTACCTCTCTAACACATCACATCAAACTCAATTCAAACCTAACCCATATAAGTCAATAAGTCAAAAAGTACACTTTTTTAGAATATCCCAAACCAACCCTTAGAAAAAGAGTTATAGGGAAGTTTTAGGTCCTGTTTGTTTTGGGATGTAGAGGGTGAGATGAGATTAGGATGGAAGTGAGACCCATTTAGTTTTGTGTTTGTTTGTAGAGTTGAGGAAGGGATTAAGATGGAAGAGGAGATTGGGATGGAGGTTGGAAGAGGGATTTTGATGGAAGAGGTGGTGGTGATATTAGAAAAATAGTCCGTCGGACTAGAAATTTTTTATTTTTTAAATGTTGGGTATTTTTTTTTTTGAATATTAATGATTAACTTTTTGTATTTTTTATTTGTTTTATTATTTTATATAAAAATAATTTAACAATTCCTACGCTAACAACTATTATCAAAACAAATACAATTTTACTTAATCTCCCTACTATCAATCCCCTCACTAACAATCCCCTCACTATGAATTTCTTCCATTATATCTCTGAAAACAATCGGAGCCTTAATGGGTGTGGGTTCTGTATGTGATGTGATGTGTATGAGTTTGTTTGTTTTTTTTTAACCCTTGCCATATCACTAAAGCTCAAAATTTAGAACTCTCTACCATCGTTGTATAATTTTAACCATCATCATATGACGTCTATTGGGTGGGATGGCACCCATCCAGAAAATTTTGACTATTTTGAGAATTTCTTAAAAAATTATTGATTAAAAATGACTTTTACAAGAAAAAATTATTTTATTTGATAATTCTTAACTTTTTTTTTTAATGACTTTTTAAATGATTAAATAAAATTTAT
This sequence comes from Camellia lanceoleosa, assembly GCA_025200525.1. NCBI lineage: Eukaryota > Viridiplantae > Streptophyta > Magnoliopsida > Ericales > Theaceae > Camellia > Camellia lanceoleosa. Next base: position 139,132,160 of record CM045765.1, on the reverse strand, counting down.
TTATTTTTCGATGAATAGACTTGCCAAATAAATTAATATTTTTTTAATAAAAATCAACTTCTTTTCTTTCAAGTCATATAGGCAAAGGACACTTTTGAAGAGGGTTACCATTCAACCTGAGAAAAAGGTATTATAGACTCTGAGTCCTTTGGGTTTTAGTAGGAAACTAGAAAGAAATAAGAAGGAAGCTGGGTTGTACTACAAAAACTTGAATGGGTCAGCTAAAAACATGGAAAATGTTTTCTTTTATTGCCAAAGACATTGAACATTGCACGTTAACATGTCTCCCCTACTTCTAAAAGTTTGTTAGACGTTAAGAATTTCAAACTGATAATTCTGATTCTATCATCAATACAGATTGTCTAAAACGTCTTAATGTACAATTCTTTTTGAAGACCTTGACAACTAGAAACATGGAAAATGTTTTCTTTTATTGCAAAAAGCATGGAAAACATTGCATATTAGAAATTTCTCAAAAGTAAGATCTTATATAACTGATAACTCTGGACCTATCATTAACAAAGATTGTCTAAAACGTCTGAATATACGATTCTTTTTGGAGACTTTGACAACTGGAAACATGGAAAGTGTTTCCTTTTGTTGCAAAAAGCATGGAAAACATTGCATATTAAAATCTCTCTCCTAATTTTGAAAGTTTGTTGCACGTTAAAAATTTCAAGAGCATTAGATGGTTATCGAGGAACTCTCAAAGATAGGAGAGACAAGCCTAGGCCCATCATCAAGAAAGATTGCCTGAAACGTCTTAAGTTTATGATTCATTTCAATTGAACTACTCATACAAATTAAAAACACGCTCACATTCAACTCTTATGAATGGAACCGTAAATCTCTTCTTATAGAGAGTCATAGTAGCCAACAAGTTAACCAACTTAACAAGACCCATTGATTCTCAACTTGGCCAACAAGTCTTTATGACACATTTTAATTTGAATATTAGATTTTATGAAAAACGAGATAGAAATGATATAAAAAGAAAATGAATTAATTGAAAAAAGATAAACCTATTATTTTTAGTTATATCAAGAAAATGAAAAAATTAATATTTAAATTTTATGGTGAGAAAAGGTACATCATTTTATGGTTTTTATTTAAAAATTTTATAATGCTGTTATGAAATATAAATTCCATATGCACCATTTTAAGGGTGCATATAGTAACCCTTCTCTTATTCTTAGCCCATGTTTGTTTTAGTCTAAAGGTGGTGGAATTAAACTAACAATCTCATGGTAGGGTTGGGTTTCACAATCCAATTTCATGGTGAAAATACCATTAAACCCATGTTTTACAAAAATAGCAAATCTATTTTTTATATATTGAGGACTTTTACATAAATTCATAAATTTAATCATAATTAACTAATACCACCATACCACCATACAAATAAACAAAATTTATTTTATATCTCTAACTTAATATCACCACACTAATAATTCTCTTATTCAATCTCATCCAATCTAACTAGCATACAAACAGAGCCTCAAATTACTGTTGAAAATGGATTAGTTCCAAGGCCTTGGAGAAAGGAGAGTTGAGTTGGGTTTGGAGCAATTTTTCATACTATTTGTTTATTTGTTTTGGGTTTTTAAGAGTGTTAGGGCTAGTATGGGATCCACTAAAAAAAGATAAAAAGTTAAAAAAATTATTTAAAAAATTAAAAAGTTATTACTATTCATCAAAAAAAATATATATAAAAAAATTAATATATAAATATTAAAAAATAATTCAACTTTTCGGCCCATCAGTCAAACCAACTGCCAAGAAAGGAAAAAAAATTATTTTATAAGCATTCACTAAGTGACATTGGAAAAGTTGGGCCCGTGCGGGCTCACCATGGGTCCCGTTTTAATAATCCGAACCGTTGAATATGTAGAACTTGTCTAGTACTATATGCCTATAAAAAATCACGTCTACCGGATATTGCTAACAACATGATCAAATCAATTTTGTATAAAAAATGAATGGTGTTATAATTAAAAAACAATTGACAAAAAAAACTAACACGATCAGATAGCCATCGATATCCAATCAACGTGATTTTTTACAAACATATAGTACTCGACGAGTTCTACACATTGAACGGTTTCAATTAGTAAGACGGGACCTGTGGTGGGCCCCCATGGGCTGAACAGAACAGACCAACTTATGCCCGAAAAGTAGAGAATCAATCTCCTACACACCCACAACAGCGCTGCTTCCAACCGTACGGCCTACACATTACTTTATTCTCCTATACACTTATTTATATAATTTTTTAATACACATTTTTTTCATGAAAAGTCAAAAAATTAACCCAAACATCCATATTATTTTCCTCAACTTTTTAGTCCAAAAAGACAAAAAGTACACTTATTTGGGACACCCCAAACAACCCCTTAGTTTACTTGACACTGGACTTGGTCACTTCATGATGCTAAAGGGTATCTCCAATCAATTAGATTAAAATGTCACTGTTAGGTAGAAAATCACAATGGGAATAGTATCAGATCCAAAAGCATGAACAAAATTCTGGAACAAGCACATCATATGCATTGAATAAGAGTATTTTATCAAAACAAAGAATTGTAGAACAAAGTGATGCCACCAATAAATTAGTGGCACTGACAGCATATTTTGGCATATTTCTTAGGAGAAATTGTAAAGCACTATATAAAAAATAATTATAATAATAAATGTAAAAATATGGAGATGTAAGTAAAGTTCGTGAATTATCATGTTTTTACGTTGTCATCTATCTCTAATGCATGAGACATAACTAAAAAATTACATACTCATAAAATGAGTATAACTAAAATAAAAATGTTTTATAAGGATTTTTTTTTTTTTTAAGAACTCAAATAATATATTACTTAATAAAACCATTCACACGTTCTAGCCAGCTCATGTGCTGGTTTAATTACATTTCTATCTACTTTAGAAAAAGCTAAGAACTGACCTTAATATTTTCCATTACATTTATCATGACCCAATCAAGTTTTAGAAGGATTTGTTGTAAGACTAGAAAATAAAATTAGAAATAAATATTTATTATTGAAATAATAGGATTAATACCAATTAAAGATAAGTTAAAAGAGAACATGATAAGAATGAAGATATTTCAGCACAGTATGGAAAAGTGATCACTATAAATGAAAATGTTAATGCGAGAAAAAAACCTAAACTAACATAGAATACAATAGTAAAATATATATATATATATTTTTTTTAACTGAACATATAACCCTTGACTAATTATAGTGGGAAAAAAAATATTCATGTAGCCAACTTACTTGAATAGGACACAAAACTTAGATTGTTTTGACAATAGATTAAAATAGTTAAAAAACTTAAAAAGTTATTAAAAAAAACTTTTATCTTTACTTTTCTTGTATTGAAAATTGTTAAAAAGTCAATTCTCAAAAGACGTGTAAAAAAATAAAGAGAAGAGTGGACTTTTTTTACTAACTTTGTGACTAAAACTCCATATGTTGCCAAAATTAATCTAGTCTGATTAGTCAACATCAACTAACCGATGAAGCATTTTTACAATCCAAAAAGCATATGCCTCTCAAAAATAAATAAAAATAAATAAAATTGAACACATTCGATAGCTAGAGGGAATTTTAAGGAGGCTTTATAAGTGAGTCTTCTAGTATGATGCTTGAAAAGATATTAAAGTGATTCATGTTCAATAAATCTATATAATCAAAGGGAAAAAGAAATCAACCTAGATCAAACAGCATATTAGGCATCTAAACATTTAAAGTGATTAAACGTACAATATCTATATGAAAAAGCCCATCCAATGTATAATATGACACACACAGCCTCCACAAAAAGTGATTAAAATGTATAATATCTACTACATGCAAAAGCCCATCCATATAATATGACAAAACACAGCCTACCAATTGTGGACTCATTCAATATGAGAAGAAGGCCAATTATCAAACAAGTATACCATATATATATATATATTTTTGCCCTTTTTTCTCACTTGTCAAGCAAACATGTGGCTATTTCCAACTTTCAAGAACAAATCAAGTCATGAAAGCTTTGAAACCAGCTCAGGACTCTCACACCCTCGTGTCTTTTCTGTACATTTTCTAGTATCCCTAAACTTTCTCATTTGAACCCCATCGCATATAGAAGAAAAATAAACAGACAGAACCAAGTATAGTGGTCACCTAAGCTCTAACTCACTGCAAATCTGTATCATCTGTGATTCAGAAGGTATATATATATATATGAAAAGGAAATGTTTGATAAAGCAATCTATCATAGCCTAACACTTCTTTTCTTCCCCCTCTTTTGCTTGAGAGTTCTGAGGCCTGCAAAAAAAAACATTTAAAAAACAAAAATCCAAGTGAGTCTAAATTCGAAGTTATACGATGCCAGCCAAGATCATTAAGAAAATAAATAAATAAAGTAATTAAAAGCCATTTTGATGGATACTTTTTTTTAAGGTGATAGGTCTCAATCCAATCATATTATTATTAAAAATATGAATAATGTATAATTTTCCTACTTGTATAGCATTACTCCTAAGCAAAGCATGATAAACGAAAACAACAAAAGAAATTTCTTCATGTGTAGATGAACACTGAGGGTATGAGCAAGCTTTTAGCAAAAACACAGCATAGAGACCAGCAATGTAATCTCTAGACCCTCATTAGAAACCTCATATTATTCATTAATAAATAAATGAAGTGCTGAAGCAATGCAGAACTCAACAACTATTCATAGAATGAAACTTAAAAGACCAAATACAGAATCATATTCAGCCCAGCAAGAATGAGGAGAAAATAATATTACATAAAGTTCAAATCATATCTTAGTTTAGGTTGCATTTCCATGTGTGGGTATATATGTATTTTAGGTTGCATTTATTATGGGTATATATAGCTTTGCAAGAAGTATTTCCACGTGTGGGTAGTATATATATGGGTATATATGGCTTAACTTCATATTTGGTAACTTACAAGGATTGTTACGAATGGATTTCAAATACAAAAACAAAGGTAAAAGAAGTTATTCTTTAAAGGATTATATATAGGTATATATAGCTTAACTTCATATTTGGTAACTTTCATGGATTGTTACAAATGATTTCAAATAACAAGGTATATATATATAGATGAAGTTAACTTACAAGGATTGTTACAAATGGATAGCTTAACTTCATATTTGGTAACTTACAAGGATTGGATTAGCAGGAAAGAATAATGTCCTCAAGGTTGTTACATGGTTGGGTAGTAGAACTCAACCTCAAAAAAGTTAGTTGTTGAAATGAGGGTACTCTCATGCTTATATACTACACATTACATGTGTACCTAGGTAATGTGAGACTTCACTTCACATCCTCCCTCACCACAGCGTGCTCACACAAAAGCACCTACCGCATTTAGACAAGTGACACAAACCCTACTCATCCCTAACTCTGGCTTTGATACCATGTTACACGATTTTTGATAGAACTAATTTTGAGGTTGAGTTCTACCCAAGACTGTGTAATAACATAGGCTACTAGGTACAAACCACAAACATTGTTCTCCACTCGAAGGAAAACTAGGATTAAAACTCCTTGTATACTATGGGCACAAAACAAAACCCCCTTAATTTTCCCTACCCTCTCAAGTTGTTAGAGGATTTTTGTTTGTTTTATGGTCTAGCCTTTGGGTCATTGGAGATTATGCTTTGCAGATAGTTCTTTAGTGCTTTTCCTTTAGGCAAGTTTCTTGATGCCCTGTGCACCTCTTTTAAGACTTGCAAGGCTATATTTTGAGATTTATTCTATATGTTTTCATTTTGATTTTTTGGTAATAAAATGCTCACTTATAGAGGAGGAAAGAAAGAAAAAAAATTCTAGTCGCACAAAGATCTTAGGTCTCTAATCCAACTCAAGTATCTGGCATTGTCATATATTTGCAAATTTAAATACTATCAACTATTCAAATCCATTCATCTTCAAATTCATCAATTATTCAAATGCAATCTTATAATTCAATAAACACAAAACCTTGGCCTACTAACCTTGAGGTTATGGGTTCAAGTCATAGGTATCCACTTTGTACATTATGACAAAGGTTAGGTCTGTATCTAATCTTTTCCTTCCCAAACACACATTAGTGTGTATTAATTGGGCTTTGTTTTTTATTCAAATGCAAACTTATAATTCTGAAGTAATAATTAAGTACTTTTGGTTTTATCAAATCAAGCTCCAAAAAACACTTGTCAAGCAACACTATCATAGAAGCAATTAATCAAACAAGACTTGGGCAAGAAGTAAAAGTAATTAAACCCAAATTCAATAAACACTAAACAAAGAAGCAATTGATCAAACAACACTCAGGCAAGAACAAAAAGTAATCAAAACAATTATAAAACTCATACATACCCATTTCGAGGATAAACCCAATTCCCATCTTCCCATTCAAGATGAATCCTGACTCTGTAAAAAGCACAATGAACTTCATTCCCAGTACTATCCAACCTCACATAGTAATTAGGATCGATCTTTCGCGCAATCCTGCCAACCCACCAGCCTCCATTGACGAAAGCTTCGACTCGATCGCCGGCATTGAAATTGGAAATTTGAAGATCGGGAGGCACAGGTCTGATTTCGGAGGCATCAACAGATTCGATTAAGAGTCGTGTTCTGGCTTCTGTGCACCGGGTTTGGTAGCGGACCAAGAAATGGTTTCTTCCGATTGCGGCGAGGAGTGTTGCAGGGTAGTGTGAACCCAAGAACCCTTCTTGTTTGCCGCGAACTTCGATGGGTTGGTTGGGCCGATAGTCCTCCATTATTGAATGGGTTGTTTTGGGTTTGATCTTGGCTTTTGAAGGACTCTGTTCTTTAATGGAAATCAAGATGAGAGAGAGAGAGAGAGAGAGAGGAGGGAAATAGGATTTTGAAGGAAAGTCGGTTTATTTATTAACTGATATATAAATATAAACCGACTTAAGCCAATGGATTGTTGACCATGATAAATGCTATTCATCTTATTTATCACTTTGGTTTTAAAAGAAACACGAAAAAAATATGTGAAATTAGATGAAATATAAGTATATTTTATTTATATTTTATATATATATATATTTTTTATTCATATAACATTAATGATGTGACATTAAAATTAGATTTCACATAATAAAATATTTGATAAATTAAAATTTAACACTTATCAAACATATCATTAAAAATGATTTTTAAAAATTATAAATTAGGTGTCTCAATCATTTTTTTTTTCCAAATATGTAATATTTTTCATATAAAAAAACAAAAAACATTTAAAATAGTTAATTTCTAAAATAACTCTTAATATTCTGCTTTCGGTGGTGTTATATACACCAATTAGTGTACTAATTAGTATACCAATATTAATTATGACATTATTATTGACCTCACTCATTATACAAATTATAAATATTAAAAATATCATAAATTATGTCACATCATCAATTAATATACTACTAATTATATTAATTAAAGCATATAATATTATTCATTCTACTTTATTTATTAAACTCTATAAATGCTTTCGGAACATATAATAACTTTCACTATATATGTTAGGTTGCCCTAATTGGGGAATTACACATAGTAGTCCGAAAAAATATTTATAAAAAATAAAAAGTATCATAAATATTAATAGTTAAAATCATAAATTTTTTCACCAATGTATAATAATTTTTCAAAACACCCACGAATAATAATTTTCCCAAATTAGTTTGTTCAAAATAATATTACTGATAAATTACAAATAAATCCCTCGAGAGTTACTTAAAAGGGTTGTGTTAACATGTGACATGTTATCAAAGTAATAAATAAATTTCAATTTCCTACACTTATATGTGAATGTAAGGATACAATGAAAATTAATTATGATTTTTTTTTTTTGAAGAGTTAATTTTTTTTTTATTAATATGGATATAATTACCCTTTGTTTTTGTAAGACAAAAATTCTTTAACTACTATGTATGTGTAATTAAAAAAATAAAAACAAGTATTATATATATTTTAATGGTTCTAATATGATGAGAACTTGACCAACATTTATGAATGTACTGTTGAAAAAACGGTAGTTGCAAAATATTTTTATTTGATTCAATTTTTAGAATTTGTATTTAAAATTATAATTTTTTTGACAAAACTAAATAAAAATATATATTTGAATTTTTAAATATTATTTTATGTTCCAAAAAAGTCTAAGAAAATAGGTGTTTGATTTTTAAAAAAATTTATTTTTCACCAAACTAAATTTTAATTTTTTTTAGAAAAAAACATATTAAAAAAATTCAATCAAAAATAAAGGAGGAGAATGGTGCAAAGCAAACAGGGTATTTTGGTCTCATTATAAATATAAAAACAAAAATATTAGAGGCTCCAAAAATTCTACCAAAAGTTATCCAAATGTCTCACATGGGTGTGCGACTCACGTGGTGGATCTCACACCTATGTGAGACATTTGATAAAACTTTTGCTATAATTTTTAGGATCTCTAGCATTATTCATATAAAAAATCTTTAATTAAGGTGATGTTTGGTTATCATTTTTGGCTAAATAATCACAAAAGGACAAAAAATCACAAAAAGACATTGGTGAAAAAAATACGAAAAACAAAAAACTTAGTTTTCAGAAAACTAAATTCAAAAAATTAAAACTAAACACACTGATTAATTTTTTTTTTTATCTTTCTTGAAGTTAATGGTAAAAATTTATGTTAAATATTTTTATAAAAAAATTTAATATTGTAATTAATAAGTGTCTCTCTGTTTTAATTTCTTGGCTCTGTCACTGATCCCACCAACACTTGACTGAGAGCCATCACGAGAATCGATTTTAAGACCTAATTTAAATATATGTCATACATTCAAATTCTAATTATTATTTCTAGATACCATTTCTAAGTGCCATTTTGGGACGTTTTTGGCTTGTGAAAAAAAAGCTACCTTGCCAAAAACGCCAGCGGTTGCATTTGGCAAGTGACAAAAAAGTTGCCTTGTGAAATTACCTAAATACCCTCCATGTTAACAAATTATCTAAAATTTCAAAGTTTGGCAAGGGTATATTGGTCATTCCATTTTGATTTGATGTCATAAATAAATATTACACCAAAAATAAAAAAAGCCAACTTTTTATCAACTTCCCAAATCACTTCCAAAAAAGTCAAAAAACTTGATAAAAAGTCAAAAGCTAGCTTTTTACCAACTTCCTAAAACACCCAGTGAGTTGGTGGTACATATTTTCATATGAACAATATTTTATTTTATTTTATTTGAACACTATCATAGGAACATTTTTGAGACTGCAATAATCAACCATAATGTTACACAAAAATAAGTAATATATAAGAGCACATGTTGTCTATTACTTGTTCAGGAAAAAAAATCCAATCTAATATTTTCTTCGTTCAAAGATCTTGGTGTTTATTTATTATGTCCATAACAACAAGATTTTACGAAATGACCAAAATATTCACGGATTTTTTTCTTTACCACCACTTCCATTTATTTCCAACCCTAACTACATGCTGCTCACTTTTTCTCCTCTATCTCTCTCTCTCTAAATCAAACCTTCACTCACTCACTCTTTCTCTCTATTTCTCTCTCATCTTCTCCTAAAACGCTGCCGTCAACCACATCATCTCCGTCGCCTACATGGCCGTCGGCTTCTCCCTCTCTTCCTCTATCGCTGTCACGACCCAAACCCGCCCCTATAGGTTTAGCATCATAACCGCCCAGTAATCCGTGGATTACCAAAGGTCTCTAAACAGATTAGCAAATAGTAAGGAGCTGTGGAAGCAATAATACAAAATAAACAAGGTCCAATGAGCTGTGATAACATACATGGGACGAAACACTTCAAAACTTATATGTATATATGCATAAACATGCCAGTCCAGGTACACAAAATTTACAACATATACAACCCAAGACCTGTCTTTACAAAACATATACAGAGACTAACATGAAAGACAAAAACAGCCATAGCATTAGGCTTCGATCGGAACCTCCTCGGGAGGCACAACGGATGGCTGACAAAAACAGAACAGAAGGCCGTCAACTCTGGCCCTGGTCATGTGCCGTCTCACCTACATACATAACTGTAACAAGTTCGCGGGAGACCTCGCTACAGTTCGGACTCAATTGTTGTCACGGTTCGTAATCTGAACCAAAGAGTCCAAATCCGGCAAATCGTTTTGAGAAAACAGATTTTTTTGAAAGAAGTTCCAAACATGGACTGCTTTGCCAGATACAAAGTCGCCACCTAAATATTTTATTTTGGGAAATTTAGGAAACCCTGACTCGTGCCTAAGGCCACATGTCCGTCATCACCAAAGTTGCTTCGGCTCGGGAACTTGGGTACGATTGGGGAAGGTCACTTCGTGAGCACCCCCGCTCGCCCGATCACAGATCGGCCTCTACTAACCATGATATCTAGTTTTGAAAACATTATGTGTTCTTATTCCGGTTATTAGCCTAGATTTACTATGTGATGCGCACAACATACAAGTATAGACTGGATCGCCTGAATTGGAACAAAACATTTCATGTTTGTTTTTGAAAGATGGTTTGCTACTCGCAGGTAGGCTTAAAATGCAGATTTTGCCACCCTCAGGTGGGCTTAGAAAACATGGTTTTGTCACTATCTAGTAGGCTTAAAACTCACAGTCGATGATTTGTTCCAATCCAAATAACCCAACCTTCACCCACAGGCATTCAAGTAGTTATATCACATAAGCACATAGCCTCATGGTAAGCATGCTATTCATGGAAGTCACTTACACACATGCAAGGAAGCTAAAGCATAAAAACTCACCGAGTACTCCAAGCCAAAACAGAAGCTAATTAGAAATCCATGCATGATCCTAACTATACAGAAATGCCTAATGCAACACATGCAAAAATGCAACTATAGTAGGCTCGGCTATTCTAAACATGGCATATGGAATGCTACAGCTAACATATATTCAATTCGGAATTGAAATACAAATGCAGTTAGTATGATACGCCGAGCCCGATGCATGCAAGACAGATGAATGAATGCAAACATGCTATCATACTGTATGCTAATTAAAACATGGCCTAATCTAACCATCGTAAGCAGGTAAATAAAAGGGAGAAAGACGTGGGGTTGGAAGACATACATCACACACACGCACACTTATTACAACATTGCCCTCGCGCAGAGGGTCCGAATAAATAATACAGTCCCAAATGAATAGTACAGTCCGAATGAATACAAAATCCTAATTAATTTACAAATTGATCTAGGAAAGCATTAAAACTAGCATGCAAGCTAGGGACTGCCTCGACTCCGTTTCAGATGATGAATGATGCATGTTCGGCGTGAAAATCCATCGCGATGCTCTAATTAGCCTCTGTTTGCAATTGTTCTTAGAAAGCGCGCCAAGCTCCAGACAGCTGTTGGTTTTTGACTTGCTGCAACAGAGAGCAGGAAATGGGCGTAGCAATGTATTTCACATATGTATGCTTGACTACTCTTCAGGGAGCGTAGTCTTCGATACTCGTGCCACCAATTGCGCACATCGATGCATGATGGTCGAGGAGTCGAATTGCACAACTCAATATAGAATGAATGCACATATAAACACAACAAGACCGAGACTCCATCATGGTTAATCCGGAGTGTCGGCAACTGGGGAATTGAGACACGTTCCGTCATTCGGAGTACGAAACGTCCCTCGTTTCCCGTGCTCGGGCTAACTCCTATCCCAAACACTATGCAATATACATGACATGCATGAATGCAACTAAGATACAACCTAACATGCACAATGCTATGAAATGGCATACACGATGCACGAGGTAACATGGCATACACAATGCGCTAACATACAACCTAGCATACACAATGCTATGGAATGAAATGGCATACACAATGCATAATGGACTTATACCAACACAAGTGGACCTTAGCCACACTCACATAGGAGGCCATTAGATGAAAATGAGATACTCGAAATGCGTGCACACGTGCACGCAAACCGAGGACCGATCCTAAGGCACCAAATGCCACTCTAACAAGACATGGCAAGGCATGGAATATGGCATACTAGCATGAAAATTTCAGCATTAAAATATGATGCAAAACAGCCCCGAAGCATGGAAACAGGGCACCCGATGCATGAAATGAGACTCGAAACTCGAAACTAGGCGCATGGAATGACTTATAGCTATACAAAGAATGCATTATTTGAACATGAAGTATGAAGACAGAATCAAGACAGTCCCAAAACAAGCATATTTCCTGTTTTAAACAAGGCCAAAAGGTGAACACAAGTAGGGTTAAGCTAACATGCAAAAATGGCCTCGAAAGAGAGACAAAGAAGCAAGTAACAGCTTCTGGCCCTAAATGGCAAAGAGCCCTTCAAAAAAGTTGAATAGGGCTCAAAATGAAGCACTTTACAGTTTACATCAAGCTACGAAAATAAACACAAGCAGGCCTAAAACATTATGCAAGAAATGGGCCTAAAGAGGGACAAAGAAGCAAGTGATGGCTTCCGCCCTCAAACAGAGGAGGGACCTTCAACAATGTTGAAGAGGGGCCCAAAACATGATATTTTACAGTTTATGACCAAGCCCAAAACAGTGCACAAGCAAGCTTAAAATACTATACAAAATAAGGCATAAAAGAAAGCTTTAACACAAAGAGCAAAAAGGAAGCCTCAAACAGTAAAAGACCCTTGATCAAACATGAAGAGTGGGTCAAAATATGACTATTTACAGTTCGGACCAGAGCCCAAAAATACAAGCACAAGGAGCTAAAAAAGCATGCAAAAATAGGGCCAAAAGAGAGATAAAGAGGCAAGTGACAGATGGAAGCCTCAAAAAGTGAAGATCCCTCAACAATATTGAAGAAGGGCTCAAAACAAGCCTCTTTTCAGTTTATATCAAAGTCTAAAACAGCTCAAAAGTAGGCCTAAAATACAATGCAAAAAAAGGGATAAAAGAGAGCTAAAGAGGCAAGTGATAGTAAGAAGTCTCAAACAGGGAAAGACCCTTAATAAAACATGAAAAAAATCTCAAAACATGACTATTTACAGTTTGGGTCGGAGCCCAAAAATGCAAAAAAGTATGGCTTAGATTGTATGCAAAAATAAGGTCAAAAAGAGGAGAAGAAAACTTACCCTTGAAGAACCAAACTTCAGCAACTTTTGGTCCAAGAAATGTTGCTCCTAAGCTCTGGAAATGGACTTAAAGCTGCTAGAATGGAGTGAGGAGGAGTGGTGCTATGGGTTGGTGTAGAAATGGTCCAAGAACAAAGGTATTTTTAGGCTTGGATGAGAGGGAGAGGGAGGGATGTGTATACAAAGCTCAAAGCAATTTTTCTCACCCTTAAAACTGAAGGGGGGGCTGGCTATATAGGCCAAGGAGTGGGAGAAAAGGGGGGGAAATGAAATTCAAATTTCTCCCCAAAAAGTTAGCCCCCCGGATACACAATCTAGGGGGAAACAAAATACATATTTGTGATGTACCAGGAGAGAGGAGCAAGGTCGGCTGGTTATTTAGGGTTTAGGTGGCTGGTCGGCCCTCCCCATGGCCGGCTGGCCAAGGGTCAAAAGGGTCATGAATGATTGTTAGCCGGCCACCTCACATTGGTGGCCTCCTGTAGACGTCCCCGAACGCCTCGGGAGGGTTAAGTCCCGTTCCGTTCATATTGGGGTCACTACAGTTCAAGGACTCAAATGTCACGGTTCTTAATCTTGAACCAAAGAGTCCAAATCCGGCAAATCGATTTTGAAAATAGATTTTTTTGAAAAGAAGTGCCAAACATGGACTGCTTTGCCAGATACAGAGTCACCACCTAAATGTTTTTTTAATGGGAAATTTAGGAAACCCTGACTCGGTGCCAAAGGCCACGTGTCCGTCATCACCAAAGTTGCCTCGGCCGAACTTGGGTACGATTGGGAAGGTCACTGCGGAGTCTTCGCCGCCGGCCAAAGACCGGCCTCTACTAACCATGATATCTGTTTTTGAAAACATTGTGTGTTCTTATTCCGATTATTAGCCTAGATTACTATGTGATGCTCGCAGCAAACAAGTATAGACTGAGTCGCCTGAATTGGAACTAAACATTTCATGTTTGTTTGTTTGAAAATGGTTTGATGGTGCTACCCCCAGGTAGGCTAAGACGTGAATTTGCCACCCTCAGGTGGGCTTAGAAAAAAAACATGATTTTGCCACTATCTAGTGGACTTAAAACAAACAGTCAATGATTTGTTCCACTTCAAGTAACTCAACCTCCACCCACAGGTATTCAAGGCAGTTATATCACATAAGCACGTAGCCTCATGGTAAGCATGCTATTCATGGCAGTCACTCACACGCATGCAAGGATGCTAAAGCATAAAACTCACCGAGTACTCCAAGCCAAAACAGAAGCTAATTAGAAATCCATGCATGATCCTAAGTATACAGAAATGCCTAATGCAACACATACAAAGATGCAACTATAGTAGGCTCGGCTATTCTAAACATGGCATATGGAATGCTACAGCTAACATGTATTCAACTTGGAATTGAAATACAATGCAGTTAGTATGGTGCGCCGAGCCCGGTGTATGCAAAACAGATGAATGAATGCAAACATGCTATCATACTGTATGCTAATTGAAATATGCCCTAGTCTAACCATCATAAGCAGGTAAACAAAAGGGAAGGAAGACGTGGGGTTGGAAGACATACATCATACACACGCACACTTATTACAATTTTGCCCTCGCACAGAGTGTTCGAATAAATATACAGTCCAGAATAAAAGAATATTACAGTCCAAATAATGTACAAATTCCTAATTATTTAACAAATTAACTAAGAAAGTTGTAAAACTGGCATGCAAGCCAGGGACTGCCTTGATTCTGATGAATGATGTATGCTTGGGCTACCTTGCGCGGAAATCCACTGGGATGCCCCAATTAGCCTCTGTTTTGCAATTGTTCTTGGAAAGCGTGCCAAGCCTCGGAAGATTGCTGTTTCTTGACTTTGCTGCAACAGAGAGCAGGAAAGGGGCATAGCAATGTATTTCACAAATGTATGCATGTCTCGATCCTCGTGTCACCAATCACGCGTATCGATGCATGATGGTCGAGGAGTCGATCTGCACAATTCAATATGGAATGAATGCACATAAAAACTCAACTAAACCTAACTCCATCATGGATAATCCGGAGTGTCAGTGACTGGGGAATTGAGACATGTTCCGTCACTCGGAGTACGAACGCACTGCTGCGTCTGCTAACTCCTATCCCGAACATGATGCAATATGCATGATATGCATGAAATGCAACTAAGATACAACCTAACATGCAAAATGTTATGGAATGGCATACACGATGCACGAGGTAACATGGCATACACAATGCGCTAACATACATCCTAGCATACACAATGCTATGAAATGAAATGGCATACACAATGCAATATGGACTTACACCAACACAAGTGGACCTCGGCCACACTCACATAGGAGGCCATTAGATGAAAATGAGACAACTCGAAATACGTGCACGCGTGCACGCAAACCGAGGACCGAACCTACGGTACGGAATGCCGCTCTAATGAGACATGGCAAAGACATGGAATATGGTATGCTAACATGCAAAAATCAGTGGCAAAACGAGGGGCAAAACAGCCCCGAAACGAGGCGAAATGACACCCGATGCACGGAATCTCTCCCAAAATGCAAAACTAGGTACATGAAATGGCCTACAGCTATACTAAACATGCATAATCTGAACATGGAGTGAAAAATAAGAAGCAAGGCAGCCCCAAAATAAGCATATTTACAGTACAAAACATGGCCAAACAGCAATCACAAGTAGGGCTAAAATGGCATACAAAAATGGTTCCGCAAGGGAGGCAATGAAGCAAGTGGTATATGAAATGCCCAAACAGAAAAAAACCCTTCTACAACACTGAAGAGGGACCAAAAATATGAACATTTAGAGTTTATTACAGCCTCCAAATCAGTATGAAAACATGCTCAAAATGCAATGCAAGATTAAGGCCATAAGAGGGTATAACATGAAGTGCACAAAAAATTCATCAAATAGCCAAAGACCCATGATGAAACATGACAAGGGGGTTAAAATATGGCCACTTTCAGTTCTGATCATGGCCGAAAACAGAAGCTAAAATGAGCTAACAAAGCATGCAAAAATGGGAGCCAAAGAGGAGTATAATGGTAAGTGCTACATGGAGGCCCCCAAAAGTGTTGAGCTATTCTACAATGTTGTAGAGGGGCTCAAAATAAGATAACTTACAGTTTATATCATGCTCAAAAATAGATCACACATAGGCTAGAAAAATCATGCAAGATAATGGCATACAAGAGGGTATTGAAGGAAGTGCACAATGGGGGGCTCAAACAGGGTTGAGCCCTTAAACAATCATGAAGAATGGCTCAAAAAAATTCCCCTTTCAGTTAGGGTCGGAGCCCAAAACAGCAAGCAAATAGGCTAAGAAATTGTTGCAAAATAGAGCTAGAAAAGAGGGGAAGTGGACTTACCCTTGAAGACTAAAACCTTGGCTGCTTCTTGGACCAAATTTGCTGCCTCCTAGCTGCTGGAAAGCCTCCCAAGGTGCTGGAAATGGAGTGGTGGTGGTGGTGCTTGGTGGTGATGAAGAAAATGGAGTTGGAACTTGAGAGAATGAGAGAGATAAAGGGAGATATGTGTGTATATGCCCAAAGTAAATTTTCCAACCCTTTCTCTAGAGCTGGGAGGCTAGCTATATGGACAAGAATGGGGCCAAAATGGAGGGAAAAAAGTGGAGGGAAATGGCATCAATTTTTCCTCCAAAAAGAGTTCCCTCCGGATGTAGTTTTTGAAGGGAAAACAATGCACAGCTGTAATGTACTCCCTGTAAGGAAGCTGGCCGGCTAGGTATCAAAGCTGCAGGTGGCCGGCCGGCCACCCCCTATGGCCAGCCGGCCAAGGGGCAAAATGGTCCAGAGGAATTTTTGGCTGGCCACCACAAAAAGGTGTCCTCCCATGTGTCCTCAACAAGACCCTGTGGTTGGAAATTGGCAACTGTAAAACAGGAGAGACAACAAGCCACTTTTAGGAGGGGTTCAAAAGGTTCAACAACAATTACTGGCCGACCATAGACTTTTAGGGTCCTCCCATGTGTGTACAACACAAATATGTGGTTTGGGGTTGAAGAAAATGGCCCTAGGGTGGTCAACATTGGCTCGGAAGTGAGAAAAACGGGCGTCGAATGGCGCCGGAGGGATATAACTGGTTGCTGAGACAATTGCTGGCCTCTTACCCTTCAGTGACCTTCCTGGTGATAAAACAGAGGTATCTGCCAAAATTAAACGAAAACCGATGCAAAACGAATGCTTGGGGGCCAAAACACGCAGTTCGAGGTCCCGAAAACAGGCCGTTAAGTATCGAAAGTGGCGTTCGACCACGAAGTGGGTCTCTCAGACCTGAGTGTCCCTCAAAAGGGAGTAAATAGGATGTATGCCAAAAACCAGAGCAATCGGAAATGGTTAGGCGGTCCCGAACCGAGGCACACGGCCTGACGGCTCCGAAAAAACTGGGAACCAGGCTCCGAAATGGGAAAAATGGCCTACGGCCATGAAAAGTAGCCCACGGCCACTGAGAGATGGTCTACTAGACCTCTCCCTCCCCTCAGGAAGAGAAACAGAGAAAATCGAGTCTGGTTCGCAAACCGAGACAAGGCACAGAAGAGGGTACGGAAGTCCGGAGGCAGGGCTCATGGCCACGACTCTGAGACTTCTGAACGAGCACAATACGCAATATCACCGAGCACTCAATCGGTGACGTCTGAGTCTTAAGGTCGGTCAAAAATGGGGTGTCTATACCTCTCATGTGTGCTAAACACAATCATGTGGTCAAAAACTGGAGAAGGTGAACCAGGAGAGAGAAAAGCCCATTTTTTGGAGGGGTTCAAAAGGGTCAAACACAATTACTGGCCGGCCATATGATATTGGTGACCTCCCAGGTGTCTACAACACAAATATGTGGTTTAGGGCTAGAAAAAGTGGCCCAAGGGTGGTCAACATTGACTTTCTAGTGAGAAAAACGGGCGACGGAGGGCGATGAAGAAATAAAACTGGTTGTCAGAACAATTACTGGCCTCCCACCCTTTTACGACCTTCCTAACAATGAAACAGAGGTCCCTGCCAAAAATAAACTCAAACCGATGCAAAATGAAGGTTCGGGGGCCGAAACGCGCAGCCCGGGGCCCCGAAAACTAACTGTTAGGCACCGGAAGTGGTGTTCGACCACGAAGTCGGTCTTTTGGACCACAGTGTCCCTCAAAAGGGAGGAAATAAGGTATGTGCCAAAAATCGGAGCAAACGGAGGTGGTTAAGCGGTCCCGAACCGAGGCACACGGCCAACAGCTCTGAAAAACCGAAAACCGGGCTCCAAACGGGCAAAATGGCTTACGCTTACGAAACGTAGCCTACGGCCACTGAGAGATGATCTACGAGACCTCTCCCTCCCTTCGGGAAGAGAAAACAGAGCCTGGTTCGCAAACCGAGGCAAAGCATGAAAGAGTTCGAAAGTCCGGAGGCAAGGCTCGCAGTCGAGACTCTGAAACCTCTGAACGAGCACGATATGCAACATCACCAAGTGCTCAATCGGTGACGTCTGAGTCTTAAGGTCGGTCAAAAATGGGGTGTCTATAGTTGCCCCTCTTTAACAGAGCTCGAAAGTCACAAGTGACGGGAGTGAATGTCAAAGCCCAGAGACGACCCATTTTTGACAAGGCCGAAGACTTAGACAAGCATACAAGATAAGCAGGAAAATGTGCCCGCAGGCATGCCCGCAGGCAGGGGGCAAAATGCAAAGTGATATGCACGAAGCCGGATGTAACTTAATGATCATGTAAATGCAGCAAGCTGTAATGAAGCAAGTATTCGCAAATAGATGTAACAGTTTTAAGCAAGAATGCAAAGCAACAACTATATTTCATGCAGTTAGGAATGCAGAGAGTTATTCAATTCTCGTCGCGTCTCACACAGAGAAGATACGATACCTGCGCGATTCGTCTAGTCGCACCAACTTCAAATGAACCGTACATACAATATCGTGCTTGCAAAAGGAAGAAACTCAACAAGCACAACATGCTTGTCAACATATGTTCAATGTGATCTCGAATGCAGACAAACGTGGTGCCGGTGGGAAAGTGCATCACAATGCGAGGAAAAACGCGCGTGGCAATGCGAGTTTAAGCGCGGAGGCTTGGTAATATCAAGGAGACGTGCATAACAATGCAAGTATATGCATGAGAATGCAAGTTATGTGCACAACAATGCAGAACAAGCGTAAACCAGGACGTATGTTGGTCACAAAACAACGAGCAGTTGCAGCGCCACTCGTGGGTCTTGGGGGAGGGGGAGTGGTGGTGACCATGCTCACCTCTGAAGCTCGTGCAGTTGCAGCACCACTCGGGCCTGCATTATTGTTACGGTTGAAAGTCCTTCTGGGTTGCTCCTTATCCTGGTCGATCAGACCTTGTTTTATGGCATCCTCAATCTGTAC
Organism: Camellia lanceoleosa; assembly: GCA_025200525.1. NCBI lineage: Eukaryota > Viridiplantae > Streptophyta > Magnoliopsida > Ericales > Theaceae > Camellia > Camellia lanceoleosa. The sequence goes on along the minus strand of CM045765.1, from coordinate 139,112,619 downwards.
CCCCATCTCGTGTAAATCTGAGAAGGTAGGAAAGGGGAGTACGATCATCTTCTGCATCAATTTCGGTTGGAGATTGCGTACAATCATCCTGATTTGATCTTTGTCTGTAGGCCTCAAGGTCATCATCGATGCCTTTGCCCTCCATCGAGTTACGAAGTCTGAGAAAGTCTCCTTGGGTTCCTACCTCGTTGTTTCGAGATCACGGATTGTAATCTCGATTTGTGTATTGTACGAGTACTGTGCAACAAAGGCCTCAGGCATTTCATCCCAGCTTCTCTTTACCTCATCTTCTAACTTCGCGTACCAGATGGCTGCCACACCCGACAAAGTTCGGCCAAACAGAGAAAGCTTTTGTGGTCGGGTTAGGCCCATTGGCCGCAGAATGTCCGAGAATAGTCGAAGATGGACCATGGGGTCTCTGGACCTGTCGAAACGGTCAATTTGTGGCATCTTGAATCTGTTTGGCAATGTTACGGCTACATCGGTGTACCCATCTTCGATGTCTGGAATGGCTTTCACCCCTTGTGACTTCTTGAAAAGCTTACTCAGTTTTAGAGCTGTATGGTCGATTTTGAACTCAAAGGGAGAGTCCGGGTGGTTGGGTGTATGAGTCTTGGACAGTTGAGGCAGAAGTGGGGGCAGAGCCAGCCCCGTTGGAAGGCCTGTGTCCTCTTGAGTATTCTGGACATTGGGTAGGGTATTCTGGGTGTTCGGGAGGGTATTCTGACCAGTAGGTGCCTGCTCGGGTAATGGAGCCCCAGGTGAAGGAGAAGCCTGATGTGAAGCAGATGCCGCATTCTCATTGCTGACCTAGTAATGAGTTCTCTTTGGGCCATGATCAGGGCTGTTTAGAAAATTTCGCTTGGCGGATGGCATCCTCCTGCATCTGTCTCATGCTCTCTTGCATCTGACGCATCATTTCCTCTATCCCGGCCATATTCTGTTGGTCTAGCTGACTGACCGGTAAATGTATCTCTATGGCAGAAACAGGAATCTCAACCCGACTGTTTGCTGCTAAAGTAGCCCGCTGCCTCGGTAATCCCTGCTCTGACACACTGCGCCTCCTTGGCCTTCTTCTAACAACTGGGGGTAGTGAGTGGAACACTGGATGTCCGTCAACCAGATCCTCGGATCGATTGAGTCGGCGACCTCTCGTCCAAAGTGCTTGGGGAATATCTACTGGTTCGAAAGCAATCGTGCTAAAACTGCCCCCTAGCAAAAAGATAAATAAAGCGAAAGGAAATAAATAACCAGATAAATGGGCAGCATAACAGCTTAAATTAAATACACAACACACAGTCGAGCATACAACACACGGTTGATAAGCTGAAAACACACTGTCCTCAATCACTGATCATTGTTCCTGTATCACTGTTCCCCAAAACTGAATCTGATATCCGCAGAGAACTGATTCTCAGATACTGACTGATGCCCGCAGGCCTGATGCCCAAACTCATAAACTGATACATGCATTCCCTGTAGACACGCACTCTCAAGCACATAGCAGATAAGTGAGAGCCAAAACACCCCTATGTTGGGGTAGGGTTTCCCTGTCATATTTTGTCAGGAACTAGGGTTTCACTACGCACACAGCGGTTTCAAACAACCTATAAGCGGGTAAGCAACGTGTCCTAGTTTGGAATGGTCACTATGGATCCGAATATGCACTAGGTCGAATGGTCAGGGTGGTGCCGGTAAACCGGGTTTGTGTTCCCATGTTTGTCGAGCCAGAGCCGATCAGCCTTATGGACATGCCTTGACAAGACAAGCCTCCGGCAAATCGTTCGGGAATGGCATATGGCAAACATGGCGTCCCAGGCGCACCAATACAAATGCAATGCAAAGAAACACACATGTGTAGTCAAAACCAGATATCATGAGTTCGAGTCAAGTTCTCTAAATCCCCAGCAGAGTCGCCAGAAACTGTAGACGTCCCCGAACGCATCCCGGGGAGGGTGCGACTCCCTTCCGTTCTGGTTCGCTTGCGGGTCTACTACAGTTCAAGGACTCAAATGTCACGGTTCTTAATCTTGAACCAAAGAGTCCAAATCCGGCAAATCGTTTTGAGAAAACAGATTTTTTAAAAGAAGTGTCAAACATGGACTGCTTTGCCAGATACAGAGTCGCCATCTAAATATTTTATTTTTGAGAAATTTAGGAAACCCTGACTCGGTGCCAAAGGCCACGTGTCCGTCATCACCAAAGTTGCCTCGGCTCGGGAACTTGGGTATGATTGGGGAAGGTCACTTCGTGAGCACTCCCGCTCGCACGGTCAAAGACCGGCCTCTACTAACTATGATATCTATTTTTGAAAACATTGTGCGTTCTTATTCCGGTTATTAGCCTAGATTTACTATGTGATGCGCATAGCATACAAGTATAGACTGGATCGCCTGAATTGGAACAAAACATTTCATGCTTGTTTGTTTGAAAATGGTTTGATGGTGCTACTCGCAAGTTGGCTAAGACGTGGATTTGCCACCCTCGGGTGGGCTTAAGAAAACATGATTTTGCCACTATCTAGTGGGCTTTAAAACAAACATTTGATGAATTGTTCCAATCCAAATAACCCAACCTTCACCCACAGGCATTCAAGCAGATTATATCACATAAGCACATAGCCTCATGGTAAGCATGCTATTCATGGCAGTCACTCACACGCATGCAAGGATGCTAAAGCATAAAACTCACCGAGTACTCCAAGCCAAAACAGAAGCTCATTAGAAATCATGCATGATCCTAAATATACAGAAATACCTAATGCAACACATGCAAAGATGTAACTATAGCAGGCTCGGCTATTCTAAACATGGCATATGGAATGCTACAACTAATACGTATTCAATTTGGAATTGAAATACAAATGCAGTTTGTATGATGCGCCAAGCCCGGTGCGTGCAAAACAGATGAATGATGCAAACATGGTGTCATACTGTATGTTAATTGAAATATGCCCTAATCTAACCATCATAAGCAGGTAAATAAAAGGGAAGAAAGATGTGGGGTTGGAAGACATACATCACACTCACCCACACTTATTACAATTATGCCCTCACGCAGAGGGTCCAAATAAATATACAGTCCCGAATGAAAGAATAGTACAGTGCAAATAATACAGTCCAAATAATGTACAAATTCCTAATTAATTTACAAATTAACTAAGGAAATGATAAACTGGCATGCAAGCCAGGGACTGCCTTGATTCTGATGAATGATGTATTGTTTGGGCTGCCTTGTGCGGAAATCCACTGGGATGCCTTAATTAGCCTCTGTTTTGCACCTGTTCTTGAAATGCGTACCAAGCCTCGGAAGACTGCCAATTCTTGATTTTGCTGAAACAAAGAGCAGGAAAGAGGCATAGCAATGTATTTCACAAATGTATGCATGTCTCGATCTTCGTGCCACCAATCACGCATATCGATGCATGATGGCCGATGAATCGAATTTGCACAGCTCAATATAGAATGAATGCACGTGAAAACTCAACTAAAACCTAACTCCATCATGGATAATCCGGAGTGTCAGTGATTGGGAATTAAGACACGTTCCCGTCATCAATCTGAACGCCCTCGTTTCCGTGCTTGCTAACTCCTATCCCGAACACGATGCAATATGCATAATATGCATGAAATGCAACTAAGATACAACCTAACATGCAAAATGCTACGAAATGGCATACACGATGCACGAGATGAGATGGCATACACAATGCGCTAATATACAACCTAGCATACACAATGCTATGGAATGAAATGACATACACAATGCAATATGGACTTACACTAACATGAGTGGACCTCAGCCACACTCACATAGGAGGCCATTAGATGAAAATGAGACAACTCGAAATACGTGCACGCGTGCACACAAACCGAGGACCGAACCTACGGCACGGAATGCCACTCTAATGAGACATGGCAAGACATGGAATATGATATGCAAACATGCAAAAAACCAGTATCAAAATGAGGGGTAAAACAGCCCCGAAACCCGGTAAAATGGAACCTGATGCATGGAATGACTCCCGAAATGCAAGACTAGGCATACGGAATAGCCTACAGCTATACTAAACATGCATAATTTGAATATGAAGTGTAAAAGCAGAAGCAAGGCAGCCCCAAAACTAGCATTTTTACAGTATAAAGCATGGCCAAACAGTGAGCACGAGTAGGGCTAAAATAGCATACAAAAATGGCTCCACAAGGGAGGCAATGAAGCAAGTGGTAGATGCAAAGCCCAAACAGAAAAAGACCCTTCTACAACACTGAAGAGGGACCAAAAAATATGAAATTTTACAGTAGATGATCAAGCCCAAATCAGTATACAAACATGCTCAAAATACAATGCAAGATTAAGGCCAACAAAGGGCCAAAGAAGTAACTGATATATGGGAGGCTCAAACAAGTGAGGGACCTTCAACAGTGTTGAAGAAGGTTCCAAAATATAGCATTTTACAGTAGATGATCAAGCCCAAATCAGTATACAAACATGCTCAAAATGCAATGCAAGATTAAGGCCACAAGAAGGCTATAACACAAAGTATACAAAATATTCATCAAACAACCAAAGACCCTTAATGAAACATGACAAGGGGGTCAAAATATGACCACTTTCAGTTCTGATCATGGCCAGAAAACAGAAGCAAGATAAGATAACAAAACATGCAAAAATAGGGACCAAAGAGGGGTACAATGGCAAGTGATACATGGAGGTCCCAAACAAGGATGAGCCCTTCTTCAATGTTGAATAAGGGCTCAAAATAAGCCTATCTACAGTTTATGTCATGCTCCAAAACAGATCACACATAGGCTAAAAATATCATGCAAAATAATGGCATTCAAGAGGATAATGAAGCAAGTGCCAAAAGGAAGCTTCAAACTGCAATGAGCCCTTAATGAAACATGGAATATAGCTCAAAAAAATGACATTTTCAGTTTTGGTCGGAGCTCAAAACAGCAAGAAAAATGGCTAGAAAAGTGTTGCAAAATGAGACCAAAAAAGAGGGGAAATGAACTTACCCTTGTAGACCAACCCTTTTGCTGCCTCTTGGACCAAAAATGTTGCCTCCTAGCCTCTGAAAAACTCCCCAAGCTGCTGGAAATGGAGTAGTGGTGGTGGTGCTAGGTGGTGATGAAGAAAAGGGTGTAGAACTTGGGGATTTTTGAAGGAAATGAGAGAGATGGAGGGAGATATGCATGCAAGAGCTCAAAGCAACTTTTTGTAACCCTAAAACCAGGTTTGAGCAACTGGTTATGTAGACAAAGAGGGGGAGAAAGAGAGGGAAAAAGTGGAGGGAAATTGCATCAAGTTTCCCTCCAAAAAAAGTTCCCTCCGGATATAGGTTTTGGAGGGAAAAACAATGCACAGCTGTAATGTATTCAACCTGAGGATCATGGCCGGCTAGGTATTAGAGTTGCAGGCGGCCGGCCGGCCACCCCCCATGGCCAGCCGGCCAAGGGTCAAAAAGGCCAATTTGATTTTCTGGCCAGCCACCAGATATTGGTGTCCTCCCAGGTGCCCTCAACACAACCCTGTGGTTCAAAACTGGCAACTATAAAACAGGAGAGAGAACAAGCCACTTTTCAATGGGGTTCAAAAGGTTCAAGTAGAATTAATGGCCGGACATATAATATTTGTGTCCTCCCAGGTGTCTACAACACAAATATGGGGGTTAGGATTGAAGAAAGTGACCCTAGGGTGGTCAACATTGGCTTGGAAGTGAGAAAAACGGGCGTCGGAGGGCGCCGGAGGAATATAACTGGTTGCTGAAACAATTGCTGGCCTCCCACCCTTCTGTGACCTTCCTGGTGATGAAACAGAGGTACCTGCCAAAAATGAACGAAAACCGATGCAAAATAAAGGTTCGGAGCGAACGCAGCCGGTCCCGAACCGCTCATAAGCAAAGTGGCATTCAACCACAAAGTGGGTCTCTCAGACCTCAGTGTCCCCCAAAAGGGAGTAAATAAGATGCATGCCAAAAACCAGAGCAATCGGAGATAGTTAGGCGGTCCCGAACCGAGGCACACGGCCTGACGGCTCCGAAAATCGGGAACCGGGCCCCGAAATGGGCAAAATGGCCTACAGCCACAAAATGTAGCCCACGGCCACTGAGAGATGGTCTACGGGACCTCTCCCTTCCCTCAGAAAAAGAAACAGAGAAAACCGAGTCTGGTTCGCAAACCGAGGCAAGGTACAGAAGAGGGTTCGGAAGTCTAAAGGCAGGGCTCACGGCCGCGACTCTGAGACTTCTGAACGAGCACAATACGCAACATCACCGAGCACTCAATCGGTGACGCCTGAGTCTTAAGGTCGGTCAAAAATAGGGTGTCTACAGTTGCCCCTCTTTGACTGAACTCGGAAGTCACAAGTGACAGGAGTGAGTGTCAAAGCCCAGAGACGACCCATTTTTGACAAGGCCGAAGACTTAGACAATCATACAAGATGAACAGAGATATGCCCGCAGGCAAAGGGGGCAAAATGCAAAGCAAAATGCACGGAGCCAGATGTAACTTAATGATCATGTAAATGCAGCAAGCTGTAATGAAGCAAGTATTCGCAAATAGATGCAACAGTTTTAAGCAAGAATGCAAAGCAACAACTACATTTCATGCAGTTAGGAATGCGGAGAATTATTCAATTCTCGTCGCATCTCACACGGAGAAGATACGATACCTGCGCGATTCGTCTGGTCGCACCAGTCTCAAATGAACCGTACATACAATATCGTGCCTGCAAAAGAGAGAAATTCAACAAGCACAATATGCTAACAACATATATTCAATGTGATTTCGAAAGTTTGACACACACAGTGCCGGCGAGTGAATGCATCGCAATGCGAGAAAGGAACGTACGTGACAACGCATGCTCAAGCACAGAGGTATGGCAATATCAAGAAATGTGCATAATAATGCAAGTACGCTCATGAGAATGCAAGTTATGTGCATGATAGTGCAAAACGAGCATAAACCAACGTGCCCGTTTGTTACAAAATAACGAGCAAGGAAACGCGTGTTTCGACGAAGGCGAATCGATCGCGGCCTCCGGTTCACTTCCCGGAGAGGTTACAACACATTCAAAAGGGATACATTTTGGTTTCGATGAATAATGACGAGACACATGTCAGAACTTGAAGCTGAAGTTCCAGCGGAGCAATTTCGCAATAGGAAGTGCACTTTTCTTGAACTTTTTCAGATCCCGGGAACTCCAATCTTCCTCAAAATTTGCAGAGAGCTAGGTAAGCATGTGGGGGATACCACCGGCCAGTTGTTTTCCCCAAGGGAGGCCACCGGCCACTTTTCAAAAAGAGAATGGCCGGCCAGCCAGAAAAGGTGGCCGGCCGGCCGCTTGCCCAAAACCGTGGGTAATTTTGTCTTTTCACCCTCTTTTCTTTAAATACACTCACCCAAACACTTTGAGCTCATAACCTCAACCACGAAAGCTTCTCCTCTTGCTTCCCAAACCATTTTCTCCCTCAGATCTGCACTCTATACGCGTTTTTCAACCCCTCACGCAAGTTGTTTTCACGAAAACTTTCAGTTTCAAGCACTTTGAACCGATTAAATTTTGATTTCGGTGCTTCTTTTCTCATTTTCACCACTTGAGGTAAGTTTGTCTCAATATTTGGAAGATTTTCTTAGGGGTTGACTTTTGTTGACTTTTTCATTTCCCGAGAGTTGACTTTTGTTGACTTTTTCCAATTTTGGCTCATTTTTGCTCCTTTTGCAGATTTTCCGAAATGGCGGGTAATTTTCCTCATGGTGGAGGCCCTCCGGGTGCCGGGGATGATTTTGATGTCATGACTCTGCCTCCGAGGGTTCGACCTTTCATTCCCGAGAGGTACGCCCCGCCGGCACACGTTCTTCCGCGGGCCGTTTTTCGTCACTTCACTGACTTTAGTGATCGAGCACCCGGAGATCTACTTCTGCGAGAGCCAGAGCATCACCTCTCCTACGAGGCCCGAGAGGTATTTTACTTCATTTTCTGCATTTTTCGTGCATTTCGTGCCTTCGCCATGCTTGAACACACAGTTTAGCCTATGACATAGTACTTTGTTTGCATCCTGAACATGTGGCTTAAACACTTGAATTTCTGAACACTCGGCTCATTAATTGATTGTGAACGCACGGCACACATTAATTAAGAAGTGAACACACGGCTCAAACACTGATTTGTCGAACACACAGCCCGAATTTGAAAGTGAACACACAGCACACACTGACTAAGAGTAGAACACGCAGCCCAAACTCTGATTTTCTGAACACGGAGCTCGGATTGATGGTGAACACACGGCACACACTGATTGGGATTTGAACACACACCCCAAACATTAATTCTCTGAACACACAGCCCAAATTGATGGTGAACACGCAGCCCACACTGATTTAGAGTAGAACACGCAGCCCAAACTCTGATTTTCTGAACACACAGCCCAAATTGATGGTGAACACACAGCCCACACTGATTTAGAGTAGAACACGCAGCCCAAACTCTGATTTTCTGAACACACAGCCCAAATTGATGGTGAACACACGGCACACACTGATTGAGAGTAGGACACGCAGCTCAAACTCTGATTTTTTGAACACACAGCCCAAATTGATGGTGAACACACAGCCCACACTGATTTAGAGTAGAACACGAAGCCCAAACTCTGATTTTCTGAACCCACAACCCAAATTGATGGTGAACACACGGCACACACTGATTGAGAGTAGAACACGCAGCTCAAACTCTGATTTTCTGAACACACAGCCCAAATTGATGGTGAACACACGGCACACACTGATTTAGAGTAGAACACGCAGCCCAAACTCTGATTTTCTGAACACACAGCCCAAATTGATGGTGAACACACGGCACACACTGATTGAGAGTAGAACACGCAGCTCAAACTCTGATTTTCTGAATACACAGCCTAAATTGATGGTGAACACACGGCACACAATGATTGAGAGTAGAACACGCAGCTCTAACATTTGAGATGAACACGCAGCCCAAATTGAAGGTGAACACGCAGCTCTAACATTTGAGATGAACACGCAGCCCAAATTGAAGGTGAACACGCAGCACACACTGATTTAGAGTAGAACACGCAGCCCTCACTGAACACACAGCTTATTCATTTCATTTGCACACAGCTCATTTATTTCATTTGCACACAGCTCATTTATTTCATTTGCAGGTTAGTTCTCGCACCGTGCGAGGATATGGCTCCACCACTGCTAGAGAGTGGTATGCTGAGCTCCCGGAGGCTGTCCGGGATTTAGTTGATTTGGCAGGGTTCGGGGCCTTCTGCATGGGGTTATCACATTGTCCTGCCAGGAGGACACTGTTGGCAGCTTTGGTGGAGAGATGGTAGGACACCACCAACTCCTTCCACTTTTCCGCCACTGGGGATTTGACTATGACCCCGCTGGATTTTGCTGTACTGACCGGCCTGGACATAGGAGGTTGGCCCATTCCTTACGACGAGGATATGGGCGAATGGGAGGCCGCTTGGATACATCTGCTGGGGGCCCGCCCGCCTGTGGATAGAGCTTCAGGGAGAGTCCGATACACCTGGTTCTCTTCCCATTTTCGGAGGGAGGGGATGGAGCCCGGGACTCCTGAGGAGGCGGAGCAGTATGCCCGTGGTTTTCTTATGTTCCTCTTCGGGACTACTTTGTTCGCCGATGGAGGGAACACGGTTGGGCTGCATCTGTTGAGCGCTCTGGTTGACCTATCACAGGTCGGACGGTATGACTGGGGCGGCACTGGCCTGGCTACCCTTTACTGCTACATGAGTGCGACCTCTTGCGGGCAGGGAGACTCACTTGGCGGTTATTGGAGAGCCTGGGAGGTACTTTCTGTCCTCTCGATTTATATTTCTGCTCCTCAGTACTTGTACATTGCACACACAACGCACCTTACACTTTGTATTTTGCCCTCAACACTTTGTATTTACATTCTGCACTGCTTTCCTCAGTTATGGGTCTACGTATATTTCCCGACGTTAGCCCCAGAGTTGGTGGTGGCAGGGCCCCTCATGACCCCATACTCACTGGTATTCGAGGGCCAGCACCGGCCGAGACCCCGAGAGACTCTCTTTTATCTACAACAGTATTTTGACACTGTGCGGACGACAGAGGTATTTCAGAACTCTCAGTTCCTTCCGTTTTCATCTTTGATTTGCCCTGTATATTCCCGATTTCTGATTGGTTTATACACTTGTCATCCGCAGATTACATGGCAGCCCTGGGCGCCCTTGGGTGATGGTCTCCGATTTCAGTATGCCGGAGGATCGGGCACCTCCCAGTACAGGATCCTGCTTGAAGGACCAGTTGGTAGAGCATGGTTTCTGGGGGAACGCTTTTTGCGTCAGGTATGGGGGTACACTTCTCAGGATCCTCCCGCAGCACCTCCAGCCAGTATGCGGACTGTTGATAGGCTCTCTACCCAGGATGTCGTTAGTGCTATGCTGGGCACTGATGCTTTGCTACATCTTGAGGAGGGGGACTATGCCACTTATCGCCATATTTATCTGATGCCTCCTTTGACGGGAGTGCGTATTCCATCACTGAGACCTGCTGGTGTGCCATCTTCGAGTCAGGCTCGTGCTACAGATATCCCCTCCTCCAGCAGGGCTGGTGCATCCAGAGGTGGGCGCGGATTCGTTCCCCCGATTCCTCCGACTCTTCATCATCCGGGGTGGCCAGACATGCCGACCGAGTTGACGAGTTGGTGATTTGGGACTCCTTACCAGGTCCTGCTGGAGCCTCCTCTTCCTGACCATAGATATGTCAGAGACCCTGATTCACCACCGATATGTTTTACAGCTTTGATTTATCAGTCGGATACTTGGACATTCATTCCTTTACTGATAGTTTTGCATTTGTATCTGTAGCCTCCAGTTGAGTATGTGGATGAGATGCTTGGAATGCTGGCCACATTTGAGGGCATGATCCTGTGGAGGGAGGCACAGCTGGCCATTATGGGTGTGCAGGTACTGTTCATCTTTCCTGCATTTATCATATTTCCTGATGACACGCTGGTTTTGAACATTCTACTGCATTGATAGGCTGTTTGTGTAGAACACATCTGACACGTACCCCACTCACATACTATACTTGCATCTGATTTCCATATTTGAACTGATGTATTGAACTCTTCACTTTCAGATGCCTCCTGTGTATGCTTCGCCGCGGGCCGGGCCACCCGGGCCTTCTCAGGGAGGTCGATCGTCTGGATCTTTTCGAGGTGCTGGGCCATCTGGGCCTTTTCAGGGAGCTGGGCCATCCAGGCCTTTCCGAGGAGCTCGATGAGGGTCCTCTCGCAGGCGCAGGGCACATGTTATAGAGGCGGAGCCCGATAAGGAGGAAGAGGAGGAGGTTACAGACCGTCAGTCAGAGACATCTGCTGAGGAGGGGGACTCCAGTCTTGGTTCCGGGAGTGGGGGCGAGGCTGAGGGGGATCCTGAGGATGACAGCTCCGACCAGGATGATGATGGTGGTGCAGAGGTTGTCCCGCAGAAGAGGACGAGAAGGGCCTCTCATCCCCGCTCCCGAGGGCATTGATACTGCTGTTTCCTGCTTTATTTTCCTTTTTGCTAGTAGTTTGTAGCACTTTGCATTTTGTTAGGCAGTTTTATTTTCTGTAAAACTTGTACCTTTGTTTGTTGTAAAACATAATGGAATGAAACATCTTTTGAAAAGGTGTTTGTATTTTAAACTTTCAGCATCGTATCGCATCGCATTATTTTGCACAAAAATGAAATTGAATGGAAATGTGCCTTGTGTATTTACCGGGTCAGGTAATGAACCAACGCAACAAATCAAACAACTCGACTCACTAAGAAATAACAGAATCTTAGCAAGTTTACAACTCGATAAGCAAAATACAACAATGATAACGTCTCGATCAACAAGACTTAACAAAATTGCGTAAACAAAGAGTAACAACTCAAAACACAAAATACGACAGCTCGACAAAACTTACAACTCGATAAGCAAAACAACAACTCGATAAGCAAAACTACAACTCGATAAGCAAAGCGTACTTCAGACGATCTGGGTGACGGAACGCATCCGAAACAGAGAGAAATGGAGGCCTTTGGTGCATCGAAATGCCTCGAACTTCCTTCCGGAGGGCAAAACAGGACCAATGGCACACATTGGAGCATGGCCGGCTACATTTTGGAGTTGGCCGGCCAACTTTTTGCATTTTGAAGAGCCATAGGTGGCCGGCCGGCCAGTTTTTGAGTCAAAGGTGGCCGGCTTGCTAGAATAGGTGGCCGGCCGGCCACTTTTCCCTACAACCCACAGAATTCTGACACTTGTCCTTCGAATAGTTTTCACCCCCTATAAAAACTCCAACTTTGGGACTCATTCATTTCATCACTGCTTTACACAAAGAATGGACGCGTTTCTCATAGAAAATCTCACATCTTCGATCTCCTCTTTAGATGGCTCGGAAAAATTAAACTTCCGGGGTTTCAGCTTGAATGCACTGTTCACGTTGAGCCGGACTCCGCTACACCTTCCTTTCCTCCATGCCGTGGCGAGGTTTTGGAACCCGGTAACGCATGTCTTTAGCTTCGGAGGGCAAGCGGTATGTCCCACTTTTGAAGATTTTCAAGTTTTGATGGAATCCGAGCGAGGTGAGGAAATCTTGCCCCAACTCAATTTTGGCTGTGCCCAAACCTTAGGGCGGATGTGCGGACTCAACGTGCATGATGCTCGATCCTTGATTTGTAACGGAATGTTGGATATCCCAAGCCTGATTTACCGGTTCTCCGATGCTGGTGACCGCAGCGACCATCATTGGCAAGGCTTCCGGCGACACGCCCTCTGTTTATCCATGTTATCTCATTTTCTGTTTGCCTCAAGCTTCGGAGGATCCAGCGTCCGTCTGATTGAAGTGGCTCAAGGCTTGAAAGAAGGAAAGAGTTGCATCGCCATGACATTGGCTGAGACACTGATGGGCTTGGATGCTTTCTACCGTCAAGAGACAACCAGGTTCGCAGGGAGTCCATTACTGCTGCAAGTAATGTTTCCCACCCGATCTCACATATGTATTTGCTCACATCACTCAGCCCTTAGGCTCGGTTTTTCTCACAAAACCCTTTTCTTACTTTTCTCTCATCGTACATCTCTCTATTCTTTATTCTCTCATTTTTCATCCCTCTCCAGGTATGGTTGATGGATAAATTGCAAGTTGTGGACTCTTGCCCTGCTTACTCGGCCTGCGGCTACTTTTTTCGACAACGCCTAGTCGACGCCCTTGATGAGGGATGGTGGTTTGAATGGATGTGCAATTTGTCGGCAAATCGCATTGCGTGGCGCTGCCCTTGGCTCAATCTCCCGGCAATGAGCTACAGCATGTCTCGGCAGGTCGAGATTCGATCGATCGGCTTGACTCGCTGCGTATTCTATTTCCCATTTCGTATTCTGCGCCAATTTGGCCATGATCAGACTTGCCCACCAGAGGGGATAGAGTATCCGGCTACATTCCCGGTTTGAGGCGCACAGCTGGCTTGGCAGGCCGCAGCGTGGAGAATTAGAGAACTCCTGGCTCCTGCTCCCACTTTTAGTTGCATTTTGTCTGACGAGTGCTGGGATTGGCTCAATGAGGAGGCACAATTTGGGCCTAGGTTGGCATCAGAGGCTTCAACCAGCTTTGGAAGGGGGCGCAGGGACACCTGACTTGACTATGCCCCAGATTTATTGCTTTACTAGTACTTTCAAATTTTCATTATGAGTGTAATAAAAAGAAACTTCAATTGTATGCAACAGCAAGAGAACTTTGTTTCGAAATCAATGAAATTGAAGGTTGTGGTACTGAAAATTTTCCGCTTTGGTCCAAAAATGGTCTTAGTTGTGAAAAGATTAATTTGAACAAAGTCAACTTTTATTAAAACTTTTCAAAACTATTTTCGATATGGATCAGAATTGGACACGCCTGAGATCTGTCACTGAGATGCACAACCCCGGATCCTAGCAACTGGAAAGTTGCCCCTAGTCTGAATAGTGCCTCAGCAATTCATGGCAACGGAAAGTTGCCCCTAATCTGAATAGCACTGTACTGGAGATCACGATAAATACTGATGAATAGAGATGACTGAGATGATCAAATGGACAAAGTTGATCGGGGAAAAGATTGTGGCTGAACTTCAAGATGAAGCTACCAACGTATCCCAAAGATGGAAATCAAGCCTTACGTAGTTCAGGCTTAGGTTTGCTCGGGTATTTTCACTCTCCTTTTGCGCTCTAACTTTTGCCAAGGCCGCCCTTTGCGGGTTTTCAACCTTGCGAGCTCAGTTTTTATAATTTCAAATTTTCTATGCTCTGAATTTTGCCTAGGTCGCCCTTTCGGGTTTTCGGCCTAGCGAGCCTCTCAGGGGTAGTATTTCTTCAACTTGTCCATGTTGATCGGTTGGGAAAACTCTAAGCCATCTAGATCCACCAGAACCACAGCTCCACCTGACCAGATTGACTTGATAATGTAGGGACCAGTCCAATTGGGTCTGAACTTGCCCTTTAGGTCGTGGATGGGAGCTCGGTTGTCCTTGAGCACCAAATCTCCTTCTTTTAAATTCCTGGACTTAACCTTCTTGTTAAAAGCCCGGGCAATTCTGCGTTGATAGCCTTGGACGTGGTACAGTGCTTTCAGCCTTCTTTCATCGAAGAGCATGAGTTCCTCAAATCTGCTCTGCTGCCAATCCGCTTCGGCTATCTGACACTCAGCCAATACTCGTAATGACGGGACCTCAATCTCAATAGGCAGAACGGCCTCCATCCCATAAACCAATGAGTACGGAGTCGCCCCAGTAGAAGTTCTGATTGAAGTCCGGTAGCCCCACAGAGCGAACGGCAGCTTATCTGGCCAGTCCCGGTAGGTTTCCACCATCTTCTGTAGTATGCGCTTGATATTCTTGTTGGCGGCCTCAACTGCTCCATTGGTTTGCGGCCGGTAGGTAGACGACTTATGAAAAGCCACATTGTATTTCTCCAACAAATCAATCACCTCCTTCTTGAAGTGGGAACCATTGTCTGAAATTATTTCGTTTGGGACCCCGTAGCGACAGATGATGTTGTTTCTGATAAATTTTGCGACGTGCGAAGCCTTCAACACCGCATAAGATTGGGCCTCAACCCACTTTGTGAAATAATCTATCGCTACCAAGATGAACTCATGCCCATTCGACCCCTTTCTAAACGTTCGACATTACATCAATTTCCCTGACAAAATGGCCATGGCGAAGTCATGTTGTTGATTTAATGGCGGAATGTTCATGCGATTTGCATGAATCGACATTTGTGACATCGCCGGACGAAACCAATACAATCCTCCTTCATGGTGGACCATAATAACCTGTCCTCGAGGATCTTCCGTGCAACATTACCCCATTCAGGCGCGCACCACATTCTCCCCTCTGGATGGCTTCCATCAGCCCTTTTGACTCTTCGGCATCAACGCACAGTTTATGCAATCGAAGATGACCCCGTTTATCTTTACCCCAGATGATGATGGAATCGCCATTCTCCTGATTGCCCTTTTGTCTTTGGCATTTACCCCTGGCGGATATGCTTCTTTCTCCAAGAAGTTCCAGATGTCGTAATACCAAGGGTTTTCATCCTGAACTTCATCTATAGCGGCAATCGACTCGTAGGCAGGTGCAAATTTTTGGTCGATGATGACTGGATGCATTCGGACTCCACACGGGATGTCTATCATAGAAGATAGAGTTGCTAAAGAATCTGTGAACCTGTTGTTCTCTCTTAGTAGATGAGTAAAACTGAGCTTCTCAAACCGAGGAATCAGCAAATCCACGGTCTGATGATACATCATCATCTTTTCCTCTTTTATTTTCCAGTCTCCTTTAGCTTGAGACACAACAAGGTTCGAGTCCCCAATGACGTCCAATCGTCTTGCCCCTAGTTCCAGGGCTGCTTCTAGACCAGCGATGCACGCTTCATATTCTGCTTCATTGTTCGAGACTTTGAATCGGAGTTTGAAGGCGAGAGGGATACGGGAATTGTCGGTGCTAGCACGAACACTCCTATCCCATACCCATGTTGATTTGACGCTCCATCAAAGTACATCGTCCAAGTTTCATCGTCGATATCTGAAATTGATTCATCCGGAACAGTACTCAGCTTTCATCCTCAACCGGGTGGTCGGCAAGGAACTCTGCTACTGCTCTTCCTTTCACTGACTTGCGTATCACGCACGTGAGATCAAATTCGGAGAGCAACAGTAACCAACGAGCTAGCCTACCTGTAAGTGCTGGTTTCTCGAAAAGATATTTGATGGGATCAAGTCGTGAAACCAACATTATAGAGTGAGCTAACAGGTAGTGCCGCAGCTTCCTGGTAGCCCATACCAAAGCTAAGCAAGCCTTTTCCAGCGGTGTATATCGGGTCTCATACTCCAGCATCTTCTTGCTGAGATAGTAGATGGCTCTCTCCACCTGGTGCCTTTTCTAGGGGTGGTGAATGCAGTCTTTTCCCGGTTTTCTGGTGCCATCACTATCTGGTTATAACCTGAGAAGCCATTCATAAATGAGAGCAAAGCATGCCCTGCTGTGAAATCTACCAACTCATCGATGTGCGGTAAGGGGAAGTCGTCCTTCGGACTAGCTCTGTTCAAATCCCTGAAGTCTACACACACCCGGATCCTGCCATCCTTCTGTGGCACCGGAACAATGTTGACCAACCAAGTCGGATATTCAGATACCAGCAGAAAGCCTGCGTCGATTTGCTTGGTGACCTCTTCCTTAATCTTGAGAGCCCAGTCCGGGCGGATCCTTCTGAGTTTCTGCTTGACAGGTCGGGCCTCGGGGTCAAGGGGGATCCGATGCTGTACAATCTCAGGATCGATTCCAGGCATGTCTTCGTAGGACCACGCGAAAACATCTTTGAAATCTTTTAATAAAGCGACTAAGCGCTCGCGTTCCTTCGAAGACAACGTGGACTCGATATGGACCAGCCGCGGGTCCTCCTCAGTACCAATGTTCATGGTAATGATTTCATCCATTAATGGTTTAACAAATCTCTCTTGCTCTTGCTCAATTAAACGTTGTAAAATCGGAGGAACTTCGTCCTCGTCGTTTTCATCAAAGTTTTGAAAGTCTGAATTAATGCAATAAATCAAGGGCACAGAAAAGTACTCGGAAACCATAGATATTTCATTCTCATTAGGCACATCCAAATCGTCCAATTCATTTACAACAGACTCAAATGAAAAGGAAAAAGACGACCTAGACAGGACTATGGTATCCGGGTTAACATCCCCAGGAGTACCAGACTCAGACTCAGTCGAGCTGGAATCTAATTCCGACTCACAAGACTCGGTGGAATCAGATTCCGGCTCACTACCTGACCCGGTGCTGCTGGACAAAAATCCCTCATCGTATTGCCAAATGAGAGAGGGTGCGATAGATGCATCCAAGATAGCTGCTGGTTGGCTCGCAGCCGTTTCATCCCCAATCATGGAAACCGCGAAGTTATCCCCCAAGCACTTATGGTCGATCGGAGGATCAGAAAGTAGACATGCCAGCGCTACCCCCATTTCAAATTTCAGGCCCTCAGATCCATCGCTATTAATCGCTCACCCACCGATGGGTCTGTCGCTGCGGGCAACGTCATCCCCGGATAGTTGCAGGTCGAAGAAGATCTCGAAGCCTGGCACGCGCTTCTTCTCTGCGTTTATCCACGGCTCTGGGAAACCGCAAAATGGAAAGTCCTCCCCCTCCCGGACAAAGCGTCCGTTTAGGGTACCCTGAATGGGCCTATGCATTAACTCAAAAGGCTTCCTAGCCTGCTTTGCTCTGGCCCTTCCGGCCATTTCTTTTCCCTTCCTTACCCAGTCCTCTTTGGTGGGCATAAAACCCAAGCCAAAGGTATGAGGATTGTGTGGCACTTCGGCCAGTGCTACAACGCCTTTCCGGCCGCTTCTTCCTAATCCCATCCCGGGGATGTGTTGTAGCTTGTTCATGAGGTAGACGGATTGAGCACTGACGTACACACCTTCATTCACAGCCATAATATTCTGCACCACCCGGGCCTCAGCCAAAGTGAACCCCGATAAGAACACATCCTCCGTGCCATGTTCGATCTCTAGAACTGGTGTAGACACTTCCGGCGGCGGATAGATGGATGAATTTTCGAAGACAATAGCCACCCCTTCCTGAGGGTACTTGAAAGATTTGATGTAAAGTGGAAGAGATCGCTTTTACTTGGTGCAACCACGGTCGCCCCAAGAGTAAGTTGAAGGTTGAACGCCCAAGACATGAAATTCGATGTTGTGTTGTCTGGACCAACCTCGTCGAATCTTAACATCCTCATCACTTCTCCGCTAGTATTATCATACGCCTGATCACTGAGTTGTCGGACGAAGTCTGCGGCTTCAACCCGATTGCATACAATGCTCGGGTCAGACATTGATGGCGGACCCAGATCAACAAGTACCACCGGTATCCACTTGTCTCTACATTCCACGGAAACATAGAGGGGTTTGTTATGATTTGTGCCCTCAAAGCGTAGTTCTTTGTCCGAAAAGGTTAATCTGGGGAACCTCCTCCGGAAAAACCCAACCAAATTGCTCTAGTGTAGTATCTATAGAGAGTTTGGCCTTGTCCATAGCAGATAGGATAGCTGTCTGCGGTACTCATGATGCCATAAGCGATCCCAGAGATGGAGATATCTGCTTGTATCTTCTTCAATTGCTTGAGCACAGCTTCTTTTTCAATCTGTTTCTCTTTCTGTTTCTCAGTTTCTTTGTCTTTCCCAGACGCCTCAGGTTGGTCTAAGTCTTTGCTTGAAATATCGCCCACTCTTGTCATATGAGCGATCTCACAACATACCGTATCGTCTAGTTGGTTACTTCCCAATCCTCGTGCAGGTGGGCAAGACATAAGTCATCATCTTCCCACCACATTCCGTCGATGACAGACACTTGTCCGCTGGTATGATCGCATGAAGACCTCCATCCTCATGCCTACAAAGATTTTCTCCTCGCACACAAAGACTCTCGACCCCCACATGGGCCTTAGCTTTTCTGATTCTCTCGGAATCCTCAAATCTTTGTTGTTCCAACTGCGTCAGTACAGCTGGTTCAATATTCCCTGCATTTACAATCCCCAAATTTTGAGCGAAATTCTTAGTGCCGGCGCTCTCCGGCGGTGTATTCTGACTCTCGGCCCTTCCGGCCACCACTGATACTCTTGCCCCTGCTGGGCCCTGTTCTGGTTGAAATTCTACGATGTCTGGTTGATCATCTAACCATCCGGTAACTTCTGCCGACTCCTCATAGTCGAACCAGTTGATTGTAGCATCCCCTGATTCTTGGTCACTGAAGAACTGGAGGTTAGCAAGGTCTTCTCCCACAACTGTTAGATCATCCATTCCCCGTTCAAATCTGTCCCCCTGAATCACACATAATTCTGCTCTTTTTGGCGCACTCACTTTCGACCGCCCATCGTTGGATGTATTTACTCGGATCATAAGCTCCTTCAGCAAGATTCCCAGACTGTTCAATCTCAGACTCAGCAACTCCCATTTCCTCTGAAATCTGCCTTGTTCCATCTTCGATGGTCACCACCACTGGCTTAGATTGGGTTGTGGAGATGTCCATCATGTACAAGTCAGTGCAGACAGGAAGGATCACCTCCGGTTTGGGTAGGTAGGATGGGGTGATATAGATACTAGGATCGTAAGACACGACCCCAGTTTGGATGAAGTTGATTCTGTTGGAAGAAGGGGCTTGGTTATGTGGTGGGAGAGGATTTGTGGTGACGTTGGGTTTTTCGGGAGGTGCGATCACCTGCTTGTCAATAAGATCCTGGATCTCATGACGCAATCTGTAACAACGGTCGGTGTCATGACCGTGCTGTTGGTCATACGCGCAGTATTTTGCTGGGTCATGAGAGGGAGGGAGTGGATTTGGTAGTGGCCTCGGTTCTAGGGGCGTCAAATGCTTCTTCCTGATTAATACCCCCAGAGCCTTGGACAGGGGCATATAGAGGGGTGTAAAGGTTCTTTGGCCTCTGGGCTGATATTTGGCGTTTTAGGTGTTGCTTCCAGATGCACCAGAGAAAGGCGTGGCTGTCGTGGGTCTTAGGAGAGGGGAAGTGGTGGTGACCATGCTCACCTCTGAAGCTCGTGCAGTTGCAGCGCCACTCGGGCCTGCGTTATTGTTACGATTGAAAGTCCTTCTGGGTTGCTCCTTATCCTGGTCGATCAGACCTTGTTTTATGGCATCCTCAATCTGTACCCCCATCTCGTGTAAATCTGAGAAGGTAGGAAAGGGGAGTAGGATCATCTTCTGCATCAATTTCGGTTGGAGATTGCGTACAATCATCCTGATTTGATCTTTGTCTGTAGGCCTCAAGGTCATCATCGATGCCTTTGCCCTCCATCGAGTTACGAAGTCTGAGAAAGTCTCCTTGGGTTCCTGCCTCGTTGTTTCGAGATCACGGGTTGTAATCTCGATCTGTGTATTGTACGAGTACTGTGCAACAAAGGCCTCAGCCATTTCATCCCAGCTTCTCTTTACCTCATCTTCTAACTTCGCGTACCAGATGGCTGCCACACCCGACAAAGTTCGGCCAAACAGAGAAAGCTTTTGTGGTCGGGTTAGGCCCATTGGCCGCAGAATGTCCGAGAATAGCCGAAGATGGACCATGGGGTCCCCGGACCCGTCGAAACGGTCAATTTGTGGCATCTTGAATCTGTCTGGCAATGTTACGGCTACATCGGTGTACCCATCTTCGATGTCTGGAATGGCTTTCACCCCTTGTGACTTCTTGAAAAGCTTCTCCAGCTTACTCAGTTTTAGAGCTGTATGGTCGATTTTGAACTCAAAGGGAGAGTCCGGGTGGTTGGGTGTATGAGTCTTGGACAGTGGGGGCGAGAGCCGGCTGGAAGGCTGTGTCCTCTTGAGTAATCTGGACATTGGGTAGGGTATTCAGGTGTTCGGAGGGTATTCGACCAAGAGGGTGCTCGCCGTAATGGAGCCCCGGAAGGAGGAGCCAGATGTGAAGCGGATCGATTCTTGCTAACCTTAGTAATGAGTTCGACTCTTTGGGCCATGACTGTGGCCTGTTGCTTAGAAAATTTCGCTTGGCGGATGGCATCCTCCTGCATCTGTCTCATGCTCTCTTGCATCTGACGCATCATTTCCTCTATCCCGGCCATATTCTGTTGGTCTAGCTGACTGACCGGTAAATGTATCTCTATGGCAGAAACAGGAATCTCAACCCAACTGTTTGCTGCTAAAGTAGCCCGCTACCCCGGTAATCCCTGCTCTGACACACTGCGCCTCCTTGGCCTTCTTCTAACAACTGGGGGTAGTGAGTGGAACACTGGATGTCCGTCAACCAGATCCTCGGATTGATTGAATCGGCGACCTCTCGTCCAAAGTGCTTGGGGAATATCTACTGGTTCGGAAGCAATCGTGCTAAAACTGCCCCCTAGCAAAAAGATAAATAAAGCGAAAAGGAAATAAACAACCAGATAAACGGGCAGCATAACAGCTTAAATTAAATACACAACACACAGTCGGGCATACAACACACGGTTGATAAGTTGAAAACACAATGTCCTCAATCACTGATCACTGTTCCTGTATCACTGTTCCCCAAAACTAAATCTGATATCCGCAAACAACTGATTCTCAGATACTAACTGATGCCCGCAGGCCTGATGCCCAAACTCATAAACTGATACATGCATTCCCTGTAGAGACGCACTCTAACAAGCACATAGCAGATAAGTGAGAGCCAAAACACCCCTATGTTGGGGTAGGGTTTCCCTGTCATATTTTGTCAGGAACTAGGGTTTCACTACGCACACAGCGGTTTCAAACAACCTATAAACGGGTAAGCAACCTGTCCTAGTTTGGAATGGTCACTATGGATCCGAATATGCACTAGGTCAAATGGTCAAAAAGAGTGGCCCAAGAAACCGGGTTTGTGTTCCCATCTTTGTCGAGCCCAGAGCCGATCAAATTTTATGGACATGCCTTGACAAGACAAGCCTCCGGCAAATCGTTCGGGAATGGCATATGGCAAACACGATGTCCTAGGCGCACCAATGCAAATGCAATGCAAAGAAACACACAAGTGTAGTCAAAACCAGATATCATGAGTTCGAGTCAAGTTCTCTAAATCCCCAGCAGAGTCGCCAGAATCAGATGTCCCGAACGCATCCCGGGAGGGTGTGACTCCCTGCTCGTTTAAATTGGGGTCTACTACAGTTCAAGGACTCAAATGTCACGGTTCTTAATCTTGAACCAAAGAGTCCAAATCCGGCAAATCGTTTTGAGAAAACAGATTTTTGAAAGAAGTGCCAAATATGGATCGCTTTGCGATCTGAGTCGCCACCTAAATATTTTATTTTTGGGAAATTTAGGAAACCCCGACTCGGTGCCAAAGGCCACGCGGTCCGTCATCACCAAAGTTGCCTCGCTCGAACTTGGGTACGATTGGGGAAGGTCACCGTGAGCACTTCGCCCTGGCCAAAGACCGGCCTTTACTAACCGTGATATCTATTTTTGAAAACATTGTGCGTTCTTATTCTGGTTATTAGCCTAGATTTACTATGTGATGCGCACAGCATACAAGTATAGACTGGATCGCCTGAATTGGAACAAAACATTTCATGCTTGTTTGTTTGAAAATGGTTTGATGGTGCTACTCGCAAGTTGGCTAAGACGTGGATTTGCCACCCTCGGGTGGGCTTAAGAAAACATGATTTTGCCACTATCTAGTGGGCTTTAAAACAAACATTTGATGAATTGTTCCAATCCAAATAATCCAACCTTCACCCACAGGCATTGAAGCAGTTTATATCACATAAGCACATAGCCTCATGGTAAGCATGCTATTCATGGCAGTCACTCACACGCATGCAAGAATGCTAAAGCATAAAACTCACCGAGTACTCCAAGCCAAAACAGAAGCTCATTAGAAATCATGCATGATCCTAAATATACAGAAATGCCTAATGCAACACATGCAAAGATGCAACTATAGCAGGCTCGGCTATTCTAAACATGGCATATGGAATGCTACAACTAATACGTATTCAATTTGGAATTGAAATACAAATGCAGTTTGTATGATGCGCCGAGCTCATATGCAAAATAGATGAATGATGCAAACATGTCACATATCAGTATGCTAATTGAAATATGCCCTAATCTAACCATTATAAGCAGGTAAATAAAAGGGAAGAAAGATGTGGGGTTGGAAGATATACATCACACTCACCCACACTTATTACAATTATGCCCTCGCACAGAGGGTCCAAATAAATATACAGTCCCGAATGAAAGAATAGTACAGTCCAAATAATGTACAAATTCCTAATTAATTTACAAATTAACTAAGGAAATGATAAACTGGCAAGCAAACCAGGGACTGCCTTGATTCTGATGAATGATGTATTGTTTGGGCTGCCTTGCGCGGAAATCCACTGGGATGCCTCAATTAGCCTCTGTTTTGCACCTGTTCTTGAAATGCGTACCAAGTCTCGGAAGACTGCCGATTCTTGATTTTGCTGCAACGGAGAGCAAGAAAGAGGCATAGCAATGTATGCATGTCTCGATCTTCGTGCCACCAATCACGCATATCGATGCATGATGGCCAATGAATCGAATTTTCAAAACTCAATATAGAACGAATGCGCGTGAAAACTCAACTAAAACCTAACTCCATCATGGATAATCCGGATTGTCGGTGATTGGGAATTGAGACACGTTCCGTCACTCGAAGTACGAAACGCCCCTCGTTTCCCGTGCCCGGGCTAACTCCTATCCCGAACACGATGCAATATGCATGATATGCATGAAATGCAACTAAGATACAACCTAACATGCAAAATGCTACGAAATGGCATACACGATGCACGAGATGAGATGGCATACACAATGCGCTAATATACAACCTAGCATACACAATGCTATGGAATGAAATGGCATACACAATGCAATATGGACTTACACTAACATGAGTGGACCTCAGCCACACTCACATAGGAGGCCATTAGATGAAAATGAGACAACTCGAAATACGTGCACGCGTGCACGCAAACCGAGGACCGAACCTACGGCACGGAATCCACTCTAATGAGACATGGCAAGACATGGAATATGATATGCAAACATGCAAAAAACCAGTAGCAAAATGAGGGGTAAAACAGCCCCGAAACCCGGTAAAATGGAACCTGATGCATGGAATGACTCCCAAAATGCAAGACTAGGCATACGGAATAGCCTACAGCTATACTAAACATGCATAATTTGAATATGAAGTGTAAAATCAGAAGCAAGGCAGCCCCAAAACTAGCATTTTTACAGTATAAAGCATGGCCAAACAACGAGCACGAGTAGGGCTAAAATAGCATACAAAAATGGCTCCACAAGGGAGGCAATGAAGCAAGTGGTAGATGCAAAGCCCAAACAGAAAAAGATCCTTCTAAAACACTGAATAGGGACCAAAAATATGACATTTTACAGTAGATGATCAAGCCCAAATCAGTATACAAACATGCTCAAAATACAATGCAAGATTAAGGCCAACAAAGGGGCAACGAAGTAACTGATATATGGGGGGCTCAAACAAGTGAGGGACCTTCAACAGTGTTGAATAAGGTCCCAAAATATATCATTTTACAGTATATGATCAAGCCCAAATCAGTATACAAACATGCTCAAAATGCAATGCAAGGTTAAGGCCACAAGAAGGCTATAACACAAAGTATACAAAATATTCATCAAACAGTCAAAGACCCTTAATGAAACATGACAAGGGGGTCAAAATATGGCCACTTTCAGTTCTGATCATGGCCGGAAAACAGAAGCAATATGAGCTAACAAAACATGCAAAAATAGGGACCAAAGAGGGGTACAATGGCAAGTGATACATGGAGGTCCCAAACAAGGATGAGCCCTTCTTCAATGTTGAATAAGGGCTCAAAATAATCCTATCTACAGTTTATGTCATGCTCCAAAACAGATCAAACATAGGCTAAAAATATCATGCAAAATAATGGCATTCAAGAGGATAATGAAGCAAGTGCCAAAAGGAAGCTTCAAACTACAATGAGCCCTTAATGAAACATGGAATATAGCTCAAAAAAATGACATTTTCAGTTTTTGTCGGAGCTCAAAATAGCAAGAAAAATGGCTAGAAAAGTGTTGCAAAATGAGACCAAAAAAGAGGGGAAATGAACTTACCCTTGTAGACCAACCCTTTTGCTGCCTCTTGGACCAAAAATGTTGCCTCCTAGCCTCTGAAAAACTCCCCAAGCTGCTGAAAATGGAGTAGTGGTGGTGGTGCTAGGTGGTGATGAAGAAAAGGGTGTAGAACTTGGGGATTTTTGAAGGAAATGAGAGAGATTGAGGGAGATATGCATGCAAGAGCACAAAGCAACTTTTTGTAACCCTAAAACCAGGTTTGAGTAGTTGGTTATGTAGACAAAGAGGGGGAGAAAGGGAGGGAAAAAGTGGAGGGAAATCACATCAAGTTTCCCTCCAAAAAGTTCCTCCTGGATCTGTGTTTTGAGGGAAAAACAATGCACAACTGTAATGTATTCAACCTGAGGATCATGGCCGGCTAGGTATTGGAGCTGCAGGTGGCCAGCCGGCCAAGGGTCAAAAAGGCCAAGTTGATTTTCTGGCCGGCCACCAGATATTGGTGTCCTCCTGTGTGCCCTCAACACAACCCTATGGTTCAAAATCGCAATCAGAAACAGGAGAGAGAACAAGCCACTTTTCAAAGGGGTTCAAAAGGTTCAAGTAGAATTAATGGCCGGCCATATAATATTTGTGTCCTCCTAGGTGTCTACAACACAAATATGGGGGTTAGGATTGAAGAAAATGACCCTAGGGTGGTCAACATTGGCTTGGAAGTGACAAAAACGGGCGTCGGAAGGCACCGGAGGAATATAACTGGTTGCTGAAACAATTGCTGGCCTCCCACCCTTCTGTGACCTTCCTGGTGATGAAACAGAGGTACCTGCCAAAAAGTGGTTCTCGTTGTCCTGCTAGGAGGACGTTGATGGCCGCCTTGGTGGAGAGATGGTCGGACACCACCAACTCCTTCCATATTTTTGCCACGGGAGACTTGACTATGACCCCGCTTGACTTTGCCGTATTGATTGGCCTTGACGTGGGAGGTTGGCCCATCCCTTACGACGAGGACATGGGCCAGTGGGAGGCCGCTTGGATATATTTACTGGGGGCTCGCCCGTCTGTTGATAGATCTTCAGACAGGGTCCGATACACCTAGTTTTCTTCCTATTTTTGGAGGGTGGAGATGGAGCCCGGGACTCCTGAGGAGGCAGCACAGTATGCCCGCAGTTTTCTGATGTTCCTTTTCGGGACCACTTTGTTTGCCGATAGGGGGAACACTGTCGGGCTTTATCTGTTGAGTGCTTTGGTGGACCTATCACAGTATGATCGGGTGGCCTGGCCAGCTACCCTTTTATTGCTACATGAGCGACCTCCGTGAGACGGGGACTTACTTGGCGGCTATTGGAGAGCCTGGGAGGTACTTTCTACCCTCTTGATTTACATTTCTACCCCTTATTACTTGTATATTGCACACACGTCGCACTTTACACTCTGTATTTTGCCCTCAGCACTTTGCATTTACATTCTGCACTGTTTTCCACAGTTATGGGTCTATATGTATTTCCCGACATTAGCCCCGGAGTTGGTGGTGGAGGGGCCCCTTGTGATCCCGTACTCGCTTGTATTTGAAGGCCAGCACCGGCCAAGACCTCGAGAGTCTTTTCTTTATCTACGGCAGTATTTCGACACGGTGCGGTCGACAGAGGTATTTCAGAACTCTCAGTTCTTTTTGTTTTCCTCTTTGATTTGTCTTGTACATTCTCGATTTCTGCTTGGTTTATGCATCTGTTATCCGTAGATCACATGGCAGCCCTGGGCGCCCTTAGGTGAGGGTCTCCGATTCCAGTTTGTCGGAGGGTGGGGTGCCTCCCGGTATAGGATTCTATGCGAAGGGCCAGTTGGTAGGGCCTGGTTTTTGGGGGACCGCTTCTTGCATCAAGTCTGGGGGTACACTTCTCAGGACCCTCCCTCAGCGCCCCCAGTCGAGATGCGGATTGCTGATAGGCTCTCTTCCCGAGATGTTGCTAGTGCTATACTGGGTACTGATGCCTTATTACATCTTGAGGAGGGGGATTATGCTACTTACCATCAGATATACCTGATGCCTCCATTGACGGGAGTCCGTACTCCAACGATGAGGCCTGCTGGTATGCCATCTTCGAGTCGAGCCCGTGCTGCCGCAGACGCTTCATTTCATCAAGAGGAAATTTGGTACATTTAGAGGTGGGGGTGGATTGGTTCCTCCGACTTATCATCATGCTGGGTGGCCAGACATGTCGACCGAGTTGACGGGATGGCGATTCGGGACTCCCTACCCGATCCCGATAGAGCCTTCCCTGCCTGATCATAGATACGTCAGAGATCTTGATTCACCACCGGTATGCTTCGATTTATCAGTCAGGCACTTGGACATTCATTCTCTTACTGATAGTTTTGTATTGTGTCTACAGCCTCCTATCGAGTATGTGGATGAGATGCTCGGGATGATGGCCACGCTCGAGGGCATGGTCCTGCGGAGAGAGGCACAGTTGTCCATTATGGGTGTCCAGGTATTGTCCAATTTGCTTTCATTTATCATATTTCTGTTGACATGCTGATTTTGAACATTCTACTGCATTGATAGGCTACTTGTGTAGAGCACATTTGACACACACCCCACTTACACACTGTATTTACATGTACCCACTTCATGTAGTTTTCTTGTATCTGCATCTGATGTACATATTCGAACTGATGTATTCAAATTGAACTCTTTATTCTCAGATGCCCCCGGTATATGCTCAGCCGCAGGCCGGGCCACCTGGGCCTTCTCGGGGAGGTGGACCATCTGGGCCTTTTCGAGGAGCTGGGCCATCCAGGCCTTTTCGAGGAGCCCGAGGAGGGGGGTCGTCTCGCAGACGCAGAGCACACATTATAGAGGAGGAGCCCGGTGAGGATGAGGAGGAGGAGGCTGCAGATCGTCAGTCGGAGACATCTGCTGACAGAGAGGAGGGCTCCGGTCTTGGCTCCGGGAGTGGAGGCGAGGCTGAGGGGGATCTTGAGGATGACAGTTCCGACTCGGATGGTGATGGTGGTGCAGAGGCTACTTCGCAGAAGAGGATGAAGAGGGCCTCTTATTCCTGCTCTTGAGAGCATTGATGTTGCGGTTCCCTGTTTTATTTACCTTTTTGCTAGTAGTTGTAGCACATTGTACATTATTAGGCAGTTTTATTTTTTGTAAAACTTGTACCCTTGTTTTTAAAATGTTGTAACAAACGAAGCATGATGGAATGAAACAGCTTTTGAAAAAGTGTTGTATTTTAAACTCTTAGCATCATATCGCATCATTTTACACCATAATGAGATTGAATGGAAATGTGCATTGTGCATTTGCCCAGTCAGGTAGTAAACCGACGCAACAACTTAACTTACTAAGATATAACAAAACCTTAGCAAGTTTACAACTCGATAAGCAAAATACAACAGTGTTGACAACTTAATAAACAAGACTCAACAAAAATTGCTTAAACAAAGAGTAACAACTCAAAAACACGAAACACGACAGCTCGACAAACAACTTGATAAGCAAAACGACAACTCGATAAGCAAAACAACAACTCGATAAACAAAACTTAACAAAATAAAGTGTACTTCGGACGATCTAGGCAACGAAACGCATCCGAAACAGAGGGAAATGGAGGCCTTCGACATACCCGTTGCATGGAAATGCTTGAAACTTCCTCCTGGAGGGTAAAACAGGGCCAAAGACACACATTGGAGCATGGCCGGCCACTTTTGGGAGCCGGCCGGCCAGCTTTATTGCAAAGGGGAGGCCACCGGCCAGTTTTTGAAAAGGAAATGGCCGACCTGCCAGAAAAGGTGGCCGGCTGGCCACTTAGCTTAGCAATCGTCA
Organism: Camellia lanceoleosa; assembly: GCA_025200525.1. NCBI lineage: Eukaryota > Viridiplantae > Streptophyta > Magnoliopsida > Ericales > Theaceae > Camellia > Camellia lanceoleosa. The sequence goes on along the minus strand of CM045765.1, from coordinate 139,083,614 downwards.
AATTTTTGACACGTGTCCCCGAATAGTGTCTTCTCCTCTTTAAAAGCCTTAGCTCCGTGGTTCATTCAATTCATCTTTAGTTTTGCACAAAAATGGAGGTGTTTCTCGTCGAAAATCTCACATCTTGGATTGCTTCTCTAGATGGCTCGGAAAAGTTGAACTTCTGGGGTTTCGGGTTGAATGCACTATTCACGCTGAGCCGTACTCCGCTGCACCTTCCTTGCCTCCATGCCGCGGCGAGGTTTTGGAACTCAGTGACGCATGTCTTTAGCTTTGGCGGGTAAGAGGTATGTCCAACTTTCGAAGATTTTCAAGTTTTGATGGAATCTGAACGTTATGAAGAGATTTTGCCTCAGTTTCGTTTTAGCCACGCCCAAGCTTTAGGGCGGATGTGTGGACTTACTGCGCATGATGCTCGGTCTCTGATCTGTAATGGGGAACTGGATATCCCCGGTTTGATTCATCGCTTTTCTGGTGCCGGTGACCGCGGCGACCATCATTGGCAAGGTTTCCGACAACATACCATCTGCTTGTGCATGCTATCTCACTTCCTATTTGCCCTGGGCCTGGGTGGACCCAACATCCGTTTGATTGAAGTTGCTCAGGGCTTGAAGGAAGGGAAGAGCTATATTGCTATGGCATTGGCCGAAACGTTGATGGGCTTAGACGCTTTCCATCGTTAGGAGACGACCAGATTTGCCGGGAATCCACTACTGCTGCAGGTAATGTTTCCCACCCAATCTCACATATGTATTTGCTCACATCACTCGGCCCTCAGGCTCGGTTTTTCTCACAAAATCCTTGTTTCACTGTTCTCTCATCGCACGTCTCTCTATTCTTTTATTCTCTCATTTTTCATTCCTCCCCAGGTATGGTTGATGGATAAATTGCAGGTTGTGGACTCTTGCCCTGCTTACTCAGCCCGCGGCTACTTCTTTCGACAATGCCTGGTTGATGCGCTTGATGAGGGATGGTGGTTTAACTGGATGTGCAATTTCTCTACTGACCGCATTGCTTGGCGCTGTCCTTGGCTCAATCTTCCGACAATGAGCTATAGCATGTTCCGGCAAACTGGGATCTAGTTGATTGGTCTGACCCACTGTGTGTTCTACTTTCCGTTCTGATTCCTGCACCAGTTCGGTCATGATCAGACTTGCCTGCCAGAGGAGATTGAGTACCCAGCTGCTTTCCCGGTCCGAGGCGCACAGCTTGCCCGATATGCTACAGCATAGAGGACTAGAGAGCTCCTAGCCCCCGCTCCCACTTTCAGTTGCACTTTGTCTGACGAGTGCTGGGATTGGCTCAATGAAGAGGCACAGATTGGGCCTAGCTTGGCATCAGAAGCTTCGACTAGCTCTAGGAGGGGGCGCAGGGACACCTGACTTGACTATGCCCCGGATTTATTGCTTTATTAGTACTTTCAAGTTTTCTTTATGAGTGTAATAAAAAAGCAACTTCAATTGTATGCAAGAGCAAGAGAACGCTGTATTGAAATCAATGAAATTGAAGGTTGTGGTACTGAAAATTTTTCGCTTTGGTCCAAAAATGGTCTTAATTGTAAAAAGATTAATTTGAACAAAGTCAACTTTTATTAAAACTTTTCAAAACTATTTTCGATATGGATCAGAACTGGACACGCTTGAAATTTGTCCTTGAGATGCACAACCCCGGATCCTAGCAACTGGAAAGTTGCCCCTAGTCTAGATAGTACTGCAGTACTGTGTGGCAACGAAAAGTTGCCCCTAGTCTGAATAGCACTGTACCGGAGATTGCGATAAATGCTGATGGACAAAGATGACCGAGATGATCAAATGGACAAAGTTGATCGGGGAAAAGTTTATGGCTGAACTCTAGGATGAAGTTGCCTATGTATCCCAAAGATGGGAATCAAGCCTTACGTAGTTCAGGCTCAGGTTCTCTCGGGTATTTTCACTCTCCTTTTGCGCTCTAACTTTTGCCAAGGTCGCCCTTTGCGGGTTTTCAGCCTTGCGAGCTCAGTTTTTATAATTTCAAATTTTTGTGCTCTGAGTTTTGCTTAGGTCGCCCTTCCAAGTTTTCGGCCTAGCGAGCCTCTTAAGGGTAATATTTCTTCAAGTTGTCCATGTTGATCGGTTGGGAGAACTCTAGGCCATCTAGATCCATCAGAACCACAGCTCCACCTGACCAGATTGACTTGATGATGTAGGGACCAGTCTAATTGGGTCTGAACTTGCCCCTTGGGTCGTGGATAGGAGCTCGGTTGTTCTTGAGCACCAAATCTCCTTCTTTTAAATTCCTGGACTTAACCTTCTTGTTGAAAGCCCGGACGATTCTGTGTTGATAACCCTGAACATGGTGCAGTGCTTTCAGTCTTCTCTCATCAAAGAGCATGAGTTCCTCAAATCTGCTCTGCTGCCAATCCGCTTCGGCTATTTGACACTCAGCCAGTACCCGCAATGACGGAACCTCAATCTCGATAGGTAGAACGGCCTCCATCCCATAAACTAATGAATATGGAGTCGCCCTAGTAGAAGTTCTGATTGAAGTCCGGTAGCCCCACAGAGCAAACGGCAACTTATCTGGCCAGTCCCGGTAGGTTTCCACCATCTTCTGCAGTATGCGCTTGATATTCTTGTTGGCGGCCTCAACCGCTCCATTGGTCTGCGGCCGATAGGTAGAGGACTTATGAAAAGCCACCTCGTATTTTTCCAACAAGTCAATCACCTCCTTCTTGAAGTGGGAACCGTTATCTGAAATAACCTCATTTGGGACTCCGTAGCGACAGATGATGTTGTTTCTGATAAATTTTGCAACGTGCGAAGCCTTCAACACCGCATAAGATTGGGCCTCAACCCACTTTGTAAAATAATCTATCGCAACCAGGATAAACTCATGCCCATTCGACCCCTTCGGAGTGACAGCCCCGATCACATCAATTCCCCAAACTGAAAATGGCCATGGCAAAGTCATGTTGTACAGTTTTGACGGCGGAATGTTCATGCGATTTGCATGAATTTGAAATTTGTGGCATCGCCGGACAAAACCGATACAATCCCCCTCCATGGTGGACCAGTAGTAACCCTGTCTGAGGATCTTCCGTGCCAGCATTACTCCATTCATATGTGCACCGCATTCCCCTCCATGGATGGCTTCCATCAGACGCTTTGACTCCTCGGCATCAACACACAGCTTATGCATTCCCAGATGACCTCTCTTATACAGCTTACCCCCACAGATGATGAACTAAACAGCCATTCTTCAGATTGCCCTTTTGTCTTTGGCATTTACCTCTGGCGGGTATGCTTCCTTCTCAAAGAAATTCCAAATGTCGTAATACTAGGGGTTTTCGTCTTGAACTTCACCTATAGCAGCAATCGACTCGTAGGTAGGTGCAAATTTTTGGTCAATGATAACTGGACGCATCCGGACTCCACACGGGATGTCTATCATGGAAGATAGAGTTGCTAAAGAATCTGTGAACCTGTTGTTCTCTCTTAGTAGATGAGCAAAGTTTAGCTTCTCAAACCGAGGAATAAACAAGTCCAAGGTCTGGTGATACATAATCATCTTTTCCTCTTTTACTTTCCAGTCTCCTTTTGCTTGAGACACAACAAGGTTCGAGTCCCCGATGACGTCCAACCATCTTGCCCCTAGTTCCAGGGCTGCTTCTAGACCGGCAATGCATGCCTCATATTCTGCTTCGTTGTTCGAGACTTTGAATCGGAGTTTGAAGGCTAGAGGATCTGGAATTGTCGGTGCTATCAGCAATACTCCTATCCCATACCCGTGCTGATTTGGAGCTCCGTCGAAGTACATCCTCCAAGTTTAAATTCGATATGCAAAATGGCCTCATCGGGAATAAATACTCAAGCTTCACCCCTTCCTTGGATGGTCGGCAAGGAACTCTGCTACTGCTCTTTCTTTGACTGACTTGCGTGTCGCATATTTTAGATCAAATTCGGATAGCAACAGCAACCAACCAGCCAGCCTACCCATAAGTGCTGGTTTCTCGAAAAGATATTTGATAGGATCAAGTCGTGAAACCAACATTACGGAGTGAGCTAACAGGTAGTGCCACAGCTTCCTGGTAGCCCATACCAAAGCTAGGCAAGCCTTCTCCAGCAGTGTATAACGAGTCTCATACTCTAGCATCTTCTTCCTCAGATAGTACATGGCTCTCTCCACCTTGTCCTCTGATTCTTGCGTAAGCATGCAGCCCATTGTAGTCTCAGTTACTGACAGATACAAAATCAACGGTTTCCCCGGTTCTAGTGGTGACAAAACGGGTGGGTTCTGTAAATATTCTTTAATCTATTCAAAAGCAGCTTGGCATCGGCCGTCCCATTGGAATTTCTTTCTTTTCTTCAAGAGACCAAAAAGTGGTTCACAAGTCAAGGTTAATTTTGAGATAAACCGTCTTATGAATTGCACTTTACCCAGAAAGCCTCGCACCTCCTTTTCAGTCCTTGGTGGTGGCATTTCTAAGATGGCCTTTGATTTTGGAAGGCTCGACCTCGATGCCCCTTTGTGTAATCAGAAATCCCAGCATTTTTCCCGCTGTAACACCAAATGTGCATTTTTGAGGATTCAGCCGCAATCGGAATTCCCTGATCCTTTGAAAAAACTTGTGCAAGGTGGTGTAGTGGCCTTCTCTTTCTTTGGACTTGACAATCATGTCATCCACGTACACCTCAACCTCTTTGTCGATCATGTCGTGCAATATTGTGGTCGCGGCCCGTTGATAAGTAGCTCCAGCATTCTTCAACCCAAATGGCATCACTCTGTAGCAGTATGTCCCCCACGGGGTGGTGAACGCAGTCTTTTCCTGGTCTTCTGGTGCCATCACTATCTAATTGTAGCCTGAGAAGCCATCCATGAATGAGAGCAAAGCATGCCCTGCTGTGAAATCCACCAACTCATCAATATGCGGCAAGGGAAAGTCGTCCTTCAGACTAGCTCTGTTCAAATCCTTGAAATCCACACATACCCGAATCCTGCCATCTTTCTTCGGCACTAGAACAATGTTGGCCAACCAAGTCGGGTATTCGGATACCAGCAAGAAACCTGCGTCGATTTGCTTGGTGACCTCTTCCTTAATCTTGAGAGCCCAGTCCGGGCGGATCCTCCTGAGTTTCTGCTTGACAGGTCGGGCCTCGGGGTCAAGGGGGATCCGATGCTGTACAATCTCAGGATCGATTCCAGGCATGTCTTCGTAGGACCATGCGAAAACATCTTTGAAATCTTTTAATAAAGCGACTAAGCACTCGTGTTCCTTCGAAGACAACGTAGACCCGATCTGGACCAGCCACGGGTCCTCCTCAGTACCAATGTTCACGGTAGTGATTTCATCAACTAACGGTTTAACAAATCTTTCCTGCTCTTGCTCAATTAAACATTGCAAAACCGGAGGAACTTCGTCCTCGTCGTTTTCATCAAAATTTTGAAAGTCTGAATTTATGCAATAAATCAAGGGCACAAAAAAGTACTCAAAAACCATGGTTACTTGATTCTCATTAAGCACATCCAAATCGTCCGATTTCTCGGTTACAACAGACTCAAATGAGAAAGAAAAAGATGACCTGGACATTATTGTGGCATCCAGGTTATCATCCCCAGGATTACCAGACTCAAACTCAATCGAGCTGGAACCTGATTCCGACTCACAAGACTCTGTGGAATCAGATTCTGGCTCACTACCTGACCCGGTGCTGCTGGACAAAAATCCCTCTTCATATTGCCAAGTGAGAGAGGGTGCAATAGATGCATCCAAAATAGTTGCTGGTAGGCTCGCAGCCGTTTCATCCCCAATCATGGAAACTGAGAAGTTATCCCCCAAGCACTTATGGTCGATCGAAGGATCTGAAAGTAGACATGCCAATGCTACCCCTATTTCAACTTCAGCACCCTCAGAGTCCACTACCTTACACTGCTCAACCTCGACTGATGGATCTGTCTGCTCTGTGGCAACGTCATCCCCGGATAGTTGCAGGTCGAAGAAGATCTCGAAACCTGGCACGTGCTTTTTTTTCGCGTTTAGCCACGGCTCTGGGAAGCCGCAAAATGGAAAGTCCTCCCCTTCCCGAACGAAGCGTCCGTTCAGGGTACCCTGGATGGGCCTATGCATTAATTGAAAAGGCTTCCCAGCCTGCTTTGCTCTGGCTCTTCCGGCCATTTCCTTTCCCTTCCTCACCTAGTCCTCTTTGGTGGGCAGATAACCCAAGCCAAAGGTATGAGGGTTGTGTGGCACTTCAGCCAATCTTTGCGGCGCCTTTTGGCGCTCCTTCCTAATCCCATCTCGAGGATGTGTTGTAGCTTATTCATGAGGTAGAGCGGATTGAGCAGCGACGTACACTCCTCATTCTGACCATGATATTCTGCACCACCCGGGCCTCAGCCAAAGTGAACCCTGATAAGAACACATCCTCTATGCCATGCTTGATTTCCAAGACTGGTGTGGACACTTCTGGCGGCGGATGGATTGATGAATTTCCAAAGACAATAGCCACCCCCTTCCCGTGAGGGTACTTCAACATCTGATGTAAAGTGGAAGAGACTGCCTTCACTTGGTGCAACCACGGCTGCCCCAATAGTAGATTGAAGGTTGCGGGAACGTCCAAGACATGGAATTCGATGTTGTGTTGTCCTGGACCAACCTGAGTCTGAATCTTGACAGTCCCCATCACTTCCCTGTTAGTATTATCATATGCTCTGATCACTTGAGTAGTCGGCACGAAGTCCGCGGGCTTCAACCCGATTGCATACGTTGTTCTGGCTGGGCAGACGTTGATGGCGGATCCGGTATCAACAAGTACCACCGGTATCCACTTATCTCTACATTCCACAGAAATGTAGAGGGGTTTGTTATGATTTGCGCCCTCAGGCGGCAGTTCTTTGTCTGAAAAGGTTAACGTCGAGGAACCTCCTCCCAGAAAGACCAGCCCAACCAGCTGCTCTGGTGTAGTATCTGTAGAGAGTTTGGCCTTGTCCATAACAGATAGGACAGCCTGTCTGTGCACCCGTGATGCCATAAGCAGTCCCCAGATGGCGATGTCTGCTTGTATCTTCTTTAATTGCTTGAGCACAGCTTCTTCTTCAATCTGCTTCTCCCTCTGTTTCTCAGCTTCCTTGTCTTTCCCAGATGCCTCAGGTTGGTCTAGGTACGGGGGCTTGAAGTATCGCCCGCTTCTTGTCTTGTGATCCACCTCATTGAGGTACCAGGTGTCATCTAGTTGATTATTTCCCCAATCATCGTCTGTGTGGGCAAAACATAAATCATCATCTTCCCACCACATCCCGCTAGCGTTCAATAGGCACCTGTCTAGCTCTGGCATGTTCGTACTGCCAGTACTCTCAGCCCATATGCTCACAGCATCTTCTGCTCTCGTGCCCACAGCACTTTCAATCCCTTCATGGGTTTTGGCTTTCCGGACTCTCTCAGAATCCCAATTCTTCTCCTGTTCCACCTGTGTTAGCACGGTTTGTTGTTCGGTTTTCCTTGCATTCACAATGTCTTGGTTCCAAGCGAAATTCTTTGTACCGGCACTCTCCGGGAATGTATTCTGACTTTCGGCCATTCTGACCACCACTGATACCCTCGCCCCTGCCGGGCCCTGTTCTGGTTGAAATTCTACAACGTCTGGTTGATCATCTAACCATCCGGTAGCTTCTGCCGACTCCTCATACTCGAACCAGTTGATTGCCGCATCCCCTGATTCTTGGTCACTGAAGAACTGGAGGTTGGCAAGGCCCTCTCCTACAGCTGTTAGATCATCCGTTCCCCGTTCAAATCTGTCCCCCTGAATTACACATAATTCTGCTCTTTCTGGCAGCCCTACACTCATTCGATCGTGTTGGATGTGCTCACTTGGATCGTAGGCTCCTCCAGCGAGATTCCCAGACTGCTCAATCCCAAACTCAATAATTCCACTTTCCTTTGAAACCTGCCCTGTCCCATCTTCGGCGGTCACCACCATTGGCTCGGATTGGGTTGTGGAGATGTCCATCATGCACAAGTCAGTGCAGACAGGAAGGATCACCTCTGGCTTAGGTAGATGGGAAGAAGTAATATAGATGCTAGGATCGTAAGACACGACCCCAGTCTGGATAAGATTGACTCTTTTGGGAGGTGGAGCTTGGTTGTGTGTAGGGAGTGGATTGGTTGTGACGTTAGGTCTCTCTGGAGGCAAAATCACATTTTTGTCAACGAGGTCTTGAATCTCGTGACGCAGCCTGAAACATTGGTCGGTATCATGACCATGCTGCTGGTGATATGCACAGTACTTGGTTGGGTTGTGAGAGGGGGGAAGTGGATTCGGTAATGGCCTCGGCTCCATGGGTTTTAGATGCCCCTTTCTGATTAAGACCCCTAGAGCCTTGGACAAAGGTATGTATAGTGGGGTGAAGGTTCTTTGGCCTCTGGGCTGATATTTAGTGGTTTGGGTATTACTTCCGGATGCACCGGAGAAGGGTGTGGCTGCCATGGGCCTTGGAAGGGGAGGGGGAATGATGGCGACCATGCTGACCTCCGAAGCTCTTGTTGTTGCAGCACCACTCGGGCCTGCATTGTTATTGCGGTTAAAGGTTCTCCGGGGCTGCTCCCTATCTTGGTCGATCAGACCCTGTTTCATTGCATCCTCGATTTGTACCCCCATCTCGTGTAGATCTGAGAAGGTGGGGAAGGGGAGTACAATCATCTTCTGCATCAATTTCGGTTGGAGATTGCGCACAACCATCCGTATTTGATCCTTGTCCGTTGGCCTAATGGTCATCATTGAGGCCTTGGCCCTCCAGCGAGTTACAAAGTCAGAGAAGCCCTCTTTCGGTTCTTGCCTGGTCGTCTCGAGATCACGGGTTGTAATCTCGATTTGGGTATTGTATGAATATTGTGCAACGAAGGCCTCGGCCATCTCCTCCCAGCATCGTTTCACTGAATCCTCCAATTTGGCGTACCAGATGGCCGCAATACCCCACAGGGTCCTGCCAAAAAGGGAGAGCTTCTGTAATCTTGTCAAACCCATCGGGCGCAGAACATCTGAAAACAAACTCAGGTGGACCATGGGATCTCCTGACCCGTCAAAACAGTCGACGTGAGGCATCTTGAACCTGTCCGGCAATGTCACCACCAAATCAGTATATCCATCTCCAATGTCTGGGATGGAGTTGACTCCCTGAGATTTCTTAAACATCTTCTCAAGTTTGCTTAATTTCAACGCTGTAGGGTCGACCTCGAACTCGAAGGGAGAGTCCGGCAGATTGGTAGGTGCTTTGGATAGCTGGGGTAAAATTGGGAGCGGAGCAGGCCCTACTGGAATGTCCGTACCCTCCTGGATGTTCTGGACATTTGGCACGGTGTTCTGGGTGTTTGGCAGAGCATTCTGGACAATAGGTGCCTGCTCGGGTAACGGGGCCCCTAGTGGAGGAGGAACTAGATGTGAGGCTGATGCTCCAGCTTGTTGCTGGAGTCTAGTGATGAGCTTAGCCTGCTGGGCCATGATTGTGGCCTGCTGTTTAGAGAACTCCGCTTGGCGGGCAGCGTCCTCCTGCATTTGTCTATGCTTTCCTGCATTTGGCGCATCATTTCTTCCATCCCGGCCATATTCTGTTGGTCTTGCTGACTAACGGATATGTGTATCTCTATGGCGGAAACTGAAACCTCAACCCGACTGTTTACTGCTAGGGTAGACCACTGCTCTGGCAACCTCTGCTCAGACACACTGCGCTTTCTTGGCCTTCTTCTGACAACTGGGGGTAGAGAATGGAACACTGGATGTCCGTCAACCAGATCCTCAGATCGATTGAGCCGACGACCTCTTGTCCAAAGTGCTTGGGGAATATCTACTGGGTCGGAAGCAATTGTGCTAAAACTGCCCTAGCAAAAAGATAAATAAAGCGAAAAGGAAATAAATAACCAGATAAACGAACAGCATAACAGCTTAAAATAAATACACAACACACAGTTGGGCATAACAACACACGATTGATAAGCTGAATACACATTGTCCTCAAACACTGATCATTGTCCCTGATTCACTGTTCCCCAAAGACTGAATCCGATACCCGCAGATAATCGATTCTCAAACACTGACTGATGCCCGCAGGCCTGATGTCCAAACTCATAAACTGATACATGCATTCCCTGTAGAGACGCACTCTAACAAGCACATAGCAGATAAGTGAGAGCCAAAACACCCCTATGTTGGGGTAGGGTTTCCCTGTCATATTTTGTCAGGAACTAGGGTTTCACTACGCACACGGCGGTTTCAAACAACCTATAAACGGGTAAGCAACCTGTCCTAGTTTGGAATGGTTACTATGGATCCGAATATGCACTAGGTCAAATGGTCAAAGGGTGCCGGTAAGAAACCGGGTTTGTGTTCCCATACTAGCGAGCCCAGAGTCGACCTTATGGTCATGCCTTGACAAGACAAGGCTCTGGCAAACCGTTCAGGAATAGCAGATGGCAAACACGGTGTCCTAGGCGCACCAATGCAAATGCAATGCAAAGAAACACACAAGTGTAGTCAAAACAAGATATTATGAATTCGAGTCAAGTTCTCTAAATCCCCAATAAAGTCGCCAGAAACTGTAACAAGTCCGCGGGGGACCTCACTACAGTTCGGACTCGATTGTTGTCACAGTTCGTAATCTGAACCAAAGAGTCCAAATCCGGCAAATCGTTTTGAGAAAACAGATTTTTTTGAAAGAAGTGCCAAACATGGACTGCTTTGCCAGATACAGAGTCGCCACCTAAATATTTTATTTTGGAAAATTTAGGAAACCCTGACTCATGCCTAAGGCCACGTGTCCGTCATCACCAAAGTTGCCTCGGCTCGGGAACTTGGGTATGATTGGGGAAGGTCACTTCGTGAGCACCCCTGCTCGCCCGATCAAAGATCGACCTCTACTAACCATGATATCTAGTTTTGAAAACATTATGTGTTCTTATTCCGGTTATTAGAAAATTAAAACTAAACACACTGATTATTTTTTTTTTTAATCTTTCTTGAAGTTAATGGTAAAAATTTATGTTAAATATTTTTATAAAAAAATTTAATATTGTAATTAATAAGTGTCCCTCTGTTTTAATTTCTTGGCTCCGCCACTGATCCCACCAACACTTGACTGAGAGCCATCACGAGAATCGATTTTAAGACCTAATTTAAACATATGTCATACATTCAAATTCTAATTATTATTTCTAGATACCATTTCTAAGTGCCATTTTGGGACGTTTTTGGCTTGTGAAAAAAAAGCTGCCTTGCCGAAAACGCCAGCGGTTGCATTTGGCAAGTGACAAAAAAGCTGCCTTGTGAAATTACCTAAATACCCTCCATGTTAACAAATTATCTAAAATTCCAAAGTTTGGCAAGGGTATATTGGTCATTCCATTTTGATTTGATGTCATAAATAAATATTACACCAAAAATCAAAAAAGCCAACTTTTTATCAACTTCCCAAATCACCTCCAAAAAAGCCAAAAAACTTGATAAAAAGTCAAAAGCTAGCTTTTTACCAACTTCCTAAAACACCCAATGAGTTGGTGGTACATATTTTCATATGAACAATATTTTATTTTATTTTATTTGAACACTATCATAGGAACATTTTTGAGACTGCAATAATCAACCATAATGTTATACAAAAATAAGTAATATATAAGAGCACATGTTGTGTATTACTTGTTCAGGAAAAAAAAATCCAATCTAATATTTTCTTCATTCAAAGATCTTGGTGTTTATTTATTATGTCCATAACAACAAGATTTTACGAAATGACCAAAATATTCACGGATTTTTTTCCTTTACCACCACTTCCATTTATTTCCAACCCTAACTACATGCTGCTCACTTTTTCTCCTCTATCTCTCTCTCTAAATCAAACCTTCACTCACTCACTCTTTCTCTTTCATCTTCTCCTAAAACGCCGTCGTCAACCGCATTGTCTCCGTCGCCTACATGGTCGTCGGCCTCTCCCTCTCTTTCTCTATCGCTGTCACGACCCAAACCCGCCCCTATAGGTTTAGCATCGTAACCACCCAGTAATCCGTGGATTACCAAAGGCCTCTAAACAGATTAGCAAATAGTAAGGGGCTGCGGAAGCAATAATACAAAATAAACAAGGTCCAATGAGCTGTGATAACGTACATGGGACGGAACATTTCAAAACTTATATGTATATATGCATAAACATGCCAGTCCAGGTACACAAAATTTACAACATGTACAACCCAAGACCTGTCTTTACAAAACATATACAGAGACTAGCATGAAAGACAAAAACAGCCATAGCATTAGGCTTCGATCGGAACCTCCTCGGGAGGCACAACGGATGGCTGACAAAAACAAAACAGAAGGCCGTCAACTCTGGCCCTGGTCATATGCCGTCTCACCTACATACATAACTGTAACAAGTCCGCGGAGGACCTCGCTACAGTTCGGACTCGATTGTTGTCACGGTTCATAATCTGAACCAAAGAGTCCAAATCCAGCAAATCGTTTTGAGAAAACAGATTTTTTTGAAAGAAGTGCCAAACATGGACTGCTTTGCCAGATACAGAGTCGCCACCTAAATATTTTATTTTGAGAAATTTAGGAAACCCTGACTCGTGCCTAAGGCCACATGTCCGTCATCACCAAAGTTGCCTCGGCTCGGGAACTTGGGTACGATTGGGGAAGGTCACTTCGTGAGCACCCCCGTTAGCCAAATCAAAGATCGGCCTCTACTAACCATGATATCTAGTTTTGAAAACATTATATGTTCTTATTCCGGTTATTAGCCTAGATTTACTATGTGATGCGCACAGCATACAAGTATAGACTGGATCGCCTGAATTGGAACAAAACATTTCATGTTTGTTTTTGAAAGATGGTTTGTTACCCGTAGGTAGGCTTAAAATGCAGATTTTGCCACCCTCAGGTGAGCTTAGAAAACATGGTTTTGCCACTATCTAGTGGGTTTAAAACTCACAGTCGATGATTTGTTCAAATCCAAATAACCCAACCTTCACCCACAGGCATTCAAGCAGTTATATCACATAAGCACATAGCCTCATGGTAAGCATGCTATTCATGGCAGTCACTTACACACATGCAAGGATGCTAAAGCATAAAAACTCACCGAGTACTCCAAGCCCAAATAGAAGCTAATTAGAAATCCATGCATGATCCTAACTATACAGAAATGCCTAATGTAACACATGCAAAAATGCAACTATAGCAGGCTCGGCTATTCTAAACATGGCATATGGAATGCTACAGCTAACATGTATTCAACTCGGAATTGAAATACAAATGCAGTTAGTATGATGCACCGAGCCCGATGCATGCAAGACAGATGAATGAATGCAAACATGCTATCATACTGTATGCTAATTAAAACATGGCCTAGTCTAACCATCGTAAGCAGGTAAATAAAAGGGAGAAAGACGTGGGGTTGGAAGACGTACATCACACAGACGCACACTTACTACAACATTGCCCTCGCGCAGAGGGTCCAAATAAATAATACAGTCCCAAATGAATAGTACAATCCGAATGAATACAAAATTCTAATTAATTTACAAATTGATCTAGGAAAGCATTAAAACTAGCATGCAAGCTAGGGACTGCCTCGACTCCGTTCCGGATGATGAATGATGCATGTTTGGCGCGGAAATCCATCGCGATGCCCCAATTAGCCTCTGTTTGCAATTGTTCTTAGAAAGCGCGCCAAGCTCCGGAGGGCTGTTGGTTTTTGACTTGCTGCAACAGAGAGCAGGAATGGGGCATAGCAATGTATTTCACATATGTATGCTTGACTACTCTTCAGGGAGCGTAGTCTTCGATCCTCGTGCCACCAACCGCACACATCGATACATGATGGCCGAGGAGTCGAATTGCACAACTCAATATAGAATGAATGCACATATAAACACAACAAAACTGAGACTCCATCATGGTTAATCCGGAGTGTCGGCGACTGGAGAATTGAGACACGTTCCGTCACTCGGAGTATGAAACGTCCCTCGTTTCCCGTGTTCGGGCTAACTCCTATCCCAAACACAATGCAATATGCATGAAATGCATAAATGCAACTAAGATACAACCTAACATGCACAATGCTATGAAATGGCATACACGATGCACGAGGTAACATGGCATACACAATGCGCTAATATACAACCTAGCATACACAATGCTATGAAATGAAATGGCATACACAATGTATAATGGACTTATACCAACACAAGTGGACCTTAGCCACACTCACATAGGAGGCCATTAGATGAAAATGAGACACTCGAAATGCGTGCACACGTGCACGCAAACCGAGGACCGACCATAAGGCACCAAATGCCACTCTAACAAGACATGGCAAGGCATGGAATATGGCATACTAGCATGCAAATTTCAGCGCTAAAATATGATGCAAAACAGCCCCGAAGCATGGAAACATGGCACCCGATGCATGAAATGAGACTCGAAACTCGAAACTAGGCGCATGGAATGACTTATAGCTATACAAAGCATGCATTATTTGAACATGAAGTATGAAGACAGAATCAAGACAGTCCCAAAAGAAGAATATTTCCTGTTTTAATCAAGGCCAAAAGGTGAACACAAGTAGGGTTAAGCTAACATGCAAAAATGGCCTTGAAAGAGAGACAAAGAAGCAAGTAACAGCTGCTGGCCCTAAATGGCAAAGAGCCCTTCAACAAATTTGAATAGGGGCTCAAAATGAAGCACTTTACAATTTACATCAAGCTACGAAAATAAACACAAGCAGGCCTAAAACATTATGCAAGAAATGAGCCTAAAGAGGGACAAAGAAGCAAGTGATGGCTTCCGGCCTCAAACAGAGGAGGGCCCTTCAAAAATGTTGAAGAAAGGCCCAAAACATGATATTTTACAGTTTATGACCAAGCCCAAAACAGTGCACAAGCAAGCTTAAAATACTATACAAAATAAGGCATAAAAGAGAGCTTTAACACAAAGAGCAAAAAAGAAGCCTCAAACAGTGAAAGACCTTTGATCAAACATAAAGAGTGGGTCAAAATATGACTATTTAAAGTTCGGACCAGAGCCCAAAAATACAAGCACAAGGAGCTAAAAAAGCATGCAAAAATAGGGCCAAAAGAGAGATAAAGAGGCAAGTAACAGATGGAAGTCTCAAAAAGTGAAGAGCCCTTCAACAATGTTGAAGAAGGGCTCAAACAAACCCTCTTTTCAGTTTATAGAAAAGTCTGAAACAGCTCAAAAATAGGCCTAAAATACTATGCAAAAAAAGGGATAAAAGAGAGTTAGAGAGGCAAGTGATAGTAGGAAGCCTCAAACAGGGAAAGACCCTTAATCAAATATGAAAAAGACCTCAAAACATGACTATTTACAGTTTGAGTCGGATCCCAAAAATGCAAGCAAGTATGGCTTAGATTGTATGCAAAAATAGGGCCAAAAAAGGAGAAGAAGACTTACCCTTGAAGAACCAAACTTCAGCAACTTTTGGTCCAAGAAATGTTGCTCCTAAGCTTTGAAAATGGCCTTGAAGCTGCTGGAATGGAGTGAAGAGGAGTGGTGCTATGGGTTGGTGTAGAAATGGTCCAAGAACAAATGTATTTTTAGGCTTGGATGAGAGGGAGAGGGAGGGATGTGTATACAAAGCTCAAAGCAATTTTTCTCACCCTTAAAACTGAAGGGGAGGGGCTGGCTATATAGGCCAAGGAGTGGGGGAAAAGGGGGGGAAAATGAAATTCAAATTTCCTCCCAAAAAGTTAGCCCCCCGGATACACAATCTGGGGGGAAACAAAATGTATATTTGTGATGTACCAGGAGAGAGGAGCAAGGCCGGCTGGTTATTTAGGGTTTAGGTGGCCGGCCTGCCGGCCAAAGGTCAAAAGGGTCATGAATGATTGTTGGCCGGCCATCTCACATTGGTGGCCTCCCATGTGTGCTCAACACAACCATGTGGTCAAAAACTGGAGAAGGTGAACCAGGAGAGAGAAAAGCCCATTTTTTGGAGGGGTTCAAAAGGGTCAAACACAATTACTGGCCGTCCATATGATATTGGTGGCCTCCCAGGTGTCTATAACACAAATATGTGGTTTAGGGCTAGAAAAAGTGGCCCAAGGGTGGTCAACATTGGCTTTCTAGTGAGAAAAAAGGGCGACGGAGGGCGATGAAGAAATAAAACTGGTTGTCAGAACAATTACTAGCCTCCCACCCTTTTACGACCTTCCTAACAGTGAAACAGAGGTCCCTGCCAAAAATGAACTCAAACCGATGCAAAATGAAGGTTCGGGGTCAACGCGGCTTAGGCCTCAAAACTAATCATAGGCACCGGAAGTGGTGTTCGACCATGAAGTCGGTCTCTTGGACCACAGAGTCCCTCAAAAGGGAGGAAATAAGGTATATGCCAAAAATCGGAGCAAACGGAGGTGGTTAAGCGGTCCCGAACCGAGGCACACGGCCAACAGCTCCGAAAAACCGAAAACCGGGCTCCAAACTGGAAAAATGGCCTACACTTACGAAACGTAGCCTACGGCCACTGAGAGATGATCTACGAGACCTCTCCCTCCCTTCGGGAAGAGAAAACAGAGAAAACAAAGCCTGGTTCGCAAACCGAGGCAAAGCATGAAAGAGTCCGGAGGCAAGGCTCGCAGCCGAGACTCTGAAACCTCTGAACGAGCACGATATGCAACATCACCAAGTGCTCAATCGGTGACGTCTGAGTCTTAAGGTCGGTCAAAAATGGGGTATCTACAATAATATAAACTGTGAGCGAAAGCCCAGTGAATAATAACAGAGTAAAGGGTTGCAATGAATGAGTTCGTACAGATTCAAAAATCACAATCCAGATTTGCATCAAATTCATCATTTGTCCAGATCATATATATAGACAGAAATCATAAGTCATGATTAATTTACGTGATACATCCATTAACATTAACAGAACAGAACGCATACGCGTGAGGTTACGAATAACCAATTCCATAAAGGAACCTCCGGATCCGGGTAACAGAACAGGTAACAAAGTGCAGACAGAAATTCCATGAAGGAACCTCCGATACCGGGTAACAGCTAACAGATATCACATGATGCTAAGGATGTCAAGAAATACATATCAAAAATTGAACAATCATTCATTGTACAGAACATATCATTTCGGAAAACATATCTTGTTTTATCACACAGAAAGTAGATATAGTTTGAACATAACTTTACTAAATTATTACTCACAGTTGGCCTTAAAACAGACAGACGGAGCAGATTGATCACACGACACGCGGCACATGACCTACATAACACATAACGGACACACACTTGAAACACACATTCTAATGACACAAAACTTACGTCGTTGGTTCTTAATGTGTTTCTAACCTTAAAGCCTCACTATAGAGTCTTAAACATGGCCTAAGAATGCCTAGGATGGAATGAGAATGCAAAGATGCCTTGGAAAATATTTTTCAAAATTTGCTAAAAATAGGAGTCTCGCTCGAGCGTAGCTTTTTTCGCTCTAGCAAGCTTGCCAAAACAGAGAGGTCGCTTGAGCGTAGACTCCTTCGCTCGAGCGGTCTGTAAAAATGCAAAAATACTGGTTGTTGAATTTTTACGCTCGATGCACACCCGATGCTCGCTCGAGCGTGAGACACACCCTTCGCTCGAGCGTAGGTCTCGTCGCTCGAGCGTGCGTCTGCGTGCACTAAAAACCTGAGAGCTCACAATTTACGCTCGAGCCACCATTCCTTCGCTCGAGCGTAGTTCTGAACAAAGATGGTCGCTCGGGCGTGGAATCCTTCGCTCGAGCGTAGAAGCCAAATTCTGGAATTTTCATATTTGCCTCCCAAGCTCAAACCAAGCATTCAACTACCTAAATCTCAACCTCTTGAGCCCATTTCTTGGAAAAACACTTTAAACTCATAGTATAACATGTTTTAAAGATCAATTTGAGAAATCAAAGCCCAAAGGTGAGTCAATTAAACACAATTTCAAACAAACTTCCAAAAAATATTAAAGAACAAAACATACAAGTGTTCATTTGAATTCAATGCTCCAAAAATGTAACCAAATGCAAGATTACACTCAAAATCATGATGAACTCATGGACTATAACTAGAATATGGTCTTGCATGCAAGAATTTCCATGAAAACACTTCAAATTGTTATGATATGGACATGCATGCATGATTTAAGCTCTAATTCAACATGTTTAATTCAATTCTTGTCTTAGATCACTAATGTGATATGGATCATGCAAGAAATGACTTGAATTCACAATCAAGAAGGTAATTCTCCTACCTTAAGTCTTGAATTCCAAGTATGAAGGCTCAAGTATGAAAATTCCTCTACAATTCTTCAAATTCCAAGCCAAAAACTCTTGTTGAAGCTAAGTCTCTTCTCCTCTCTCACTCTCCTACGTTTTGTCTCAAATATGGCTGAGGAAATGATGTATGGAGTATGCTAATCAAGTCCCAAACAAGTCTCTTAGAAGTGGTCCACCAAGTGGCAGTTTCATAAATACTTGAACTAATGTAATTTAGCGTTATTTAATCTAATTTAATCGTTCCAAATCAAATTTTAATTAAACTTACCATAAAATTCTATAAATCCTAACAAATACTTAACACAAAACAATTTCAGAATCGGGCGACGATAAGGCTTTCAATTTGCAGTTCAAAGTTGAAACATGAACAGATTATTTTATGGCAAACAGATAAAAACACAAAGATAATGCAATACACATGAAAATTAATTCCAAATTCCTTCTAAAATACTGCTAAGCATAATTAATCATGTTTTAACATTAATCGGAGGTCGGGGTTATTACAGTCTTCCCCCTTTAAAAGAGTTTGGTCCTCCAAACTCGATTTACCTTCATTCAGAGTCAACATTGGGTCCAATGGGAACAAATCCGGATATCTCTTCACCATGTCTTCCTCGGTTTCCCAAGTTGCATAGGTTCCTCCGTGGTTTTGCCAATCAACTTTTACTAACGGTATTTCTTTATTCCTCAATTTCTTGATTCTGCGGTTCACAATCTGAATAAGCCTTTCCTCGTAGGTATAATCATCTTTCAGGAGTACATGTGTTGGTTCAAGGACATGAAATGGATCCCTCAAATATTCTCATAGCATCGATACATGAAAGACGTTGTGCATATGTTCCATTACTGGAGGTAAGGCTACCCGATACGATACCGAATTGATCTTTTCAAGGACCTCATAAGGTCCAACATACCTCGACGCCAATTTGCCCTTAACACCAAGCCGAGTTTGACCCTTCATCAGGGTCACTTTTATAAACACGTGATCTCCAACTTCATATTCCTTCTCTCTTCTTCGAACATCGGCATAACTTTTCTGCCGACTTGATTGACATTCAACACACATAAAATATACGGTTTGTCCAGCAAGTGAAGTTAAGAGATTCTAATTAACGGCCTCAATGATGTACATTTTGGCCTTAATCACATCCCCCAACTTACTACTTGCTAGTCCTCAAGCAAGTAAAATAAAATTAAATTAAACAAAATCTATCTATTTCCTCTTTCGTGGGACAACAGTTGCATTTAACATATGCAACAAGCCTTTAAACCACAAGTGGACAAATAAAGTCTCGTGAGGGTTTCCAGAAATGATACCCACAAACATTAACGCATTCATATATACTTAATAATAAATGACTACACTACTCCACTTAACAATCAACTTATGTGCCACTACAGTGTGATATTGAGACATCATGAGTCATTAAAGACACAGTGGACAAGCATGAAGGAACCTATTGAGTCAAAACCACAATTCAGTTAATACAAAAGTAAAGTTCCCTATACTTGTGCATGCTAGTAGACAAGTCATGAGTACCCTCGGTGTAAAGTGCAATCTCCATATTAGTTAACTATCCACTATAATAGCCCAGTGTAACTCACAATAACATCCAACATATACAGAAAAACTAACCTGCTGCAGCCAAGATTTTCAAAAGTTTTTTTTTTTTTTTTTTGATGACTGTGCAATGTCCTTATCCATTAAGCTTTCTAATCAACCCATGTAGCAAGTTTTGGGCCAATGACTCCCAAACCAGACTGTTTTAGGGCATTAGGTGTAGAAACACCCCTACGGACTTAATTACTCGAGTTGAAAAGGCTACGAATCCGAACTAGTCATTCTTTTTATTTTTCCTTAACTGTGCAATGTTCAAGTCCCTTAAGCTTTCTAATTAACCCATGTAGCAAGTTTTGGGCTAATGACTCCCAAACCAGACAGTTTTAGGGCATTAGGTATAGAGACACCCCTACGGGCTTAATCACTCGAGTTAAAAATGCTACGAACCCAAACAAGTCAAGTTTTATTTATTTATTTATTTATTTTTTTTTTAAGAATCTTGGCTCCTCATTTATTCTTTTCTGCAACTCTAGCTATTATCAATGATGTACACCAGGAATTATAATATAAAAAAATCACCGCTATGATAGTGTGTTCATATGAATTAAGGCATACTCATGACAAGTGTACTAAAACCATAAATATAGACAACTCTCCTCGTGCAAACATCGCATGCAAGTATCTACCCAATAAACCCTTTTCATACAAGTCTACTATACTCTCCAATTAACATATGCAAATATCATCACCCCTACTAGCAAAAAGTCACATCAAGTGAAGTAATGTAATCAAGTGAAACAGGTATAAGCATGAATTATAAGCCAAATAGAAATGCACAAAAAAAAAATATAACCCTCATCCCCCAACTTGAATATGACATTGTCCTCAATGAAAAAGTAAAGAGAAATGAGAAAATATTACCAGAATTGTAGGTGCACATCCAGGTAGGCAGAGAGGAACATATACACACTTCACACTTTTCTTTTTTTTTTCAAAATGAAAGCAAAATAAAAACTAAACTATTTAATAATTAAAGGAATAATTACATCGTAGAATAGAAAAAATAAAAATAACATCACTAACTAAACAAATAAAATTAAAAATAAAAATAAAACAATCCACAAACTAATTAAACTAACCAGAATCACTAACGAACAATTGAAACTAAATAAATAGATGAAATAAAAATAAACTAAATTAGAATTATTATTAGCAAATTTATTTCTGAGATTTTTTTTTTTTTTTTTGGTATGAAAATAGAAAATAGAAAATAGGAAATAAAAATAAATAAATAAATAAATAAATAAAACGATTTTTTTTTGTTATATATAAAAAAAATTATAAATAAAATAATTGTATATTTATTTATTTTTATTTTTTTTAAAAAAATTATTTATGTATTTATTTACTTAAATAAATTAAAAACGAAATTAAAATAAAATAAAATAATAAAAATAAAACTAAAACAAAACCAAACCAAACTTTTTTTATTTTATTTTATTTTAATTTTGTTCCGCACATGGCCGCAGGTGGCCATGCACCTGCTTTTAAAGCAAAGTGCGAACTCACAAAGTGCCAATTTCTCACACGTGCGGGGCCCAATGCCGCACGTGCGGCGATTTCACCCAGCGCTGATTTTTTTTTTTTGCAAACGTCACAAGACGCAGGAGCCCAAGCCAAGACGCGTTTTGATCAAGGTTGCCCAGCCCACACCTGCTTTTAAAGCAGGGGGCAAACTTGTTTTATGAGATTTTTTTTTTTTTTTTTGGCCCCATGTGCGCACAGTGCCGCACATGCTTCTTCTTCTTTTTTTCTTTTTTTTTTTTAAATTTGTATTGGTTTACAATTGAACATGTATAACAACAAATTTATTTATTTGTTTATTTTTTTGTTTTTGTTTTTAAAAACACAAAAAATAAACATGAAAGTATTTTTTTTTTTTTTTAATTAACTCTCAGCACCTAACAAAAGGCACTAGAGTTATAGCATAAAGTTGCCACTTCAGAATCCCCCAGGTAATAAAACCCAGCGTAGTTTATAGCCTTCGGGCTAGTACAATCCAAATATACTTTACCATTTCTACCTTCAATTGACATCCGAAATAAATATAGCATATAAGAACATAACAGAATGTCCACTAAAGGTATAATCTTCACGCGAAAACCACAGGGACTACTTTTCTCCCGAACTGTGTTTGTAACTTTCCCTATTCTCCAACAGGGTGACAGACTAGGTTGATTCGGTATCCAGAATCGAGGCGCCTAAAGCTACCTCAACCTATGGGGCTGCCATACAGAGTTCAAGCCGAGGTAGTTTTGAAGCAATCTCCACACCCCTGGGTATTTAAACCAGACTCTAGTCTCGGAAATCCCAAACCTTTTTGTTCTAGGCTTTGCCATTCGAACTCTAGTTTCTACTGTCTCAGTTGGTCTCTTAGGAACTCACCACAAACACGGTTAGGTGGCTATACCAAACCGTCAGATGCTGTTCGGGCACGGCTAACACCAAAGGAATTACATCTTTAGAGGATTTAAAGTCTCCTAGACGCAAGTAAAGCATGACGAGAACAAAGAAAAACAAAATCGCATAGAAGGGAAAGAAAAGAGAACAAGAAATTAATCCATCAATTGTAGTAAAATGGGTCCATCAATGCAATGGACTCAATCATATCCCCATTCCCAATCCCCTCTATATATGGTTTCAATCTTTGGCCATTCACTTTGAAAGTGTGGCCAGTCTTTGGATCTCGCACCTCAACGGCGCCATGAATGAATGCCTCAACAACTACAAATGGGCCATCCCATCTTGATCTTAGCTTACCCGGAAAGAGTCTCAATTTTGAATTAAAAAGCCACACTTTTTGGTCGGGGTCAAAGGATTTCCTATTAATGTGCTTGTCATGGAATTCTTTAGTCCGAGCTTTAAAAACTCTCAAACTCTCATATGCATTATTCTGGATTTCCTCCAACTCATTGAGTTGCAATTTCCGGTTGAGCCCAACTACGGCCATATAGAAGTTAAACTTCTTTATGGCCCACAATGCTCGGTGCTCAAGTTCAACCGGGAGATGGCAAGCTTTGCCGAACACCGCTCTATATAGTGACATCCCTATGGGTGTCTTATAAGCAGTGCGGTAAGCCCATAATGCATCAATTAACCATTGTGACCAATCTTTCCTATTCGGTCTCTCCGTTTTCTCAATTATGTGCTTTACCTCCCTATTTGAGACTTCCACTTGGCCACTAGTTTGGGGGTGATATGGAGTGCCAACTTTATGAGTGATAGAGTATTTCTTAACTACCAACTCAAAGAACCGATTACAAAAGTGTGTACCCTGATCACTTAATATGGCTCTAGGAAACCCAAAACGACTAAAGATGTTTTCATGCAAAAACTTGATTACCACTTTATGATCGTTTGTTCGGGTAGCTATTGTCTCCACCCACTTAGACACGTAATCTACTGCCAAAAGAATGTACTCAAACCCGAATGACGACAGGAAAGGGCCCATAAAATCAATCCCCCACACATCAAATATTTCTACGACAAGAATAGGGGACATTGGCATCATGTCACGCCGAAACATCGAACCCATTTGCTGACACCGCAAACAAGTTCTACAAAATTGATGGGCATCTTTAAAAATTGTGGGCCAATAAAACCCACTCTGTAAAATCTTGGCGGCCGTTTTATGCCCACTAAAATGACCGCCACATGCAGAAAAATGACAAAATGTAAGAATGCTATGCACCTCACTCTCCGGCACACACCGTCGGATCACTTGGTCGGAGCAATATTTAAACAACTCCGGATCCTCCGAAAAGTAATACCTGACCTGCGAAAAGAATCGATCTTTGTCTTTCTTAGACCAATTTTGTGGAATTTTCCCAATGGCCAAGTAATTCACAATATGTGCAAACCACGGGAGGCTCGCTTGTGACAGCTCAAAGAGTTGTTCGTCCGGAAATGAATCATGCAAAATAAGAGGGTCACTATTATACTCAACAAGGATTCGGGAGAGATGATCAGCCACCACATTCTCGGATCCTTTCTTATCACGGATCTCTAAGTCAAATTCCTGAAGCAACAAAATCCATCTAATCAACCTAGATTTGGTCTCTTTCTTAGATAATAAATACCGCAAAGTGGCATGATCAGTGAAGACTATGACCTTGGAACCTAGGAGATAAGATCGGAATTTGCCTAAGGCAAAGACCACAGCTAGCAACTCCTTCTCGGTGGTAGTGTAATTCAATTGTGCATCCGAGAGAGTGCGACTAGCATAGTATATAGCAAATGGTGCCTTATTGACCCTTTGGCCTAACACAGCCCCGACAGCATAATCGGAGGCATCACACATGATTTCGAAGGGACGCAACCAATCTGGTGATTTCATGATTGGGGCGGTGGTCAAGGCCATTCTTAGTGTTTCGAATGCCTTTAAGCATGCCTCATCAAAGACAAAAGGCGCGTCCTTAACTAGTAAACTACACAAAGGACGTGATATCTTACTAAAGTCTTTGATGAACCTACGGTAAAAACCTGCATGCCCTAAGAAAGACCTAATTTGACGCACAGAATTGGGTGGAGGAAGGCCTGCAATGAGGTCAACTTTAGCCTTGTCAACCTCTATACCTCGAGGGGACACAATGTGTCCCAACACTATACCCTCACGAACCATAAAATGGCTCTTTTCCCAACTCAAGATTAGGTTTGCCTCAGTACATCGTTCTAACACTCTAGTCAAATTCCTAAGGCATTCCTCAAAAGACGGTCCAAACACTGAAAAGTCATCCATAAAAACCTATAAGAATTTCTCCACCATGTCGGAGAAAATGGCCATCATACACCGTTGAAAGGTCGCCGGTGCATTACATAGCCCGAAGGGCATACGCTTGTAAGCGAAAGTGCCAAAAGGGCATGTGAATATGGTCTTTTCCTGGTCAGCGAGGTACACCGGGACTTGATTATACCCCGAATAGCCATCAAGAAAACAATAGAAACCCTGCCCCGCTAACCACTCTAGGATTTGGTCAATGAAAGGTAAGGGAAAATGGTCCTTCCTAGTCGAGGAATTTAGTCTCCTATAATCAATGCACACTCGCCACCCAGTAGTGGTTCGTATGGGGACTAGCTCTCCTCCCTCATTCTCAACAACGGTGATGCCCGATTTCTTGGGCACCACTTGTGTGGGACTCACCCACTTGCTATCTGAGATGGGGTATATGATACCCGCATCCAACAACTTCAAAACCTCCTTCTTCAACACATCTTTCATATTAGGATTCAGTCTCCGTTGCATTTCGCGAGAAGGTTTGGTGTCCTCCTCTAAATGTATATAATGCATGCACACGGAGGGATCTATCCCCTTCAAATCAGCCACAGACCACCCTATAGCACTCTGATGTGCCACGAGAACACTCATTAACTGACTCTCCTGCTCTGCAGTCAAGTCAGATGCAATGATAACTGGTAAAGTCTCCTGGGGCCCTAAAAATGCATACTTGAGTGTAGCCGGAAGTGGCTTCAACTCAAGTGTAGGTGGTGTGACCAAAGATGGTGTGGCAGGCTCTCTCGACAGAGGAGGAAGTGACTCAAACCGAGCTTTCCATGGAGGAAAATCCGGTGTAGAAAAAGAATTAAGTAAGACATTTACCTCTTCAACTGACCCATCTATATCAAAATTTTCAAACCCAAAATCAGCTAGACAAGCCTCCAAAGGGTCTTCTACAAGAATAGAGGGCAAAGCCTCCTCCACAATCTCATCCACAACATCTACTAATAAGCACTCCTCTCTCTCATGAGGTTGTTGTGATGCTTGGAAAACATTAAGTTTCACTTGCATGTTACCAAATGAAACTTCCATAACTCCGGTCCGACAATTAATGCATGCATTGGCCGTAGCCAAGAAAGGTTGACCCAAAATCACCGGGATTTGTTTCCTCGAACTGGCTACCGATTCCATATCTAAAACCAAAAAGTCAACAGGTAAGTAGAACCTATCAACCTCAACTAGCACATCCTCAATCATGCCTCGTGGCACTTTGAGGGACCGGTCAGCCAACTGAAGAGTAACAGTAGTGGGCTTCAACTCGCCAAGCCCAAATTCCTCGTACACAGAGTACGACAACAAATTAACACTAGCCCCTAAATCTAATAAGGCCCTATCAATGAAGTGGTCCCCTATAATGCATGCAATGGTTGGGGCACCTGGGTCCTTAAGCTTAAGAGGTGTGTCATTCAACAAGATAGAGCTTACTTGCTCCGTGAGAAGGACCTTTTGGGACACATGTGTCTTAGATTTACGCTTTTGCGTACAAAGGTCCTTCAGAAATTTGGCATATGATGGTACTTGCTTAATTGCCTCCAACAGGGGGAGGTTGATTTTTACCTGTTTAAAAACCTTCATCATTGCCTCCATAGATGCCGCCTTCTTATTAAAAGGGGACGGTGTGTCAAGGCACTGGGGAAAGGGTACCTTAGGCACATATGGTGCCTTGGGCTCAAGTGAAGTACTAGGGACTAAGTTATCTCCCTTAAGTGTTTCCCCTTCACCCTTGCTCTCACTAGGTGAACCATCATGGTCACCCTTCCTAACTCTAGTTGCATCAGACGCAACTGACTGAGGCTCTAACTTCCTACCACTTCTCAAAGCAACCACCGCCTGTACTTGCTCATGTTGCTTACCATTCCCACCCGAACTCTCTGCCCCGTATTGTCCCTTAGGGTTGGCCACAGTTTGACTTGGTAATTTTCCCTCCTCTCTCCGATTCATGTTGTTAGCCATTTGACCCAATTGGGTCTCTATCTTGGCAATAGAGTGAGTGTAGGAGTGAACTATCGGTGCTAACCCCTTAAGTTCTGAGAGAATTTCCAACACCTGAGTCTCAAAAGCAGAGTTACCCTGAGGAACTGGCGGGGGTTGTGGTTGTGGTTGCCGGTATGGTTGTGGGGGTCTATAAGGTTGCGGTGGTCGGTAAGATGATTGGTTGGCAAAATTACTGAAATTCTGCCTTGGTGGTGGAGGATTGTAAGAAGTGCTTTGTGAAGGGGGTCTCCATGAGAAATTAGGGTGATTTCTCCATCCCGGATTGTATGTGTTGGAGTATGGATCATTACCCGGGTTGGAGAATCCTTGAGCCGCATTCACATGCTCTTGGACTAACTCCGAAAATTGTGATGCCGAAAGGCACTTACTCAAGTCATGAGCAGGGCTCGCACAAATAACACATGCCTCATGAAATTGAGGCTGATCTCGCTGGGTAGGGGCATGTCCCGTAGCTAATAATTGGTCCATCTTGCGAGACAGTGCCTCTACTTGTTAGGCTAACTCTAGGTTTTGCCCGACCTCATAAATATCCCCTCTTTTCGGGGCTCCAACTATGGGTTACCGGACTTGCCGGGCTGCGGAGGCATAGTGAAGGGAATTATCACTTAAGTTCTCAAACAATTGCCATGCCTCGGCATCATTTTTAGACATAAATGTCCCACCACAGGACGAATCCACCATTTGGCAGTGTGGCTCAGTTAAGCCATAATAGAATGTTTGAACAAGTTGCCAATCAGGCACTTGGCGGTGGGGACACTGTTGGAGAAGGTCTCTAAGTCTTTCCCACGTCTCATGGAATTGTTCGCCATCCATTTGAGCAAAGTTTGTGATGGCTTGCCTAAGTTGGTTGGTTTTACCTATGGGAAAGTACTTCTCCAAGAACCGTTGCTGTAATTGGTCTCAACTTGTGATTGAATTAACAGGTAAAGAATTTAGCCAATGTTTGGCTTTATCCTTTAACGAGAATGGAAACAATCGCAACATTAAGGCCTCATTTGTGAAATTCTGGATCCTCACTGTCGAGCAAATTTCCAGAAATTCATTCAAATGCTTATAAGGGTCATCATGAGTTAGTCCATGGAATGATGGGAGCATTTGTATGGTGCTGGACTTAATCTCATAATGAGCAGCAGTGGTGTTGGGCAATTGGATGCATGATGGTGATGTATATGCAGTGGGTGTAAAATAATCCTTAAGTGTCCGGTTGGGCACATTCAGGACATTAGGATCTGCCATCTCTAATGGCTCACTGTATGAATATGAATACTCAAGCCTAGGAACACGGGCAGAAGCCCTAAGTCTCCTAAGGGTCCTTTCTAGTTCAAGGTCCAAACACCACAATTCAGGGCGACAAGAACGACGCCCGTGCATACACTACCCACACACACACAATAAGTTCGACTCTGTGCACTAAGTATGAAAGCAAAATACCAAAGGAAGAAATACTCACAGTGGTTTAACGAAAACGCTTTACTCGTCTTGCGGATGGTTGACGTGTAGACGTTGTCTCCAATCCCCAATTGAGCTTTGACTTTCGTTTTAGCACTTTGGTGCTTTGCTTGTGAGTGTTTGCTTCTGTTTACTCACTTTAGTGTTGCGGTTTTATTTTTTTATTTTTTTAAAAGCTTGGCTGCGCTCCGCTTGCACTTCAATGATAGCTCCAATTTCAAATGCTCTGCACACTTAGAAACACCAAAAGCATAAAATCCTAAACTAAAAATTAAAATAAGAATGTAACTTTAAATTAACTAATTTCGCCAGAAGTCCCCGGCAACGGCGCCAAAATTTGATGGGTCGTTGAACACACCAAAATATAATCACTAAACTATACTAAATTCAATCAGAATAATGGCAAGTCCAGGTATCGATCCACAGGGACTATTGTGAAATTAAACTAATTTAATTGATAAATTCCTAAATTAATTTTGATAAAAAGATTGAATGATTATAACCTAATTTAATAATAAATAAATTAAACTAAGGAATTAAATTATTAGTAATAAATGAAATTGGTTTACTGAATTTGGGAAAAAACTAGGGCAAAGAATCCACCACTAGCCACGTAATTAGGGTTTCCAATTGAAATCAATTATCCTAGGGTTTGAACAGATTAATGCTTTGCAACTACAAGTTCAAAGCATTTAACAAGAAAATCATCACATTCAATGTACGGGCACGAACCATCTCAAGTAGTACGAACCGTTCACTCTAAACTAGGGTAGTGACACGACTCGTCCCTCGTAGTATGGTTCGTCTCATACCTTGAATGTGAAAGAATAGAAAAGTCATGTATGGATAACATTCAACAATCACATAAAGTCAAATATTTGAAAAGATAATGAAAATTATATATAAAAAATTTCTAAAACACCATACAATGGTTCAAACCTTTACATAATTGAGAATCAAAAGGAAAACAAAATAGTTACATGGCTAGGGTTTCATCAAAACCCTAGAAAAAGAAGATTAGCCACTCATGGAGGAGTGGAAGGAGGTAGAAGGAGAAGAAACCACCATTGGAGACATCTCTGAAGCTTCTTGTTCCTTTCTCTTCCCAAAACCCTAGCCTCTCTCTTTAGGTCAAAACAAATTCAGAACCCTAGAAAAGCCTTTTCCTTTTCTTTTTATACTTCTACTCACTTCCAAACAGGTTTAAAACATCAGTTTGACTTTTCTAAAAAAAGTCAACTCTGTCCAAATTTTGTCTTTTTGCCCATTTTATGCTCCGATGATGTATAACCTGATTGACAGTCAACACACATAAAATATACGGTTTGACCAGCAAGTGAAGTTAAGAGATTCTAATTAACGGCCTCAATGATGTACATTTCGGCCTTAATCATCGCCACTGTCTCATATTCAATTCCTTTTGGGTGAAGAAGTATTTCAAGCTCTTATGGTCGGTGTATACCTCACAAGTTACCCCATACAAGTAGTGACGCCAAATTTTCAAAGCAAACACCACAACTGCTAACTCAAGATCATGCGTTGGGTAATTCTTTTCATGTAGTCGGAGTTGTCTAGAAGCATAGGCAATTACCCCTCCGTTTTGCATTAATACACACCCCAGACCTTTGTAAGAAGCATCACTGTATACTTGGAACCCATCAATACCATTAGGCAAAGTTAAGATTGGTGCAGTCATTAACCTGGTTTTCAACTCTTGGAAAGCTGCCTCTTTTTGTTCATTCCAGTCAAATGGCACATTTTTCTGAGTTAACTGAGTCAATGGCATGGCAAGCTTGGAAAAATCTTTCACAAACCTCTGGTAGTAACCTGCAAGTCCTAGAAAACTTCGGACTTCTGTCACATTTGTCGATCTAGGCCAATCCACGACAGCTTTAATTTTCTGAGGGTCAACAGAAACTCCATCCTTGTTGATTACATGTCCCAAAAATGCCACACTGTCAAGCCAGAATTCACACTTGGACAATTTAGCATACAATTTCTTTTTTCTCAAAATCTTCAAGGTGATTCTCAGATGGTTCTCATGTTCTTCCCTGTCTTTAGAATAAATCAAAATGTCATCAATAAACACAACAACAAAATCATCCAAATATGATTTAAACACCCTATTCATGAGATCTATGAAAGCTGCAGGTGCATTGGTCATCCCAAATGGCATTACTAAAAATTCATAATGTCCATATCTAGTTCGGAATGCAGTTTTCTCTATGTCCTCAGCTCTAACCTTTAACTGATAATACCCGGACCTGAGGTCAATTTTGGAAAACACTTGGGCACCCTGAAGTTGATCAAACAAGTCATCTATTCAGGACAGAGGGTATTTATTCTTGATAGTCACTTTGTTCAGTTCTCGATAGTCTACACACAATCTCAAAGACCCATTCTTCTTTTTGACAAACAAAACTGGAGCACCCCAAGGTAAAGTACTCGGACGGATAAATTTCTTATCTAACAGTTCCTGAAATTGGGTTTTCAATTCTTTCAGTTTAAAGGTAGACATTCTGTAGGGAGTCTTGGAAATAGGTTGTATCCCCGGAAACACTTCAACAGTGAATTCAATTTCTCTATCAACTAAGTCCCCAGGTAAGTCAGTTGGAAACACATCGGAAAATTTACAAGCAACAGGGATTGTTTCTACAGTAATCCTGTCAGATGGTACAGTCAATATACAACACAGATAACCCCTACATCCCTTCCTAAGGAGTTTTACGACTTTCATAGCCGAAATCAAATATGGGGAAGGAACTACCCCATTCCCAATAAAGATAAATTCAGGCATACCAGGTGGCCTAAACACAACAGTTTTACTTGCACAGTCAATAGTAGCACAGTATTTGGTCAACCAGTCCATTCCCAAAATACAATCAAAATGACTAATGTCCAAGGGTAATAAGTCCACATATAACATCATATCGCCAATCATAACATCACATGCTGGATAAACATGAGCACACATCATAGAATCCCCAGACGACGTAGACACAGATAACACATAGGTCATAAGTTCTAATGGTCTAGTCAATTTTTGAGAGAAAGCATGCGATACAAAGGAATGTGTAGAACCAGAATCTATCAGTACACATGCATTTTGAGAACATATAGAGAGTGTACCTGACACCACGGTATAGGTGTTTGGTACGTCATTGGGCACTAAGGCAAACACTCGGCCTTGTCTCAGAGGTTCCTTCCCAGTATTGGCTTTGGCATTAGTTTTGGCCACAGAAGCGGATCCTGCTGAACTTGCTGCAGGACGGCTAGTAGTCTCAAATCTAAGCGAGCAATCTTTCACTACGTGACCTGACTGGCCACACCAAAAACACACACCGGACACTCGGTAGCACACACCCCTGTGCCTTTTACCACAATCAGAACAAACCGGAATAGACCCACTACTCTGACTCGAGCTGTTCGAAGTCCCCATGTTTTGCTTCTTACTAACAAAGGACTGGCCTCTTTTAAAACCAAACCCGGATCTTTTTTCTCTCCACTCAGTTGTTGTAGTTGCTGGGGCTTTACTATGTTTCATAGCGGCTAAGGTGGCCTCTGCCATTAAGGCTCTGTCTAAAACTTCCACATAAGTAGGCAATTTCAGGAAGCCTACTCGATCAAACATCTCCAAATCTAATCCTCCTTTAAACTTTCGTGCTTTCTTGTAGTCGGTATCCACCATATGTGGGGCAAACCGTGCCAATTCAGTGAATTTCGCTTCATATTCTACCACAGACATTCTTCCCTGTTTGAGTTCCTGGAATTCAGACACTTTTCGATCCCTGAAATATTGGGGAAAATACTTGTCGTAGAAGATGGCATTAAACTATGCCCATGTCATATTTCCATTGCTACTTCGGATCAGTAACCACCACCTGCGGGCTTCATCTTTCAGAGTATAGGTGGCTAGGAGGACTTTCTAAGTTTCAGAACAAGGAAATACTTCATACAATTTTTCTATCTCAAGCAACCATGTCTCAACTTTCAGGGGTTCAATTCCACCATAGAACGTTGGCAGTTTCATTTTCATGAATTTCTGTGTCAAATTGATGATGTCATTATTTTCCGCTTCGGCCTGTATCGATGGAGGCGGAGGCGGCAAAGGTTGTTGTCTCTGTTATTGTGTCAAGGTTTCGGTCAATGCTGCTAACATTTGTTCCATTCGGCCCATGCGAGCCTCTGAAGATTCACTTTCACCACTTTCCCTTGCATTCACCATCTTACTATACAGATATCAAATGATAATAAACACAGGTATAATCTTATTCGTCGCCTTTAATTCATGTGATTCAAATGTACATTCAGTTTTCATATTTAGTTGCATTACCACACACACTCACACATGCAAATGGAATGCCCCTAATGCTTACTAGGACATCCTAAGTTCATACGGACCTGTGTGTGCGGTAGAACACGTGCTCTGATACCACTCTGTCACGACCCAAACCCGCCCCTATAGGTTTAGCATCGTAACCGGCCAGTAATCCGTGGATTACCAAAGGACTATGAACAGATTAGCAAATAGTAAGGAGCTGCGGAAGCAATAATACAAAATAAACAAGGTCCAATGAACTGTGATAATGTACATGGGACGGAACATTTCAAAACTTATATGTATATATGCATAAACATGCCAGTCCAGGTACACAATATTTACAACATGTACAACCCAAGACCTGTCTTTACAAAACATATACAGAGACTAGCATGAAAGACAAAAACAGCCATAGCATTAGGCTTCGATCGGAACCTCCTCGGGAGGCACAACGGATGGCTGACAAAAACAGAACAGAAGGCCGTCAACTCTGGCCCTGGTCATGTGCCGTCTCACCTACATACATAATATAAACTGTGAGCGAAAGCCCAGTGAATAATAATAGAGTAAAGGGTTTCAATGAATGAATTCATACAGATTTAGAAATCACAATCCAAATTTGCATCAAATTCATCATTTGTTCAGATCATATATATAGACAGAAATCATAAGTCATGATAAATGTACCTGATACATCCATTAGCATTAATAGAACAGAACAGAACAGAATGCATACGCGTGAGGTTACAAATGACCAGTTCCATAAAGGAACCTCCGGATCCGGGTAACAAAACAGAACAGAAGCTGAGCCCCCGTAACAGGGCCTCCGGTACAGGTAACAGAGTGCAGACAGAAATAAGTTCCATGAAGGAACCTCCGATACCAGGTAACAGCTAACAGATATCACATGATGTTAAGGATGTCATGAAATACATATCAGAAATTGAACAATCATTCATTGTACAGAACATATCATTTCGGAAAACATATCTTGTTTTGTCACACAGAAAGTAGATACAGTTTGAACATAACTTTACTAAATTATTACTCACAGTTGGCCTTGAAACAGACAGACGGAGCAGATTGATCACACGACACGCGACACGTGACCTACATAACACATAACGGACACACACTTGAAAAACACATTCTAATGACACAAAACTTACGTCGTTGGTTCTTAATGTGTTTCTAACCTTAAAGCCTCACTATAGAGTCTTAAACATGGCCTAGGAATGCCTAGGATGGAATGAGGACGCAAAGATGCCTTGGAAAACATTTTTCAAAATTTGCTGAAAACAGGGGTCTCGCTCGAGCGTAGCTTTCTTCGCTCTAGCGAGCTTGCCAAAATAGAGAGGTCGCTCGAGCGTAGACTCCTTTGCTTGAGTGGTCTGTAAAAATGCAAAAATACTGGTTGTTGAATTTTTACGCTCGATGCACGCCCGATGCTCGCTCGAGCGTAAGACACACCCTTCGCTCGAGCGTAGGTCTCGTCGCTCGAGCGTGCATCTGCGTGCACTAAAAACCTGAGAGCTCGCAATTTACGCTCGAGCCACCATTCCTTCGCTTGAGCGTAGCTCTGAACAAAGATGGTCACTCGGGCGTGGAATCCTTCGCTCGAGCGTAGAAGCCAAATTCTGGAATTTTCAGATTTGCCTCCCAAGCTCAAACCAAGCATTCAGCTACCTAAATCTCAACCTCTTGAGCCCATTTCCTGGAAAAACACTTTAAACTCATAGTATAACATGTTTTAAAGATCAATTTGAGAAATCAAAGCCCAAAGGTGAGTCAATTAAACACAATTTCAAACAAACTTCCAAAAAATATTAAAGAACAATACATGCAAGTGTTCATTTGAATTCAATGCTCAAAAAATGTAACCAAATGCGAGATTACACTCAAAATCATGATGAACTCATGGACTATAACTAGAATATGGTCTTGCATGTAGGAATTTCCATGAAAACACTTCAAATTGTTATGATATGGACATGCATGCATGATTTAAGCTTTAATTCAACATGTTTAATTCAATTCTTGTCTTAGATCACTAATGTCACATGGATCATGCAAGAAATGACTTGAATCACAATCAAGAAGGTAATTCTCCTACCTTAAGTCTTGAATTCCAAGTATAGAGGCTCAATTATGAAAATTCCTCTACAATTCTTCAAATTCCAAGCCAAAAACTCATGTTGAAGCTAAGTCTCTTCTCCTCTCTCACTCTCCTACGTTTTGTCTCAAATATGGCTGAGGAAATGATGTATGGAGTATGCTAATCAAGTCCCAAACAAGTCTCTTAAAAGTGGTCCACCAAGTGGCAGTTTCATAAATACTTGAACTAATGTAATTTAGCGTTATTTAATCTAATTTAATCGTTCCAAATCAAATTTTAATTAAACTTAGCATAAAATTCTATAAATCCTAACTAATACTTAACACAAAACAATTTCGGAATCGAGCGCCGATAAGGCTTTCAATTTGCAGTTCAAAGTTGAAACATGAATAGATCATTTTATGGCAAACAGATAGAAACACAAAGATAATGCAATACACATGCAAATTAATTCTAGATTCCTTCTAAATTACTGCTAAGCATAATTAATCATGTTTTAGCATTAATCGGAGGTCGGGGTTATTACAATCGCAGATCTCCCGTTATTCCCCATTAAAGAGAAAGAGAGAGTGAGAGAGAGAGATTAGCGATGAGATTTCACGGCCACTACACTGACAATCTCAAATTTGTTTGGCAGCAGTGGTGCGAGGAAGAGAAAATGTTGGCATCGTCTCTACCGGAGCAACGGCGGCAAGACTTTATCATCGAAGCAGAAGCGGTAGCGATGTGGGCAAGGTTTCGAAAAGCAATTGTGGTCGCCGTAACGGGTGTGGTGGCGTAGTTGCGGTTGTGGTTGTGGTTGTGGTTGCGGGGTATAAAGGCCGTAGTGTAACAGTTACGATAACCGGAACCGTGATTTTTTTATTTTTCGCACAACTTGAAGAAAACTTACCAATATGCATATATATATTTTTTTCTTCTAGAATCACATTTATTAGGGTTTTAAAGGTGCCGTTTGGTAACACTTACGTTTTCAGTTTTCTGTTTATATTTACAAAAATTTTAAAAACTCAAATAAAAACTTGTCTGGTAAATTTTTGATTTATAAATTAGTGGTCTCAGTTTATAAATTTGGCTAAAAAATGTAAACTCAAAAAATGTGTTTCCGTTTTGAATTTTAAATTTTTTTTTTTTTTACCACCCAACACTAGCCACCACCCGCCACTATTTTCCACCACCGTCTTCCGCCACCACCACCCACCCTCCACCACCACCTGCCACCACCACTCACCACCCACCTGCCACTACCACCTACCAACCGCCACCACCACCCAGCTGCCACCCACCACCTACCACCACCTGCCACCCACTCACCTCCACTACTACCACCACCTACCACCCACCCGCCACCACCCACCACCACTCACCACCCGCCATTACCATCCACCACCTACCTGCCACTACCATCCACCACCCACCACCACCACCATCCGCCACCACCACCACCACCACCACCACCACCATCACCCATCCACCCGGCCACCCACCGCCACCACCATCCACCACTCACTGCTACCACCCGCCACCATCACCACCCACCCACCACCACCACGCCACCACCACCCGCCACCCACCACCCGCACGCCACCACCAACACCCACCGCCACCCACCACCGCCACACCCACCTACCCACCACCACCACCACCACCACCCGCCACCACCACCACCAACACCACCACCCACCACCACCACCACCACCCGCCACCACCACCACCACTCCACCCACCACCACACACCACCCACCGCCACGCTCCACCCGCCACTACCACCACCACCCACCACCCACCACCACCCACCGTCACCACTTTCCACCACCGTCTTCTGCCACCACTTGCTATTTCTCACTCTTTTTTATATTTTTAAAATTTTTTAAACATTTTGTCAATTTCCAAACGCGTTTGTAGTTTATGTTTTTCTAAAAATAAACAAAAAGAAACAAAAACCAGTTTATAAAATTTTTGTAAATATAAACTGAAAACGTAAACGTTACCAAACAGACCCAAATAGATTTTGGATCAATTTTTGTTAATTTTTAAGTATGATTCAATATATTTCATATTTTCAAATCACTATAAAATAAGTTTTTCACATTTTATTTCAATAGTTAATGATTTTAAGAATAATTAATTTTAAATGTCTACAAATTATTTTTGACCAATACCATTGAATGAAAAATATTCACAATTATTAAATGAAATGATTATAAAAATAAAAATTGTACCATAAATAAAAAATATTTTTGCGGCATTTTTTTAGACAACACTTTACAGGTAACTAAATAAAATTATTTACAATTAAGTATTAAATGAAATGATTATAAAAATAAAAATTGTGCCATAAGCAAAAAAGTATTTTTGAGTTTTTTAAAGACATTTTTTAGACAACACATTACAATAACAAAATAAAAAATATTTATAATTAAATATTAAATAAAATGATTTTAAAAATAAATACAACCACTGTTTATATATTTTCTATTTTATATGCTAATGTAATGAAATAAAAATTTAAAAAAATTTTGAAGAAAATAAATTCATATAAAAAATTTTCTTTGAGCTTAGATTACTTGAGTATTTGTTCTTTTTTTGTAAGCTTTTTTTTATTTTATTTTTTAAAAAGGAAGTTATTCAGAATATTATGAAAGGGTGTAACAATGTGTAACGGACCGTTGCGGTCGTTAGGGTATCGTTACGGCCATTACATAACACTAAAACGACCATTACACGTGTAAATTTCCGTCACACCGTTATAGCGTCCGTAATGAGTAGTAGTAACCACCACAACCATTACGTAACAATGTTACGTAATGTTTGTGGCTGCTTTTTAAAACCTTGGGTGTGAGGAAGAAAGAGAGAGAGAAAGAGAGCCCATATCAATGGTTTGGCTCTATATTTTATTATGATGATGATTATCTCTTCATACTGATCTAGAAGGATTTGAGGGAGGAAGAGTAGATCCCGCCGCCACGCTCTCCTACAAGAGATTTGTAGATCGACCTCAGATCTGTAGATCTGTAAACCCTAACCATCTACGACGGGAATTTCTTTTACATTTTTTTTATGGAACATCCTCACTATTTTAGCTATATTATAGATTGGCCTCTTTATTTTACCTGTCTTTGTATAAAACTAGATCCCTTGTCCTTATTGTTAGATTATATTACGAGATTGTAGATGATCTTAACATGGGAGTTTTGTTGTTGTTGTTGTTGAGAAACATATTGCAAATTAACAAATAAATAAACAGATCTGATTGCACAGAGAGAAAGAAAAATGAGAAAGATTTAAACATATAGAAAAACTGAATAGAAAATCGGTGGAGAAATTTGAACAGATAGAAAATTGCATGGTTAAAATTTCAACATATAGGATTTGGTTTGCTTAGTATATAGGGAAAAAAAAATTGAACAAACAATAAAATTTTGACATATATTTGAACAGATAAGGGGATAAAATTGAACAGATAGAAAATAATTTGAACAAATAGACAAAAAAATTGAACATATAGAAAATAATTTGAACAGAATAATATAAATTTAAACAGATAGTCAACGATAAGTCAACAAATAAAAAAAGTCAACAGATAAATTAAGGGATAAAACTGAAACTAAAATATCCCCCGAAAACAATAAAAAGAATGCTCACCAAACTATTTCACAAAAGGTCGACCTCTCACCAATAAAAAAAATATTTACTAGACCCAAACCTTTATACACTCTTTAGATTGAATTTATTAGCAATTTACTCTTTTTTTAATTCTTTTTTATCATCAAATTATATAATAAAATATTATTTGCTTTCATTAATTGCTATTAACTATCTCAAAACAAGATAATTAATTATGAATATCTATGTAAGAGTAAGAGATAATAATATAAAACAGCAATAAAAAAATTAATGACATATAATATTTCTCTATAAAAAAAATACTAAAAATTCATACCAAGAGATGTGTCTCATTTACATATATTCATTAAAAGTTAAAAAGCCCATCACTACAAGTTATAACTGCAAAAACATAAATATCATATCATTCTATACAAATTTTATGTATAAAATTCAATATTTTTCACCCATAATTACATAACACAAGCCTAAAGGCCAATAGAGGGTTGTTTGAACCTAGTAAACACTGTCTTTCTTTCTTTCTTTCTTTCTTTCTTTCTTTCTTTATTTTACATTTTTTTTGGTTTATAACACTATATACATTGTCTTCTTTTTTCTTTTCTTTTTTTCTTTTGAGCAGAACACTATATACATTGTCAAGGACCAAAAATTTGTTCATATACGAACATACAAAAAGGGACTCTCTCTTCTTCTTCTTCAGACACCTTCAGGTTGGATAGTCAATTCCTTTAAGACTTGAGGGCACTCCGGGAGAGCCTCCTTCTTCAAGAAGCCGAGAGGGTTGGCCTTTCTCACCGAGGTGGACATGCCATTGTTGGCTGTGAGGCTAATTTTGGCTGAAGTTCTTCCCCATCCATCCTTGTCGATCTCTTCGCATTCTGGTTTACTGCTTTTCACAAGCACAACCTCGCACTCGTCATCCTCATGGTCTCCTTCCACCGGCAGCTGGTAGGTGCCAGAGCTGTCGGTTTCAGCCTCGGCACTGAAGGTTAGTTTCCCACCATCCCGTTGTGTGCACTCCAACCGCACCTTAGCACCTATAAGAGTATCCAGATATGTATCAATATTAATTAACAATACGATTTTATATAACGACAGCCAATATTTAACACCCGTGAGTGGGAGTGCAACTTTAGCGGATTCAATCAGGTTGGGAGGTTATTCAAACTCAGTCTAAATTATTCTAAAACCTATCCAAGTTCGAATTGTAACCCGAGATTGTCTGATCAAGCCCGACCCAAATTAAACTGAGTTGCCCGAATTGCCCAACTTGTAAATAAATTTCAGTTTTTTTTTTTTTTTCAGCTACATTATTAAATTATTAAATTTGACTCTATTTACAATTTATTTTATTTTATTTTATAGAATATTATTAATACCATCAAAACAAATAATTTATATAATGTAAAACAGATGCCACCATAGTAGTCTTTACAATTTATGAGTGAAAATAAAAGAAAAAAAATAGGATTTTATGTTATTTGTATATATAATAGATATTCAATATGATTTAATAATATAAATTATTTTAATATCATGTAATGGCTAATAATTTATATGTATATTTAATATTTTTATATATCTATATATGTATAATTCGGGCTTTAGGTTGCTTGAGTTGTTTTAGTCTTTGCCTAAGCCCCCCCGAATTTAATTCGGGCTTCTAAATTTTTGTCCAAGCCCGAACCGAATTTGAAAATATTTTGTCCAAGCCCTAAAAAAATTCGAGCTGGGCTCGGGTTGCTCGGATTGAACCAGCCCAAGTTGCATTCCTACCCGCTAAAGGGTATGAGTATATGTTTCTAGGAAAAAAAATATTAGAAAATGTTATATAACAACAAGAGTGTGGGATATGTATTCGACACCCATACTCAATTTAGATACATGGACCCTCTAATTTTTATGATGTTTGAAGAGGAAGAAACCTCACATTTTCTAATAAATAAACATTTTTAGCATGTTACATGGATGAGAGATAAAAATTCCATATTTACATAAATTCTATTTAATTCTAAATACATTTCTACATAATTTAAAACATCTTATCTAAACATATTATACAACATGCAATACGTAGGTGTGTTGTGTCCCCGTACCCTTTAAGTATATGTAGGTATGATGCTTGGAAACGCACCCACCCTGATACTCGTTTCCTAATCCATGTAATAACAATGATCAATCCCATGTAACATGAAACTTAGATAGGGACATGTATGTACCTGTCATTAACTGGCTGACTTTGGTAACAAATTGGGCACGGCATGTATCGCAGTAAACTTGGCCCTCCACGAAGAAATGAGGCGGCCGGTATCGGGCAGCGCCAACGAGGGAGAAAAAGCAAAAAGCACTGACAAAAAAGGTAACAGTCTTAAATGAATTTGCCATTGTTTTCAGGTCAATCAAGCTATGAAAGAAGTGCTCTCTCTTATATGGTGTTGCAGACATATTTGGGTTGTTTTATTTTGGGTATGGCAGTTATTTTTCTGAGGTTGTCAGTTTCCTCTTGCTCTCTTGTGGTTTGAAAGATGATCTTGATCTTTTTGTTTTGCACTTTGTTTTCCAAATCAAGATTGAAAGAAGGCATACTTTTCTCCCTACTACTAATCAATCACTCACTATTCTTGTGTATGGTTGTTATTGAGTGGTTTGTTTTATAAATAACAATGCTACATAGCCAGAAAGGTAAGAAAATAAATCCACAAGTTTTAAGGCTAATTTAAGTAAAATTGTGGAACCAAATGACTCCTTCAATAGATAAAAAGGAAATAATAAATAAATTATCGTGAAAAAACTTAAGAAGACACATTTATGGTAGAATTGACATTGTATAATTCAAACCAATCAACCAATTTAATTGATTTGGGTTCAGGAAAAAAAAAAAAAAAAGAAGTTTTTTGAAGTATGGATTGAAGTGTGGCTCATAAAGGAACACTGCAATGCAATATAATGCAAATTTAAGTAATCACAATTCAACAACAGCTATAAGCAAAGGAACTGTGAACATGCATATAATGACTTGAGCAGCTCAACCTTTGAAACAACTACAACAACAACCATGTCACATGTCCGTGTCCATATATATATATGACATAATAAATATATAAAATGATATATTTTGTGTGTGTCCCCTATGTGTCGTGTCTTGTATTGTTTAAAAATTATTATATCAGTATGTCCGTATCATGTCATATGTACATGTCCATGCTTCCTAGAAAAAGGCCAAGCCCAGCCGGATGGGATGAGTCGGAGGTAAAATAGATTCTGCAGATGTAGAAGCTGTCTGGAAATAAATTAGACAAATAAGTGGCTTGATGGACAACTTAAATAGACAAATTCAACAACTGACCAGATCAACCATTTTAGCATACAATATCACAATGAAAACTATCAACGCCCACATATTCACTAAAACATCACTCCCATATAGCAGAAAATACTCAAAGCATTCCGTATGGTCTAAAAACTCTATTTACATTAACATTGTGTTTGGTTACGGGATTTGGAGAGAGATTTGGAAAGAAAAAGGGAAAATATATGTGTGTGAAACTAGGTGAAATATAAGTATGTTTTATTCTTATTTCACCTATCTTTTCCATTTCCCTTTCCAAATCCCTCCTCAAATCCCCCAACCAAACACAGCATAAAGGTATCTACTGCTGCAAATCAAATAACAAAAAAGATGAACCAATAATAAGAAACAGAAAATAAGGAACATAAGACACAGCAGTCACTTTCCCTCCATGATGATGCACGAAGATGTTGCCACCAAAAAAACAAAAACAAAAAAAAAAAAACAAATTCAATTGAACCTTGTGCAAGTTTACATTTATAACAATGTTCGCAAAGTAGCTGCCACTCCATAAGCATTGATCAGACGTATCTCCCAAAGTACCAAATAAATGGACAAGATAAGTATGTAACAACTTCAGCAATTAGCGTAATGCACTAAAGTAAAGAACTAGCAACCAACAATAATTAAAATTATTAAATTTAAAAAAAAAATAAAAAAGTAGTCACAAAATCCATATAATAAGGATTTTAAAAACAACAATGCTATAGAGCTCTAATGAGTTGGCATATTCAAAAAAAAAAAAATTCAAGCTAAAACATCACATCAGGCTAGAATCGCCATGCTTATTAAAGATTGGTTTAGAAATTCTTATCCTAGAGCTCTCAAGCATTTTTCTTTTAAAAATGTCCCATAATTGTTTTAGAGATACAATTGTTTGTATATTAATGGTTCAAATCAATCCTCCCGAGTGTTTGGTTCCCGCCCAAACACTCCTCTCTCTCTCTCTCTCCTTCTTGATTTTAAACTCTTTTTCTCATACTCTGTCACACAGAACCCTCAATCTGTCTCTCTTTATCTCCATTTTACTCCAGCTCTCTAGTTTCGGTTCTGCAACTAACAACTCTTCACAGGTGACACTTCTCTTCTATTCTCCTCTGCCCTTTCATTCTTCAAATGGGTTTCTCCATGTAGCCCCAAAAAAAAAGGATTTCTCTTTCTACATCGAACTCTAACCTATGAAAGAGTAATGTTAGGGATCATGAAAAATATATCATGAAAATTTTTCATCCCTTGATTAGTCTTGATTGGTGTGTAATGTTTTATTGCATGGGTAATCCAAAGGTTGAGAATCTTTGATGATAATATTTATGATATATTTTTCATGACCCCTAGCATTACTGCCTATGAAATGGGTTTTGATTTTATTGAATATATAGTTTACAATTAGATTTTTATGGGTTATTTGGATTGTGAGGGTTGGTTTGGGAAGTAGGTTGGTTTTTTAGGTTTTTAATTTTTTTTTTTTTTTTTTGACTATTTTAATTTTGGTTAAAAAATTTGATTTGAAAATTTTTTTTAAAGTTTTTTGACTTTTTTTTGTAAGAGAAAAGTGTAATGATTATGAGTTAAATATGATATTTTATTTATTATGATTAAAATAACTTATTTTGTCTTTTGTGGCTATTAGCCACAAATCATCTTGTCAAATGAACCCTGACAAAGTTTATGTAAATTAGAGAGCATGAAATATTTGAATGAGTTGCAAATAAAATGGGTTTCTCTCTCTACATCTAACCTATGAAATGGTTTTAATTTCTGTTGAATATATTATTTACAATAAGATTTTTATGAGTTATTTGGATTATAAAAATCAGAGAGTATGAAATATTTGATATTCGTGAATTGGGGACGAGCGTTTTTGTGTTTTCAATTTTCGAAAGTTAATTTCTTTCTATTAAGTTCGATGGTTGTGCGGTACAATATGAATTTCAAAAAGAAAATGTATGAATTTCGGGTATTTGGTTTCTAATGAATGAGAGACTCAGGTTGCGTTTTGATAGAGTTTTGTAATTATGATTTGAGAGTATGAGTTGTATTTTGAGTTTGTAGGATTTGAAATTATAATTTGAGTGTAGAAAATTTGTTTGGTAAAGAATTTTGAAAAGAGTTTTGATTTGAATAGAGAATTATTGATGTAACATTTGAAATTTGATACAAAAATTTATGACTTATAACTAAACATACAACTCAAAATTATTTTAAAGCACATAAAAAATTTTAAAATTTCAGAAAATGTTTTTTTCGATTATATAAAAATTAACAAATCGACTGTAAAAAAAAAATCACTATTCCGGTCAACCGGCCGGACAACTGGTCAGGCAAAATTTTCAAAAAAAAATTCTGAAAAGCACAGCTAAGACAAAGCTCTCTGTAGAGTTTTGAAAACGTGATTCTAAAACTCCTACCAAACATCATACTTGAATCAAAGTGCTGAATCATGATTTGAGAACACAGCCAAACACAGCCTCAAATTCTAATTTTATTTTTTTTTGGATGATTTCTTTAAAAAAAAATTAACAATATTATAAGTGCAGACTTAATTATTTAAAAATTATTATTTTATAATTTGAATTTACTCTACATATCAATCTTATATTATACAAGCTTAGAGATTGTTTAGAATAATCTAAACAAGTATATTTTTTGACTTTTTATGAAATATAAATTAGGTTTACGTTAAATTTAAAGTGATATGTTAAAAAAATGATATGACTTAAATAAAATAATATAACTTAAATAGAATAGTAACTTTCTTACTTTTTTTTTTTTATTATTATTATTTTTTTATTTTATTTTATTTTTTTTAAGCCCTTAATCACTATCTTACAACAACAACTCAAAAAAATCTGATCTGGTAAGACTTTTTGAAAAGTATCCCAAACGGTTACATATGCATTAAATATTCTTTATTGTCTGGCAAATTGTCACCACCTACCAAGTTTGATTGGGCAAACTCTGCATGAAAGGGAACTAATGCGGGAACAGGCTTTCTTAAGTGATTTTTAATTTTTTATTAAAATATAATGTGAAAAAATTTATCAGCCTACTTGGTTATTATTTTTTAAAAAATTATACTTTCTTATTTTTCGTATTTTTTTTTATTTTTACTGAATTTTTTAATATT
Organism: Camellia lanceoleosa; assembly: GCA_025200525.1. Taxonomy (NCBI): domain Eukaryota; kingdom Viridiplantae; phylum Streptophyta; class Magnoliopsida; order Ericales; family Theaceae; genus Camellia; species Camellia lanceoleosa. Next base: position 139,038,959 of record CM045765.1, on the reverse strand, counting down.
TTAAGTAATTTTTAAAATTTTTAGACATACCTAACATAAATATATCTAAAAAGTAAAAAATTTGTAAAAAAAACCTTTTAAAAACTCACTAAATATCAAAAACATTAAAAAAAATACGAGAATTCAGTATATTTTTTATATTTTTATGTACTTATTCATTTTTTGAAATATTTTTTCACAAATTTTTTACTTTTTAGATACATCTAAGTAAAGCGCATCTAAAAAGTAAAAAAAATGTTTAAAATTTTAAAAATATTCACTAAAAACAAAAAAAATACGAAAATCAAAAAACTCAGGCCTTGTTTAGTTTGTTTTTTAGAAAAAAATTTTGAAAAAATTTTCTACAAATAAATTTTCAAGAATGATCAAATCAAACAAATTTTTTCAAAAAAAATCTCAAAATTTTGTTTGGTTACCTACTTTTCAAAATCACTCTCTCTCATACATATCAAATCAATCATTTTTTTTAAAACTCTCTCCCCCAAAATAATTTTCCAAAATCATTTCTGAAAAAAAGTAAACCAAACAAGTTTTCGTATTTTTTATCTCAAAAATTACTCTACAAACACAAACCAAACACACCCTCAGTTTTCAAAAACTTAATCTAAAAAACTCAAACCAAACACACTAAATAGTTCTGTTTGGTAGAGTTTTAGAACGTTAGTTTCAAGTTTTGATTTGCACACCGTATTTATTTACGGTTTTCAAAAATTAATTTCACATTCACTGTTGAAAACTCTGTCCAAGGCGAGAAAATTCGGTGATCCCACCGGACGTCCCACCAGTCGTTCGGCCAGTTAACCAGAACAGTGCATTTTTTTATTTTTTATTTTTTATAATTGACACTTGTTAATTTTTATATATTCAATAAAAAAATATTTTCTGAATTTTTTAAAAAAATTTATGAGTTTTGAATAAAATTTTGAGTTGTGTGTTTGGTTATGAGTTATAAGTTTTTCTATCAAATATCATATATCATATCAAAAATTTCCCACTCAATTCAAAACTCTTTTCAAAACTCATTCACCAAACAAATTTTTTACACTCAAATCATAATTTCAAAACTCACAAACTTAAAATACAATTCTGTTATCAAATCAGATTTAGAAAACTCTACCAAACGTAGCCAATATGTTTGGAACGATTTTTTATTTTTTTATGAAAATATGTGTAAAAAATAGAGAGAAAAAAGAATCTTTGATTTTTTGGTATAATTTATTTTTTTTTATCAATATAATTTGTGGGCTTTTTGATTTTTTTTTTAATGACTTTTTAATTTTTTAATTAAAAAATAATATTACCAAACAAGACCTAAGTACATACGAGGAATATGAAAAAAAATTATCAATACATAAAGATATGAATATATTTGTGACAAGGTGTAACTAAAAAGAACTTTTCATGATAATTTTTTGGCCGAATTAAACTAATGGTCCCTATAATTTGGATTCTGTATTATTTTAGTTTCTGACTTTTCAGTCGTGACACATTTATTCCTGAATTTTAAATATTGTTCCAAATAAAGACAATTGAAGATACAACTACTCAATTTCATGAACAAAGTCATCAATTTGATAAAATATAAATTAATTTAACAAAAATAAATGCCACAAAAATATTTTTGAATTTTTAAAAATTATTTCTACCCACTTAAGATAAAATTATGTAAAATTGATAAATCTTTTTTATATTTATTTTTTTTACCAAATTAATTTTTATTTTGTGTTTAAATAATAATCATATAATGGGTGGTTATTTTTATTTTCATTAGTTTTTATTTTTCCCAAAGTCAAATATGGCGACAACTTTGATATCATTATTAAACTAATTCATTAAATCAAAATCCAAAATTAAAAACATTTCATATATTAAATATATCGATTACACATTAAAAGTCTAAGAGCATCTCTAACAGTAATAGGCATTTTACCTATCTAAACATTACTGTAAAGTATACATTTCATTTTACCCATCAACTGTTTCATATTTCTACTCCAACCATACTCTTTATTTTAACTATTCAATCAAATACTATTAATTTTATAAAATATCACATCAACAACAAAGATAGAGGGAAATGATCATAACAATTAAATACATTTTGCTTAGCCTTAAAAGCTAGTACATGTAGCTAGTGAATGTGAATTGAGCTAAAATACCTAATCATATGCCTAGTGCATTGAAGTTGAAAAAAAATGAGTCATACTAGGCATTTTGCCTAACAAGCATTATATGCCTAGTGCATTGGAGATGATCTAACAACCATTCATTACATGATTATCATTCAAACACATAATAAAAATTAATTTGGTTAAAAAAATATTTTAAATATGCATCAATTTTACATAATTTTATTTTTTTGTGGGTAGAAATCATTTTTAAAAATTTAAAAATATTTTTTTGACATTTATTTTTATCAAATTAATTTATATTTTATCAAATTAACTACTTTACTCTTGAAATTGGGCAATAGTATTTTCAATTATCCTTATTTAAAACAATATTTAAAATTCATAATTAAATATATTATAATTAAAAAATTAAAATAAAATAAGTCCCAAACTATAGGGACGGTTAGTGTACTTTGCCTTAATGTTGTTTTTGTTTGTTTTTTTTTTTTTTTGTTTTTTTTGTTTTTGGGTCGTCACATGAAAAGAAGTGAATTTTCTTTGGTGACTCACCTCCATGTGACAAAATCAACATCTCTACATGGAAATTATCCAGTACTCTGGATGGGGATGACGAAGGGCGGCTATCGGGATAAGACAAATTGTTGTGTTGGAGGCAAATTATTTTTATAACTTAAAAAATGAAAATATTAATAAAATTAGGATAAATCATAAATGCACCTCATAAATTTTTGCTTAAAATATAAATTATCTCATGTGATTTGAAAAATTATAAATATCTCCTTATTAGAATTTTTTATTTAATAGAATTAACTAAAAAATAAAATTTATAATTGCTCTCCTATATAATAATAAAATTATCTAAATTATTAATTGAAACATATTTTTAATATTATCAAAAACTATTAATTGACTTGATTTATTAATAAAAGAGACGACTTGTTATGAAATTAAAAACCTTGGAAGGTCAAAAATATAATTTTCAAATCACAAAAGACGATTTGTATTTTAATCAAATTTTAAAGGTGTATTTGTAATTTATCCATAAAAATTATGAATAATTATAGTGATTATGAATACTAATTTATAAAAATATAAAATGATAAATGACAAATAAATAATTATAAGTAAAAGTAAATATTAAGTTTAATATTTTAACGTATTAATTTTATTATATTAAAAAATTAAAAATATATATTATATTAATAAATATAATCGAGACAAAGCGGTTTGAATGCGGAGATTAGAATAAAGCTTGAGACCCCAGTGGAGGTACTGGGATCCTTTGTGATTGGCTGAAAAACTTTGGTAATTAAACCAAACAAATTTTTTCAAATTTTTTTCCAAAACTTGTATTTGTTTTTGGCCATTGGCAGCCCCCATGTGACACTGGGGTGCTGGAGGTGCCAAAATGCTGGGGTCTCCAGCATTTCCGCGGGGATTATTTCGTCATGAGAACGAGAGGTCTCACAGACGATGCGAGGTGAAGCAAACTAGAAAAAAATTGCTGTCCTACTAGTGTGACAGCCCATGACTGCACTATAGATCAATCAATAAACATACATTATTTTAGCATATTTTTAAAATTTTTCTAGGTTATATTACTTTTTATTTAAATCATATTATTTTTTTATTACATTATATATTTTTTCATAAATTTCAAAAAATATATTTATTTAAATCATTCTAAACAATTTTTGAATGTAAAAGTAATTTCAATAGTGAAGTGTAACAACAAATAATAAACCCAAACATGGAAAGGATGAATTTCTGGGTAAAAGTACCTTATCACATATGCATATAAGGTAAATGACAGTGATACCAATAACATGATATCATCGTTAAATTAAAAAAAAAAGAAGAATAAATTACACTGACATTTTTTGAGTTTTATATTTAATACAGATCTTTCCTCACATTTGAAAAATTATACTGATCCCTTGTCAATTTAATTATGTTGACGGTGTTAACTTTTAAATTAAAATGATATATTTGTCTCTTAACCTTTATACATATAAAATAATAAAATAATATAAATATTTGTTTATATCATTTCAAGAAAAATAATAATCATCTTGTTTAATTTAACTTACTTTTCAAAAAAATGAGATCTTTTTTTTTCTGTGTTTTTTTTACTTGATTTTTTTAATAATTTAAGCAAATGTTTTATTTTTTAAGATACACATAATCTAGATATACTTAGAAAATACAATATTTTGTGATTTTTTTTTTAAATTTACCAAATACAATATATATATATATATATATATTCAGTATGTTATCATATTTTGTTGTATTCAATAAATTTTTTAAAATTTTTATAAATTTTATACTTTTTATATATATCTAGATTAAAAAAGTAAAAAACAAATGATTAAAATATTTTAAAAATTATTAAAAATATAAAAATACAAATTAAAAACTCAAAAAAATATTTTTGAAAACTCCATAACTGTGTGGAGTACATTTTTGTTGTGTTATTTTTGTATAAACGTATATATATATATATGCATTGTACTTTTGTGCTTTAAAGTTAATAGGGTGGTTGGTTAGATTTTACGTGAATTGTGGTATTTGGTAATATTGTAATAAATGTCAGGTAAATAGATGAGCGAAAAAAATGATGGTGGAAATAAAAATGAAAAATTGTATTTATATACAAAAAAATATAAAAATGATGTGATAGTGATATTGTTGTAAATATAAATTATCTTTATCGGTGTTTTGTTTTAAAGTAAAAAGTCACTATTAAGTTATATCATTATGCTTGAAAATTTAGTATAAAATTTATGTTTGTATATCATCACTTAATAAAAATATGTTTAGATAAAATTTAATGATGAAAAGTTATAGGATATAGTCATTATGATTGAAGAAAGAAATAATAGAAAAAATGACAAGATGGTTATTTAAAAAAGAACCGTGCTACGTAACTCGAAACCAAGACCCCCCTAATCCCCCGAAACCAAAACGACGCCGTTTCGGCGTTTTTGAATTTATTTTTTTTTTTGGTTCAATCAAAAAGAAGAAGCAGACGGGAAGAAGGGAAGAAGCAGAAGCAGAGGCAGACGGCGGCGATGGAGGCAGACGGCGGACCGACGATCGGCGGAGCTGCGACGATCAGACGCTCAGCCGGAATGCAGGGGTCATTTGTATGTGTGTATGTGTGTCTCCATTCCCTCTTCTCTCTTCTCTCCTCTCTCCCTCTCTTTTCCTCTCTCCTCTCCGCTCTTTTCCTCTCCGTTCTCCCTCTCTCTCTCTCTTCTTCTTCCTCTCCCTCTTCCACCTGCGTTTTGAGCTCGAAAATGGTGAAAAATGGCGGGGAAAAAAAAAATTTGCCCTCCCTAATGCCCAAAACAACGTCGTTTTGGGCATTAGGGGGGACAAATTTTCGAGCTCTCAAGCTCTATTCTTTAAAAAAATTGAAAGTAAAACATTAGCAATTTTGTTTAATTCTGAATGTCTATGTAATTGGAAGGGATAATTTATAATGAAATAACAAATTTTTAGAAGAATGATATAATTTTTAAAATGTGAGAAAAGAAACAGTATTAAACATAAATATCAAAGAGAGTGTGGGCGTAATTTATTAAAACAATTTACAAATTCATGAGTCACATTTTCTTTGGCCAATCACAATCGATTTTAAACACAATATAACCATATACCGTAAAAACATGGAATAACTTCTCCCAAAAAGACAAAGTTACCCATATCTTTGATGAAGATGGGGATTTTAGACCGCATGTAACATGGTATAACTTCTCCCAAAAAGACAAAGTTACCCATATCTTTGATGAAGATGGGGATTTTAAGCCTATGTGTATTTGGGAAGAGGGTTCATCTAAATTAATCTATTAAAAGGTAAAAATATGATAAAATAATAAATAAAATAAAATATCACATTTAAAAATATTTTTAATGATAAATATTATAATAATAATGCTTTAATAGTCTGATGTTATTTTTATAGAACTAAATGCAAAAACTACTGTGATAATTTCTGTGTTTGATTTTATAAAAATTATGATTTCGCGAGAAATTATTTATTTTGTTGAAAGCGAGAGAAATGATTGGTTTTAGTTGAGTTGGTAAATATAACAACTATCAAAATTTATGTTAAACTTAGTACAAAATTTAACATTTGCTAAAGCCATATTCACTATTAGAATACCATTGTTGTTATATTATAGCAATGACAATTTCAATGATAAATTATTAGAGACACTCTAATTTATAAAAAAAAAAAAAATTATCACTATCAAATCAAGTAAAAATATATATAAAAAAATCTAAATTAATTTTACAAACAAAATCATTTTAATCAAATTAAAATACTAATAATAAAAATCAAATATTCAATTAAAGTAGGAAGTTCTCGATAACCCCCCCGCAAAACCTCCGCTCTCTGAAATCACGCATCCACAGGTGTCGTCACCATTTTTGTCTCATATGCCTGCCTGCACCCTCCCTCCTCTCTCCTCCAATACCATTTTAGAGATAGAAACTAGAAAGTGAACTTTCTTCAACCTCTTTCCTTTCTCCATTATAGGGAAAGTGATGATGCATCAATTTCAACTCTATATATTTATATGTATTTATGTAAAATTATACTATATCTATCTAGAATAGCCATGGTATGGGCTTTGTCAATTCTCATCAGGATTACAAAGAGAATGGACACTTTCTATCTCTACCTCTACGCTGACATATGACTGCGACCAAACAGGGTCTCTCTCTCTCTCTCTCTCTAGATATATATATATATATATATATATGGCATCATCAGCGGCATTGCTGCATTATTCTCCGGGGCTCAAGATCAGAAGAAGTGGACACTTGTCTTCTCATTCCTCTTCATCCTCGTGTTCTTCGTCCTCTGATAATCGGCAGGGTTTCTGCTGCAACTTTTCTGGTATTTTTCTCCATTTTTTTTTCTTGTATATATGGCTTTGTTTAGGTGAAATTTGAAATATTTGTGTTATATTGATTTTGGATCTGAAACGAATTCAAATGAGGGTTCGGTTTGTAATTGGCTTAGAAAGTAGTTTAGATGTAAGTAGTAGAGGCATGATTGAAATAGGAAATTGGAATAAAAGGAATTGTTTTGGTGAAATATTCAATTATTTATTGTGAAGGCTTTAGATTAAATGGGATCATTAATCAACAAGTGATGGGTCAGCTCGTTTGTAGCTCGATATCAACTTGTTAATAATCTTTTTCAGATTATTACCAACTTCTTCTCTCACAAAAAAGCTGATTATAATGCTTATAATCAGCTTTTCACCAAAAAGCTGATTATAGCCATCTTCCCAAAATAGGCCAAAAAGTCAAGATTGAACGCATTTTGAAGCTCGCATCAAACTTGGTTCGATAATGTATTTACAATTATCAAAAAATAAAAATAAAAAACCAAGCTACTCGGACTAGTTAATTTGTCATTAGATTGTTTTTTTTTGGATTTTTTAGACGCCTTGTAGATAGTTGTTATGCTTTTATATTGTATACAAGCTAGGTGCCTTTTTTTTCAATAAAATATTACTCAACAAAAAAAATGTACACATTTTGGGTTGTTTTAAGAGCGATTATTTTAGTTGAATTTTTACAAAAAAAAAAAAAAAAACATGCAGAAAAATAGAGAAAAGAGCTAATTTTGTTGTAATGACATTTTAATTTTTTTTTGGCTAACATAACCTATTTCCAAAATACAACTTTGAATTTTTTAAGCCTTCAAGTTAAATTTGAGTAGCTTATTACCCATTTTGACACAGTTTTCTTACAACCCTAGGCATAGTAGACGAAGACATAACATTAGGGATGGCAACGGGCCAGGACGGGGCTGGGGAACACACTCCCCGTCCCCATCCCCGTCCCCGTCCCCGTCCCCGTCCCCGATCTCCGATGATGAAAACTTCCCCGGCCCCATCCTCAATCCCCGACAGAGAACCTATCACCGTCCCCATCCCCGCCCTCTAACGGGGATTGGGTTTCCCGATCTCGAAAATTCCTCGGACCAAAAAAAAAAAAAACTCAATTACATCATCATCAACATCACACACAGAGAGATCTAAGTAGAAAGAGAGATCTGAGCAACAGCAACAACATTATCATCAAACAACATCATCAATATCACACACACACACACAGAGATTTGAGTACAGAGAGAAAGAGAGAGAGAGAGAGAGAGAGAGATCTGCCGTGATGGAGAGAAGAGAGGTGGAGGAGGCGACAGAGATGGTCGCTGCGGTGGCACGGACGAGAAGGCGACGGTCGCTGTGGAGGTGACGTCGCTGCCTCCCTTTGCTCTCTCTCTCTCTCTCTCTTTTTCTCTCTCACAAATTCAGTGGATATAGGGTTAGTATATATATGAATAGATATAGGGGGGATATATGTAATTTCAGCTCGGGGGAAAACAGGGTCTGGGATGGGGCCGGGCCGGGGCTGAAAAACATATCACCGTCCCGTCCCGTCCCGACCCGAAAATTATCGGAGATTTATTTTGGAATACCATCCCGGTCCGTCGGGAGTATTTTTCGGAGAAAAACCATTCTAATCGGGGTCGGGGGGGTCGGGTCCCTGTCGGGCCGGGTTTAAATTGCCATCCGTACATAACATTGAGATAATTACCATTACACAACTAATTCATTCATCCAAGTAGTATGATACTGTGTTTAATAGCGAAAGAAGACTAGATCTCAGCCTAGCAAATGCAAAGTTCTTGAATGCACAAGATGTTGATGTCCGTCTAGTATGGAAAGATCTAAAATATATATATTTTTAAAAGGAATCCAAAAAAGTACACTAATGACAACAAAAACAAAAATTTGGTCTTTTTTATTTTTTGGGTCTTTCGTGGACCTTTTTTTTTAATTAAAAAAAAATTAGGGTCTTCTTGGGTAGTAACAAATAAATGCGAAGATTTTTTTTTTTTCCTTTCAAAATTTTTAAAAAGGTTTACCCAAAAAATAATAATAATAATAATAAATAAATAAATAAAAAATTGTTAGAAAAGCAATTGCAAACTCAATGAATTCCCAAGAAACAATTCGAAAATAAAAAATATTATTAAAATGATACCACAATGAGGGTTTACAACCTTATTTCAGGGCTTTTGGGCACTCTCGATCTTTCTAAATCAACATACATTAATGAACCATAGCTGATGGACGTTGCACATGACACGATCAATTCAACTCAAGGTCCGATACTAACAGCAGTTGCTTACCATCCTAGTAGCAAAGGAAAAGAGCAGATTCCCAAACCCCCCCACCCAATAATATTAGTGGACAGGTCTCATGAGATCTATGCCAGCCATCAGAGCCAAACAAAGGTCGAAGGACCATTTGATTCATTAAGGGGAATAGATCTAGGCCTACTTGTTCGGTCAACACTGTGATGTGTCCCATATCTGCTTGCATGCTTTTAACATATTACTACCGTGTGATGTTTAAGAAATTATCTATGATCTGATTCTTCTCAATAGTCAAATCTTTTTCTTCCCTTTGGTTTGAGGTTGTCAATGTCAACTAAACTTGCCCAGGAATAAACAAAATTTTGAAACACCAAAGCCTTAGAGCTCGAGCTATGAGTACCACTCAAGGAAATTTTGCATCGGCAAGGGGCATTACTACTGTGAAGAATGAGCCCGATCATCTTCTTGTCCTTGTTCATGGCATCTTGGCAAGGTATGTACGGCTTGATGAAATATATCAGAATTTTATTCATAACAAGGTGCTCCCAGAAGGGAAAGGGAAATGGAGGATTCCTGGTTCTCCATTGTATCCTTTGGATTTTTATTTTCTATAATAAAATTTCTCTCTCCATGGCTGGTAAGAAAAAAAAAGAAAAGAAAAGAAAAGAAACGAACACAAAAATATAAAGCAAAATTAATGATCATTACATGCATTACATTGTGTGCCCCTTTATGGATTAGGTTCATTTTTGGTGACCCTATCTGCTTTACAATGCCTTCTAGTATATTTTTCTTCAAAAGTTTATTGTGTCTTGCAGTGTTAGGATTCTGTCTCTATTCAAGTTTTTGAAAGTCTTTTGCATCAATTAAGTGATTTGTGTTTGTATTGGGTTTTTCAAAGTCTTCTGCATCGATTAAGTGATTTGTGTTTGTTTTGGATATTAAAAAATGGATTGAGTTGTGGTGGGTGTAGCACGCACTGTAGCAAGCATTTTTACATATGCTTACAGATATTGCAGAGTAGGATGAGACATAAAATTGGACTGTTGATTGCCCTGGCTAATGATCCTAGGTTATGTGTCAAGAACCAGGGGTTAGAGGGTAGGCCCTCTGCTCTGGCATATCTAGTCTTTTGTTGGATAATAGTAGCCTTGGAAGTATATGATTTGCTTTTAATAATAGCTCAGCAAAGGGGGGTAGAAAGAGGGGAAGATGAGATACTGATAGATATGCTGCCTCAAGCAGATTTTTCCTGGATATCTCAGTTATGCTTTCCTGAATATGGAAGTCTCTCTGCTTGAATTGCCAGTCTCCATTGTTTAATCATGGTTAGGCATACCTGACCTAAGGAAAATTCTGTGTCTGTCTGGAGTCTGTGGCTAGTTAAAAGTCTTTGTTGGGTCTGTTGAATTACTGGTATGCTTGTATGTATAGGTGCTTGGTGTAAAAGATGCACATGTCAAAAGGGAAAAAGAAGAAAAACCGTTCTGTAACAACTAACTCCCTCCCATCTTTCAGTTACTGCACTACTTCAAATCCCATAAAAGTGACATGTTAAAATATAGGAAAATGCAATTTCAAATCAAAATTAATACTGTAATAGTATTGATGTTTGTATTTAGTTCCATTCTTAAGGACTACTTAGTTCATTCTGTTTGGTGTTATTCTCTAGTTTGAATTTCAGTGAATTCCATTCTTAAGGACTACTTAGTTCATTCTGTTTGGTGTTATTCTCTAGTTTGAATTTCAGTGAATTCCATTCTAATGTTTGATTCTTACCCAAGGCTGATGATATTGAATCAGAATCGGTATTTAAGTTTTTATGTTAATGCATTGTTTCAGCATATATATCCAAACTGATTTTGAGTTGACTTATCCTGTAAGTAATGCAGTCCAAGTGATTGGATATATGTAGAAGCAGAGTTGAAGAGGCGTCTTGGAAGAAACTTTTTAATTTACGGTATGATCATCTACACAGTGAGCCTTTTTTTTTTTTTTTTTTGGCCACTAATTAATAAAGGGTTAGTTGATTTTGATAGTTTGTAATTACAAAGATGAGAACAGATGGCATTAGTTGAGAGAATTAGCCAGTATGTGTGAGGTTATATGGAATGGGGGCTGGGGAAGGAAGAAGTAAGGTGTTGGTGTGAAGGGAAAAAATTGTGTTTTCTTTCTTTAATGCAAGACTTAGTTTTTGGTGGGAAATGTACTATGATGGATGGAATGGTTGGGATGAAGAGTTTAGTAAAAAGAACTTGCAATCTTATTATTTATCAAGGACATGGTTTTTGATCACCCATGCAACAACGTAGTTTGTATTTGCGATAATAGAAAGTTCAATGTGGCATAGAAAAATGATGATGTTGAAGTTTCTAACTCTCATGAATGGCCTGTCAATTGTTGTAGAAATTTAATTTTGGAATCTACTGTTTTCTGACATAAGGGGTGACCATTGGTACAATGGTAAAACCCTGGCCTAATAACCTTGAGGTTATGGGTTCAAGTCACGAGATAACCACTTTGTGTACTATGCCAAAAGTTAAGTGTGTTCGCAATATTTCCCCAACCAAACACATATTAATGTGTACTAATTGGGCATTGTTTTTACTATTTTCTGACATGATTTCCAGATATGCTAATTGATTACTAGGTTAAAGTTTTAAGTATTTCAATGCAGCAAGTTCATGCAACAGTTACACAAAAACCTTTGCTGGGATTGACGGAGCTGGAAAAAGATTAGCAGATGAAGTGAGTATAATATTTATGTGCATGTTTGTATGTATCGGTTTCAATTATGTAGCTTAAGGGCCACTGCCGGTTGTAATGGTCAAAGCTCAAGCTGAGGCATGAATATTTGGGTTTGAATTTAGGCCAGTCACTTTGTCCAAACAAAAGTACAAGTCGGAACTATATCCAGTTCACTCACTGGGTCGTGGATACAAGTTGAAACCAACTCTTTATTCTTTTCTCTATTCTATTGCTTCCAAGTGTTGATTAAACAAGAACCAGATTGTGACCATTTTGTTTCAATTTGTAGCCTGTGGCTGTGGTGACGAATTACTTGTTGATTGTTATGTTTTCTGTGGACTTTTGTGTTGAACAGATCATGCAAATAGTAAAAAGGACAGAGAGCTTAAAAAGGATCTCCTTCTTAGCCCATTCCCTTGGTGGAGTGCTTGCCAGATATGCAATTGCGGTCCTTTATTCACCAGCTGCCTTTGATGGTGATCAGTCTAATGATTTACCTGCTTCTACCAATGCAAACTTGAAAACAGCATGCTCTTCAAGACGAGGTATGATTGCAAGGTTGGAGCCAGTCAATTTCATTACCTTGGCAACTCCACATCTTGGGGTGAGAGGGAAGAAGCAGGTTCGTTTTCTTTGGTATTGCCTGTTCTGTTAATATGATTGCTGCATGATGGCTATTTACATTGATACAAATCCGGGTGTTCATTCTTGTGCTTCACTTTTGGATGTTACTTGCGTGTCTGATTGAGAAGAAGAAAAGAAACAATGTTATGTTGCAGTACTGGTTGGCATTGTGTTATAATTGATCTTAGTATTTTTCCTTCTTTTTTTTCCACCCCATGTACAATTCGATGATAATTTTTTTTTTTTTTTGTGAAATTTTATTGTTCAGCACAGGCTTAACTGGTCATTCTCACCTTGCATTTGGCCTCTATGTGGAAACTAATGATTCCTTAATGGATATACTTTGTTCTTTTATCTTTAAATATTATTAAATTTCTGTTACATAAGATTTGTGGTACCATTCTTGAAATACAATTTAATTTTCTTATACTTTCATAGAGACGCTGATATTCCTTTTTGTAAATTTTTTCCTATCTTGATCTTTAATCCTATATCTTATTATGTACTCCAGACTGCAACAGCACAAAGAATAAAGACCTTACTTCTTTTTTAAAAAATGAATATTTTCCTTCTATTCATTTAAAGCATCTATATTTTAATTTCTTATGGCTGTCACTTAGGTATGCTATTCCAAAGCGACTTCCTAATGAACTAGTTTTTTTTATTTTATAATGCATTATCTTACTATTTTTTTGGGTCTATACCCATTAAGATCACTATTTTTATAATTAGTATGTTACTTGTTCACAATGCATTCCGGGTATTGTCTTTCCAACCATAGAATGATCCAATGTTTACGCTTGCAGTTCTTGAATTTTGTAAAGAATAATGAAGAGTTTATCATTGTTGGTGGCTAGTGATTAAATTAGTATAACCAGACCACCAGACAATTGATTTATTTTTCCTGATTCAGCTTCCATTTCTTTTGGGAGTTCCGATATTAGAAAAGCTTGCTCCATCGTTCGCTCCCATTTTTGTTGGCCAAACTGGTAGCCAGCTATTCCTCACCGATGGCAAACCCAACAATCCACCTCTTCTACTAAGAATGGCATCTGATTGTGAAGATGGAAAATTCATGTAAGTTTCTTTTTCATTTTCTTTTTAATGAAGTGGACATTCTTCCACTTTTCCCCTTTTTTTTTTCCCCACACAATTCTGAATGGCTTCCTGTATACTTCTGTTATCTGGCAGATCAGCCCTCGGTGCATTTAGATGCCGTATTCTTTACGCAAATGTCTCTTATGACCGTATCCTGCTGGATATCAATGTTTGTTGCTGGAACAAAATCGCACGCTTTATTTATTTATTATTAATAAATCAAAATTTCCTTTCCTTGACATTATCCAGATCTGGTTGGTTGGCGCACATCCTCCATTAGAAGGGAGACACAACTTTTTAAGGTGATTTAACTGTTTCTAATTCTAAGCAGCTTCAAACTAGGTTTTCCAGGTGATGTTAAATTTCAAGTAAACAGTATGTTGTTAAATTCCTATACCATTTCTAATGTTTCCCTCAAAAATTCGCAGCCTCCTCGTCAATCTCTGGACGGTTACAAGCATGTTGTAGATGTTGAGTATTGTCCCCCAATTTCATCCGAAGGTCCCCATTTTCCTCCGGAAGCAGCTAAAGCAAAGGAGGCAGCTCAGAATGCACCGAACACAGAGAACACAAATGAGTATCACGAAATCATGGAGGGTAAGTGTCGGTGTCAAAATTGATTTTAGAATCTTCAAAAATTGATGGATTGGGTAATTGCTAAAAAAAATTTGTGTCTTTTTTCTTTTCTTTTTTTTTTTTTTTTTTTTTGTGAGAAATTATCATATTACCATTACTTATTTAGCAAAAAGCAACTTATTTAGCTATTGCCAAACAGTAATGACGATTTTGAATTTTTATCAACAGAGGAAATGATACATGGATTACAACAATTGGGATGGAAAAAAGTCGATGTCAGTTTTCACTCGGCATTGTGGCCCTTCTTTGCCCACAACAATATTCATGTACTGTAAAATCAACATTTTCCATTTTGAAATGTTGTATGATTCATTTATATTCTTAATTTTCATGACTTTTCAACTTTCTAATTTTCATTTAATCGTTTGAAACACAGGTAAAAAATGAGTGGTTTCATAATGCAGGAGCTGGAGTGGTTGCTCATGTTGCAGATAGCATAAAGCAACAAGAAATGCAACAAAAAGACTCTAAATTGTTTATTGTAGCTAGCTTGTAGTTCTGAAATTTATTCTTGTGCATGCCAAAACGGAGCTGTGTTATTCATCAATCAATGAAATTTAATTGGTCGATATTAAAATTTTCTTTGCCTTAATGATGCTAGCTTAGCTAGTCAACTTTTATGTAATTGCGAACTACTCTGCCTAGAACAACATCAATAGGATGCTACTGATTAGGGTTGGAACTTGGCAAAATTGGAAATGGCTTAACAGAGAAACATAAAATGACTGTTTAGTTTAGTCACTTTTGAACTTGAATAAACTTCAACCAACTATTGTGTTTGTATTCATGGATTTGAAATGAATGAATTTGGATTTGACTATTTAGTTTATATTGGTAACTTACAGTTCATTTGGATCAAGAGATTTTGTGAAAATGATAAAAAATGAAGAATTTTTTTTTCCTTCTTATGTTTGATTTATAAGTAAGGTGACAAATAGTGAGAAGGAGAACTCTCTTAGATTTGGTGAGAAATAAATGGATTGGTTGTGTATTTTCATAATATCGCGAATCGCCCACTAAAATACAAAGAAAGAAAAAGTAATCATACCAATATCTCCATAATTTATAAAATTGATTTTGCATTGTTATTCATCTAAACATGATAGTGAAAATTTTTAATCATTTCTTTTATTTTCTCACTAATCGATCCAAACACACCGTTATCAACAAATGGATATAAAGATTTGAGTGACTTGTGTTGAATATTTTTTGAAGGATACAAAGAAAATTTTTTCATTTTTATCCCAATGCTATCAAACCACTAGCCATTGGTGGTCGAAAGCTAATGCCAAAAAAGTCATCAGAGGTGACCGGTGGTTGCTGCCGACGGTGGTTGGTGGTAGTTGTTATATGGACAGATAGGCATATTAGGTATATAGATAACATTAGAAAATATATGACACAAAAACAAATATATAATATGGATAGATAGGTAAACATAGTAGACAGATAAACATATAGATAAGGATAACATAACTTGTCAAATTGTTATCCTTATGGCCCCAAAAGATTAGAGTTGTGAGATTATTACGCCAAAAGTTCTAAAATTAAATTTGACCCGAATGTCCTTATCTTAAATCTAATCCGTCCAAATGCAGCCTAATTTGTGTTTGCAGAGTTGATAGTACATTTCAGTTCCATACTCAACCTGTGCATATAAAAGCCCAATATCCAGCTTTAGCAATATTTGAAGGTGGTTAAGCTTAGGCCTGTCTAGCAACTTGGATTTTAGATTAAAAGTCTTTTTAACTTAAAAATTATTAAATAAACCAAAAAACCAATCATATACACTAGTGATTTATATTTTTCATAAAATTAAAAAAAAATATTCCCAAACATATTATTATTTTTTTTGTCACCTCATAAAAAAATCAAAAAAATCACTTAAAAAAACAATGCAAGATGAGAACAGAAAGGAGAGGATTTGTGCCTGAAAATTAGCCAAATTCTCAATTGGACAAGAATGGACACACAAGTGGCTTGTAGGCAAGTGCTTGTGCAGTTGTAACCATAGAGTGAGGTTAACAAACTTAGCCGTCGTTTGGCATATGAGTTGACTTATTAATATTTTTTATTATTTTAACCTAGAACTAAAAAGTTTCGTTTGTGATAGACTTTTTAACTTTTTTGACTTTTGTGAGAGAAAAAATAAAATAATTATGATTTAGATATGACATTTTATTTTATTAACTTTTTAACATATTTTATTCTTTTGTAACTAAAATAACCAAAAAAAAAAAAAACTTATGCCAAACATAGCCTTACTATGCAAGTGCCTGTTTTTTTTTCCTTTAATTATTATTAAAACCCCTTAACTTGGACAATAAAATTATTTGGTTAAAATTCTTCATACAAAACATTATATTACAATTAACTTAGAAATAAAACTACGACTAGAGGAAGTAAATGCCATTTGTTGCATGGGGCAGCAGCATAAGCGTTGATTTTACAAGAAAAAAAATATAATTGTCATTTTATTCTTGGAGGGGTGCGGCATTTGTCAGAACAGTTAAGTTGTGTTTGAATCATAAATTTAATTAAGAATTTAAAAAATAAAATGAAAAAAAATAAGTAAAATTTAAATAAAATATAAGTTATATTTATTTTATTTTTTTTCTATTTTCTCCCTACTCAAATCTACAATCCAAACATAACATTGAATAACAACAGATTTAGAATTCACACATAGAAATTTACTTAGAAAAACAAGATGTAACCCAAAATCTAGATCACATATCCTTTTTAGTAAATTTCTGTGTCAATCTAGATCACACACTACGCCTGTTTGGTGCACCTTTTACCAAGGTGATAATCACATGCAGTAACTAAAAGCACCTCTCCCTACTTCCTAATAATCATTTGTTGTTGTTTTTCCAAACTTAATTATGCTTAACAAAATGTAAGCAGAAATTGCATCAAACACCTTAACATAAATTTTTCAAAATTAAAAAATTATAATAATAACTATAAACAACTCTATAAACCACACTAAACAATCTCATTATTTTTTTGGACAAATTTCAGAGTACAAATTCTGGTCCATAGTACCACTATTGTTAGACTAAAACAATGGAAAAACATCTCCCTATAGATCCTTCACATAAAAATGAGGACCATATAAATTGAATCATCATAATTTTGATCATTTGGTGGTTAATGCAATGCTACTCACCTTAGTTTCTCCCCCACATAGAAATTGAGAGCCATGTAAATTAAACCTTTATAATTTTGGTGACTAATACAATGCTCTACTCCCCTTGGTTTATCCACTACATTTGTCTAATGTAGGCAATCACTTGTTATAAAATGTTCTTTTTATGTAGTTGTAGCTTTGACAAAAGAAACTTCAAAAAGAGCTGTATCAACAATGGCAGAGAAAGAAGGAGGAATCGTCAAGACGGGCCATGAAGAGGGGATGAAAATGGCAATCTCTCTCCTTGAAGAGTTTGAACTTCCGTCGGGACTTCTCCCCCTGGCCGATGTCATTGAAGTAGGATTTGTCAGGAGCACTGGCTACATGTGGATTATGCAGAAGAAGAAGGTCGAACACAACTTCAAGATGATAGGCAAGTTTGTGAGTTATGACACTGGGATAACCGGTTATGTTGAGAAGAAAAGGATCAAGAAGCTCAAGGGAGTGAAGGCGAAGGAGCTCATGTTATGGCCTCCGGTGAGTGAAATAATGGTCAATGAACCACCCAATGGGAAGATTCAATTCAAGAGCCTCGCAGGCATTACCAAAACCTTCCCGGTTGAGGCATTCGCAGCTGACCAGTGATGCCTAACCCTAATCCATATGATTCACCATGCACTTAAAAGTTCTTTTTATCATTAGAACTTCATAGTGATTCCTTTATATATATATATATATTATCTCAAATATCATGTTACACAATAAATAAAAAATTCAGCAACAATGATGTATCACTGGATTTGGTGACGATTATATAAGTGAGAAAAGAAAATATATGTTGTGGCATTAATCATGGTAAGGTAATTCATTTCTTGTTGTCCTTAAAACGCAAGTCATAATAAATAAATAAAAAGGAAAGAATGAGGAAAGGGCCATTCAATTGTTTTAGAGTAAATGTGAGAAAAATGTCACCACAGAGAGATAGAGAGAGTCGTATAAATCAGATTATAAAATTTTCTTATGATAACAATTCAAACATTTTACGAATCCAGAAAAATATCCAAAAAATGAAATGTGTGGACTAGATGCATCCTGGGAATAGCCTGCACCATATCAAATTTGAATCTATACCATACACTTCATTTTCTCGACACTTTTCTGGATCCGTAGTAACTTTTCCATATAAACAATTTAACTGCCAGCAGCAACACATTTCCATCAAAAGCTTTGCATTTTGCAAGGAGATGGCTCATCTTGAAAACTTTTATCATTCATCAGGCCCATAAGTTAAAACAAGGCAAACCCGACAGCTGATCTAGCATAATTACTTAACTGTCTTAACTACCAAAAAAGCTAGGAACACAATACCAAACACATAATGGATCACACATATTCACATGATTATGGGGCCTACACATTGTGGGGTCCACAGTTATGCGAGTGTCCGTGATTCAGTATGTTTGGTTTCTGTTTTAGTAGCACTGCTCCTTAACTATGATTTCATGAGAGAATATTGACCTGACTCAGATCTGGCACTCATCGATTCGATTTTTGTGAAGCTGAAATGCCGGGTTAACCCAAGCTCCACAGTTGCACTGCATACCCGCCCAATTGAACGAACCCAATCGCGCTTTGCAGCCCATGCACTGAATCTTCTCTTCCACACCACCATCTTGTACTGTCAGTTCACAACAAAAGCAATGTACAAAAGCAATGTAAGCAATTTTTTTGGGATAAGACCTAAATGGTTGTAATTGTAAATGACAGTGAAATAGTGGGTTTTTCCACTGACCTGTTTCCATCCACTTCATAGGCTCCACAAATATGGATGTACATTCAGGAAGCTCTTTATCATTTTTCCCAGGATTACCACTTCTCTTTCTCCATTTAAAGCATTTTTGACCCTCACCGCGCTCATGGGGAACTACATGCTCCTGTGAAGCAACAATTCTTCGACATTTCTTGCAGCGATATATTACTTGAGGTTTTGGTTCAGATCCCAAATCAGAATTATTAGGTGCTGCCATTTGAGGCTGACTACTCAATGCTGCTTATATCCAATACAATGACAACATAAATACAAAAAAGAGTAAAACAAAGGGAAAAATAAACAGTCCATCAAAAAAAAAAAATCTGTTCTTTCAATACCAATACATTGGTAAAATAACATATATATATATAAGAAATTGCAAACAAAGAAAAAACAAGCAGTAATTCTAGTGGATTAAATTAAGTTTGAGCAGCTCCACAAGTCTTGCCCAGTGATTTTGACCTGATACTCAAGTTTTGGTTTTTGGAATTGCAATTACATAAAAGCGCGTGAACACACAAAGTTAAAAACAAAAACTACTACAAAGCTCGTTAAAAGTGTGCACTGTTTTATTTTCTCTTTTTAATGAGCTTTGTAGTAGTTTTTGTTTTATGCACCTACTCAAATAAATATGATGAAAATGTTAGCACCAAAATCATTATACTCTAGTATTGTTGTAATGAGGTTGATGTGCACAAACTCCTGTAAGAACACTGCTGCCAACAAAAAGCAGCTGGAGTGATCATAGGGAGGGCACTCTGATGCCTAAGTGTATCAGTCTTGAATTGCATATCTGAACCCTTGGGGTGTTTCCCTTATATACTGCATGGCTGCCCTTCCATAAAAGGAATAGAACTCACTACACCAAAAAAAGGACTTGTCAAGCAAGTAATCCTTTTCTCAGTGAACTCAACTTCCCTATCAGTCCTGATTTCTAATATTTTCTCCACCCGCTGCCTGAGTTCCGATCATCCGAAGACCAAAGTGCCCAGTCACGCTACTGTGTGTCTTGATCGGCCAATGTTGACAGAGCTAGTTGACCAATCATAAATTTCCTCCCACAATTGGAGTAATGTTTTGTTAACAAAACTTGAAATGGCTGTACATCATTGATAAAAGTGTGAGATATAAAAAACGCACAGCCATTTCAAGTTTTGTTACCAATATTTTTAGGACAATTGTTATGGGAGGCAATTTCTGCTTGGGCACTCTGTTTGGCCAACCTTGACCAAGCAGGAGACATCTCCGGAAGTCTAGACAATCACTTGATTGGATGCCCTAATCTCGGGCAAAGGGTGGAGACAATCCAGGAGTGGATCAGCTTCTTACCTAGGTAATGCTTATCAGTTATGGATGATTATCGAATAAGGAGGCAAAGACGACAAAGTTTATCAGTGGACATAATTCCCATTGACATTTGTCATCACAAAGATTCAAAATACAATTTTACACAAGGTTTTCTATTTCTTTTGTTTGATGGAAGAGGGACACATGGGTTCACAGACAGCAGACCTTGACAGACCACTAACCACTGTAAACCTCCCTCAGAGACCGCAATACCCCCACACACTATGGTCACCGGTAGCATCACAAGGCTTATGGCTCATGGTTGGTGACCCAAGACACAACAGGAACCTTTAGGTGACTCCACGATGTAGACAAGATTTAGGAGATCAATATTTTTATAATATTATTTTAGATTTAGTATCTGATTACAAATATTTTAATTTAGTATAGAATAACATAGAATTATTTAGTTTTCATATTTGCGATTACTTAGTTTCCTATTTTATTTCTTGTCTTATGAGTTTCATATTTTACAAGAAATAGATTTATTTTAAGTAAAGATGTAAGCCTTAGGCAATACCGTTTATGTTTTGATTAATAAAAATCGAGAGTTTTCTCAATATTGTTGGTTCTTAGAGAGAGTTTCACTAGTTCGTATTTGTTCGTGGTTCAATCTTGTTATTTGCTAATCTTTTCGATACGCTTCCCAGCATCAGTCCAGAAGCCTTACCACTCAAAACTATCCCTTGAGATTGTCTACATTATTTTCCCCAAATGTCAAGGATAAATATCAAAATCATGCAACAACCAATTTAAACCACTAAACCTGTCTTAAATCAATTCATTGTTCGCATACTATTCCTCCAGTATTTTGTATCTAAACCCTAAACCCACTTAACAACAAACACATTGAGCCACAATTGCAGCTTTCTCATTCAGCATGTAACCCACAAAGCACATGGAAGCAAAGCAACAATGATCAATAATTCAATTCTCACAATAACAACAAATTTTATTCAAAACCCAAAATTATCCCTCCCGGATTGAAGACAGAATCTGAGACAACATTTAGACTATGAACTAAAAATCAAAATTGTAAACAAATATATAAAACACAATCTATACATATGTATGCGTGTGTAGAGAGAGAGAGAGAGAGAGAGAGAGGAGACCTTAGGAAGAGAGAGAGTGATCGTGAGCAATTGAACTGGGTAATTCCCAAATCAGAAGCTTTCGAGTTCCAATCGGTAACAAAACCGAACCATGTATTTGCAAAGCTTTGTGCGGCACCCTCTCTCTATATGTATGGGATATGGGGTTGCTGTTATCCTTTATTTATGGCAGAATATTGTGCTTGTAATTTATTTTAATAATTTAAAATTGCTCATTGTATAGAGTTTGTGGACTAAATTATTCATAAAAAAAATTTAAGTTAATTAGATACTTATAACTTATAATCAAATCACTTTTATATTTACAAAAAATAAGTAGTTAGTGTGATTTTATAAAAGAGAAGAAGATAAAAGTAGTGATAAATCCAATCTAAGGAGAGTATAAGACAAGAGATCTGATGAATATTTTTTGGAGATTATTTTATTTTTACTCCTATACTTTTATACGATTTTCAATGATCTCCATACTATTCTTATTTTCACGCGTATCCCCATACTATTTAATTTACTATTAATTTTGCCCTTGTCGTCACATTTGAAACGAAAAATGTTAAAAAAAATTACATTTTGGCCCAAAATTTCAAAAGAAAGATACAAACTCACAATTTCCTACCAGCAATCCACCACCACCGACTACTACTTCAAGCCTTTCTATCTCCTTCATCATAATTCCGTTTCGCCTCATTTTTATATTGTTGGATTCAACTCACGGTCTAATTTTCATATCACATCTCACACGTCTTGTTCTTCCTCTTTTTACATGCTATCGGAGCTCCAAAAGTTGATTTAAAAAAAAAAGATTTTCTTTTCATTTTTTACTTTTCTTCGAGCCATCTTTCAGACTTCATATATTTTCCGATTCTTGACGATTCTACTTCATTTTTTCACCATTCTCTTCACCTCACTTCCCACTTCGCCTTATACTACCTCGCTTTCTTACTTCTTTGTGTAATAGGCAGTTTTGGTATGCCGAAAGTTGTCCGAAAACTAATTGTGAAATTTTCAAAACATTACAACCCATCTAGTGCAGTTCTGTGAAAAGAAGTGTTTGGTACCGTTTCCCTACATCTCTCGCCACCACATCTTGACACTCTCATCTGCGGAGCCGATGAAGACCAACCCATCAAATCTGGCAACCACCGTATTCACCGCATCATCATGAACATGAATCGATTCCAAGCATTTCGAATTCAATACTCTCCAAACCTTCATTGTCTTATCCCAAGAAGCTAAGTATAACAAAGATTTCTTTTCGCTCAAACTAAGACACGAAATCACATCAAAATGTTTGATCCAAACCGTATTTCGATTCCTTCTCACCTCAACATAATTGATTGGGTTGATCGAGCTCTTTATATAAGGTTTCAACGTGGGTAAAATTCCAATTCATTTGTGAATTGTTAGATTCTTCGCAGACACTTTCCATAATTGAATCTTCCCGTCTTGATGGCCCGTAAAGATGATTTCATTTGCAATTACAATAACTTTAACTAGTCCACTATTCGATTTGAACCTAGAAAAGTCCTTCTGATTCTTTCATACTCGAATGTTCTTACTATCAGAACCAGTGTATAACAAGTTGCCAGAGGTGGCAAGTGAGTATATATGGTCTTCTTCGTGAACAAGAGAACCCATTATCCCTGTGTATGAATAGTAATCGTTGATTTGAACGGCATGAGAGAACCATGGAGATTTCGATAATAGCGAGGATTCAGCCCAGGAAGTCGCGTTTTGTGGAGAAGTGTTAAGAGGGCTAGTGTCGACATTGCTGAATAGAAACGATTCGTCTGCAGGCTGGAGAAGTGTTAGGAGGATTGGTTTGCATCTTTCTTTTGAAATTTGGGGCCAAAGTGTAATTTTTTTAACGTTTTCCGTTTCAAATGTAGCGGCAGGGGCAAATTTGATAGTAACTTAAATAGCATGAAGGTATGCGTGAAAATAAGAGTAGTCTGGGGGTCATTGAAAATCGTATAAAAGTATAGGGGTAAAAATGAAATAATCTCCATTTTTTGTTAGTAAAAAGTCCACACTTTGTAAAAGACTTTGGTGAAAAGTCCTAAGTTATCCTTTATTTCTGGCACAACAATACTTAATAATTTAAATTGTTCATTGCATAGAGTTTGTTAGTGCAAATTATTCATAAAAAAATTTGCGTTAACTAGATAATTATAACTTATAACCAAACCACGTTTATATTTACGAAAAATAAATGATTAGTATGATTTTAAAAAAAATTAAGAGAAAATTGGTAATAAATACAATCTAAGAAGAGTATAAGACATTAGGTCTAGTGAATAATTTTTGCCGGTGAAAAGTCCACACTTTGTGATATAATTTGGTGAGAAGTCCTAAATAACATTTTTTTTTCAATTTTACCCTTGGAATTTTTTTTATTTGTTTGAATTTTTGTTGACTATCTATTCAATTTTTTTTCTATCTGTTCAATTTTTTGTTTATCTGTTCAAATATTTTGTCTATCTGTTCAAATTTTTTAACTATCTGTTCAAATTTTTTTCCTAAATTCTATTATTTGTTCAATTTTTCTCATTTGTTAAAATAATATTTTCTTATTTGTTACTCAAATTTGGAAGCCCATTTTTCTTATTTGTTTAAAATTCACAAACTAATTTCTCTATCTATTGGAATTATCTACTACTAACACTTAAATATTACACAAAAACTCACAAACCATTATTATCTGTTCAAAATTTTATATCTGTTCAAAATTTGAACCAGATCTTACTTATCTGTTCAAAATTTATCATATGTTTGTTACATCATCATCATAGATATCCATAGACACATCACAAAGAAAGAAAAAGAGAGAGAACTGAAAATGGGAGATCAAACACAACATATTTGTTGGAAAAAAAATAGAAATCATTTGCAGTACCCGTGCTTCATAGACTGAAGATGAGTGAAACAAAATAATATTGATGTTTCTATCTTTATCTGTGCCTCTAGCCAATTATATTTTCTCTCTCTATTATATATTTGTTCAACAACAAATCTCTTCAGATCTTAGCCATTACAGATCTATTCCATCATCAACAACAACATTCATCATCATCAACAACAACAAGGTTTGGCCAACAATAGAGGAAGAGAGAGGATTAGGGTTTAGAGAGAGAAAGAGACTATGAGCTTTCACTTTTTCAGTATCATGTATAGGATATATTATATATATCCTTTTTTAGTCATTTTGTTTAAGTTTGTCCTTTTGGACAAAGTGTTTCAACGCTTGGACGTCTGGACAAAGAAAATTCAAAAATGGATTTATGGCTCGAGCGTCAAAATTTAAATCTATTAATCAACTCGATTTTGGGATTATATTTATTTTTTATATGAATGATATACTCAACGAATCTTATGATATGAACGATTCAAATCCGAATAAACCTCATGGGTGTGATAGCAGCACTGATCCCAAAACCCTATATATAAAGGGTTAATTGCACTTTACAAATCCAAATTTTATTTTAATAGTTATAATTTTAATATGAATAATTTGATCTCTTTTTAAGTTTAATTTTAATTTAGTCATTTTTTCAAAATTGAATTGGAGATTAAAATTAATAATTTAAGACACTTGTCAATTTTTAAAGATTTTAATTTATTTCTTTTATCTAAATTAAAAGTTAAAATTAATAATTTGAAAAACACTTGTCAATTTTTTAAGATGGACGTGTAGATAAAATTAATAAAAATTTAAATGATAAAACTAAATTAAAACTAGAATTAAACTATGAACTAAATTTTTTAGATTGAATCAATAAAAATTAAAAAAAAAATTAAGTCAAAATTAGGAGAGTGAAAAGTGTAAGCAACAAATAACCGGTTCTATAATGGACCCACTCGGGCCCCATAATGTCCAGGCACATTGGCTTTTAGGTCGACGGGCCGGATTGGATTTACCTATCCTAAATTCTTAAAGTCCAGGCATTACTGGTGGGCTTTAAAATATGGATTTATGGGTTTCATGTCGGGCTTGGCCCTGATAATTTTTTTAAAAAATTAATAAATAAAAAAACTTTAAACATTTTAGGTCTTAGACTGGAAGATTCTAACCAGAGCATTTGGTTTAGTGTGTATGTGAAGTTTCATAAAGAGTTTGATGATTTAAATAAGTATATTTTTTAATTTTTTATAAAAAAATAGAAAGGTGATGTGACTTAGTACATTTATTTAATTTATGCCAAATATTACCTAAGTAGTATAGTAGTTGTTAAGCACTCTTTGTGGTGTGAAGTTTTTTGTTTCAACTTCTATAGAGAGTTTGATAGTAGATGAAGTTGTGTCTAACTAGTAGTAGGGTGGTTGAACTTATGCATAATTTGTAGCAGAGTGGTTGTTGAGCTTAGGCTTCGTTTGAGGAGTGGCTAAATTAGTCAATTAGCCAAAAAGTTATCTTTTTAGTCAAAAAGTCAACAACCCATACCAAAAAGTCAAAGATTCTCTTTTATCTCTATTTTTTGCACAGCTTTTCGTAATTAGCCAAAAAGTCATCCCAAACATACAAGTTTTTTTTACCTACATTTTTAGCTAATTAGCCAAAAAGTTACTAAATTAACCTAATAAGTTTTGTTAGCTTTTTAGTTATTGTGGAGTGATTGTTGAGCTTGGGTTTAGTAGGCTTTATTGACTTTCTTGTGGGCTAGTATTTTTTTTTTTCTTTTTTTAAAATTTGTGAGTCCTTTTAAAAATACTTTTTTAAGTTCTTCTAAACTTTTGGCATAATTAAAATTTAAAAAAAAAATGATTGGTTTGCTCAAATGAGCCAGGTAAAACGTCAGCCCGAGCCGAATTAGTGAAAATTTCATTAAGGTCAAGTTTGGCATATAGTTAAAAAGTTAAAAAGTTACTTGTTTTGGGAAGATGGTAAAAAGTGACTTTTTGACTTTTAACCAAGCTTTTGGCTTTTTTAGACAAATGATTTGGAAAGTTGGTAAACAGTGACTTTTGACTTTTTTGATTAATGTTTGTTTATGATGTCAAATCATAATAAAATGACCAAACTATCCTCATTTATTTAAAATATTTACAACTTCACCTATGTAACACATTTTGACCCATGAGGGATAAAATTGTAATTTCACCGTTGGCTAAAAACCAACTTCCCAAATAAAAAAATGACAAAAAAAGCCAACTTTTGACTTTTGCTACTAACCAAAAAAAGTGACTACAAACTATGTTGCCAAAATAGGCCTAAAAAGTTAAAAAATTAACACTATTCATCAAAAGTCAACAATTACGGCTGCACAACTCCCAAGTCGAATTTTTCCCTATAAATCAATTTTTACGATTTTTTATTACACATTTTTTCATAAAAAGTCAAAAAATTAACCCAAACATTTATATTTTCAATCTCCATTTTTTAGTCTAAAAAGACAAAAAATGTACTTATTTAGGACACCCCAAACAACCCCTAAGACTTGTCTTTTTTAAAGAATTCGGATCCTTTAATGTGATTTTTCGTAAAGTGATTTTAAAGTGATTTTTTAAGTGACTAAAATTTAATTTTACAAAAGTTAAGGGTACGATATGAAAAATCACTTTTAAAAAAAATCTAAACCATATAAAAAATCATTCCAACATCCCTATGAAAAATCACTCTAGAAGATTTGCACTCTTTTTTTAATGCTTGTTTGTTGCAAACGAGCTTTCTTATCAATATATTTTTTTTGATCGGTAAAAATCAATTGTTAATTATTAGATTAGTACATATAGGAATTAGCTCTCACACTTTTTGCAAAGTATGAAGTGTTTGCTCCCTTGATTCAACTTGCTCCCTTAATTCAACTTCTCCAAGAAGAGTTAAACCAATGACCTATTCTAAAAACTAAATCCTTATAAAAGTTATGGTGACCAATTAGATTAGACCTAATTAATTTTTTATATCACGATAGCTATTGAAGGACCTCATAACTAAATTTTTTCATAAAGGCCTTGTTTGGCAACTTTCAGTTTTAGTTAAAAAGTCAAAAATTTACTATAAGTTGGCACATCACTCTCTCTATTTTTCTGCACATTTTTTCATAAAAAGTTAAAAAATTACTAAAATAGCATGTTTTCAAACTAGGCTTAAACGTTAAAAATGTGATTTTTTAGTATTTGTCAAACAAAACTTGAGAATCACCCAAATATCAAAGTCCAATTTGTGCAAGCAAAGTTTTGTATTTCCACTTCTTGTATAATTGCAGTTGGATTCTTGATGTCAATGGAAAGTAGTTGAGAATCACCCAAATATCAAAGTCCAATTTGTGCAAGCAAGGTTTTGTATTTCCTCTTCTTGTATATTTGCAGTTGGAATCTTGATGTCAATGGAAAGTAGTTGAGAAGCTGATTGTGTCATTAACGGCTCGTTTGGGAACATGAAAATAAAAAAGGTCAATATATTGACATATTAATTTATTTAAGTCATATAACATTTTTATTTTTTTACACATTTTTTCAAAACAAGCTAATAAATTAACTTTTTTCCTACATCCCAAAATAAGCCTAACTATGTTTGTCCATTGGCTTTGCTTAAGAAGACATTATCAAATTTAAATACAAATTTAGGATTAATTATATTTTTGGATCCTAAAATAGGAGTCTTATGTCATTTTAGTCTCGAATATTTAAATTGTGTCAATTTGATTTTTAATGTAAAACAGTATTTTGATTTAGTGTCCAATATTTAAATTGTGTCAATTTGATCCTTAATATATAAAAGTATTTTAATTGGAGTCTTAAATTGAAACACATTTTATATATTGGAAATTAAATTGACACAATTTAAACATTCGAAATCAAATTGAATTTTTTTTTAATACATTAGCAACAAAATTGACATAATTTAAATATTATGCATCAACATAACATAGGGCTCATACTTTGAGGACTAAAAGTGTAATAAACTTACAAATTTATTTTAAAAAATGTCTCATTAGGTTAAGATTATAACAATAAACTATATTGCACCACAACTTTGCAAAAATTTATAACTAGTGTAATCAAGTTACATAAAAGTTGCATCTTGCGGCTTAAGGTGACTTGAGATGAAAATTATTGTGATAATTTAAGTAATTAATTACATTTGAGCACTCAACAAATCACCATTAAAAAAATCTTTACGTTTACCTAATGCAACATCATGACATTAATATAGATATGTCGGTTTGTTTGATTGGTTTTTAAATAATACCATTGAGCAGTCATGCTATTATTAAAATTTAAAACGATATACACATAAAATTTACTTTAACAATATGTTATTTATTATGCTAAATTTAATAGAATGTTATTTAATGTGTTCAATTTGGCATGATATTGTCTCCTTCCAAATGCCAAATTTGACATAAAAGATAGCATTTTACTAAAATTTTGTATGATAAATTTTTTTACCATAAATATTTTTAAATTTATTATATTGTCCTAATAAAAATGTCTCGTCATGTATTTTTTCTAAATATAAATTGAATAAAATTAACATTTAAAAAAATACAAATACAAATAATTAAGTACACATGATATAATATAAAACTGAATTATATGGTGATCGTGTTAAAAATAATATGTATTGCTAGAGCGGGTCTAACATTATAACGTGCTAAAATATATATATTGTTAGTTCATAGAACAATAATTAAAGATATAAACAATAAATATAGATATATGAAATATCACGTCATGGTTAATGTTGCAACATTTGTTAGAGGTAGTCTTAATCAAGATGTAAATGCTTCATTCATATATGACATAACATCCCAAGTCAATCACTAATTTAATACGATCTCTGTCATCTATTTGCAGAAAGTCACATGTTACATAAATATAAAATAAATTTTGTGGATTCAATGATAAATAGATGGGTTTGGTTATGGTGTGCAACTTACACCTTACACTTACACCTTTTGTGAAAAATTAAACCTTACACTTACACCTTTTTTGAGGTTGCACATCATATGCAACCCACTTACACCTTATACTTATACTTACACCTTACACTTACACTTTTTGTGTAAGTGGCACATGGTGTGCACTTGCACACTTAAAAAAACTCCTAAATTAGATATATTTTAATATATGGAATGAAATGACTAGAATAACATATAGGATAGGAACAACCAATTATTGAATAATTTGAGAGATATAATTTGAGAGATTCATATATTTATAAAAAGATATGCAATGAAAATTAAAATGTAGATGAGAAAAAAAAAAGTTAAAATCTAAAACTGAGTCAATTGCATGGAAACAAATTAAAATTTAAGAAGAAATGTCAAAACTTTACACAAACTTAATTGTACACTTTATATAATATGTGTATTTATATAGCGTTATTCTTACACAAATAGATCCACATCAATAACTGTTACTTCTTCAAAATCTTAATTTGAAACATTTTTTTCTAAGAGATTTAAAAAAATAAAATAAAAAGGCTCTAATATCCTAAAGTTTAAGAAAAATCCAATCAATTATATATTTTTTAACATAATTACACTAATCTTCCTTTCAAAAACATTAAAACAATCAAAATTAATATATGTAATGAGTAAAAACTGAAGTAAATAAAATTATACAACTAGCATTACTGATGAAAATAAGCATTGTTGACCACTTCATTTGTTTGGTAAATTAGATTGGATGAGACTAAAAGTACATGGGATTTATTGAAAAGATTATTAATGTGATGGTATTTGTTGGCACCATAAAATATTATTATTATAATTATTATTATTTTCAGGACACGTAGCATTCTCTTATTTATTTGGAAGTTAAAATAAGTTAGGGAGATGATAAAGAATATAAAGGACAAAGTGAATGAGTGGAAGGACACGTGACAAGACAAGGATGAAAATGGGAGAAATGGATAGTTACTAAGTAGTTATTATTGTATTTTTTCCTCTATAAATAGCCATCAATGGCTACATTGTGAGGAGATCCAGAACTTAAATTAAAGACAATTGATTTAATTAACGGTTAGTTTGATTGTTCACTCAATCACTCTGATTGTTCACTCAATCATCTTTTTTCGTCTTCATCATTCTTTTAATTTTTCTTTTTTCTACACTTAGCAATTTTGAAATCCTTTTCATTGAGACAAAAGAATCGTCAACACAATCGTTTGATAATTTGCTTGAATTTAATCTGTAAGGATTTTTCAATCCTGCTGGCACACTTGCATTTATAGTATTTTCCTTCATAGGAAAAATAAGCCAACAATATTAAGTTAGAGATGTAAGATAAAGTGTTATTGTTTGTGTACTAGTGTGGTGGTATTTGTTAGTACGATTAAATCTACAAATCACATAAAAATTCTTATCACATAAAAGATAACTTTGTTGATTTTGTAAAATGTGGGTAAAATGATCTTTTAACCATCCATTCATCGAGTGGTATTAAATTGGGAATGTTAATCCCATCATTAGGGGTGCCTCTATTTACACATCACATTTTTTCTTAAGGCACATCATTAATTGATTATTTTTTATTAAAATAATGACCTTACCTAAAATGACCAAAATGACCAAACACACACCTTAGTTGAATACACAACATCCATTAGTCAAATTACCATTTTAGACAAAATTCTAATTACACACCAACCATAACCAGTGTTGCACTTTTGTCGGTTGCTCCCAACTCCGACTGAGGAAGAGGCAGTGGTCTTGATAGGCGATGATGCAATCCTTCTTGGTGATCGCCGTTTCCATTCCGATCGCCACAGCTTCTTGGCCGTCGTAGAGGTAGTAGAAATCGTGGATAAGCTTCGCTTTGTAAAGTGAATCAGCAACGATCTCCATCCAACGCATCATCGCCATGTCTCGGAAGAAGGTTATGAGCTCTTTGGGAGTGGTGGTGATGGTGCGAGACGATGTTCGCAGTTGTGGCCGATGAAGGGACACTGGTCTCGACGGTAATGGAGGTTGAATCGTTAGTGGAGAATGAATGGCGGAGAGATGAGGTGTATGAGACCGCTGTGGAGAACGGCTTCAGCATATTCAAATGCCGTTGAGTCAAAGCCATCTTGATCGTTCGATTGCTTGACTTTTCTCTGATCTCTGCTCATTTTCTCTCTCTAAAATGGAGCCTGAGAAGTTGAAGGGTTTGGTATGTGAGAGAGAGAGTGGAGAAAGATGAAGGTATGTTTATATCAATTGATGGACAATGGATGGGTGGTGAGAGTCACCGGAGAAAGAAAAGAAGAAGAAGAAGAAGGTTGGGGAGGGTTGCGGCGACGAAAGGGATGGTAGCCGTCGGCGATATTGGTAGTTAAGAATAGGGTTAGAATTTGGTAAGGGTTGGAGAGTTGGAAGATTAGGGTATTTTGGGTTTTTTTTTTTTTTCTTTTTGAATTTGAGGTTGTGTACTAGTGGTGTGGGACTAAGGGCAAAAATAAAACGTTATGGTGTATGTTAAGAAAAATTATGTTTTTTCAAATTATTAAAGATGTGAATTGAATAGTGGTATGCCTTAAGAGCAAATGTGGTGTGTAAATAGAGGCACCCCACCATGAGATGGGATTGATAGTCCTATGGGATTAATAATTCCATACCACTTATTTACAAAAAAACAAGTTATACGTAGGGCCACGAACTACTAATCTTATCTCCTCTTCCAAACCTCCAATAAATATAGCTGTGCAATAAAATTGAGTGAGGAGATTAATAATGTATTAGTATTAAGTTGAAAATATAAGATAAAAATATGTTTATTTGTGTATTAATGTGATGGTATTAATTGATTGAGATTAAATCTGTGAAATTACATAATTACTCTTTTTTCCACTTGACACCCATCTTTGCTAATCTAACTATAGTGGTGGGCTAGTGCTCTAATCGGAGTATTAATCCCTTTACAATTTTTCTAACCAAACACACCTCACCAAATCTTTCAACTCATGGAGGCAAATAAACATATTCTATGTGAATTGAGGTTTATAGAAGATTAGTATAATAATATAAAAAGCGTAAAATTCATTATATTTTTTATTCTAAATTTATGACAATATTAGTAATGAAATGGTAATAATCATTTTATTAAACTATTATAAAACTTATGAGAAATTTAAAGTTCCGTCTGATTTAATTTTAAAATCATGATTTGAGTATGAAGATGTATTTTGAAAGATATGTTTTTGAAATAAATTTTGAAAAGAGAGTTTTGAGTTTTGAATTATATTTTGAAATTGTTTTAGTTTATTATTTTTAAAAAATAAAATTTTTTCTTAATTTTATTTTGTTAGTGTAAATATTTTTTATTGTAAATATTTATTTATTTTTTTAATGTGTGCTTTATTTATTACATTTGTGCGCTGTATTTTTTAAAAATATTGTAAAATTTTTAAAAAATTATTTTTTATTTTAAATATATAATTTTTTATTTTAAATATTTTCTTATTCTCTTATTTTTTATATTTTTTTAAATATATTTTTATTTTTAAAAAATATTATATATATTTTTTAATTTAAAAATTTTTTGGATTGCCCATATATATATAAATCATAACAAATTATTTGACCAATATTTGCAAAAATAATAAAATATGTTTTTCAAAAAATAAAAGATAAAAAATATTTTTCTTCAAAAACAAAAATAAAAACATATTTTATGAAGTTTTTTTTATAAAAATAAAAATAAAAAATAATTTTAAAGAGCAAAATAAAAAAATATTTTTTTAAAATATTTTTTTCTGTTTTAAAATAGAATTTTGAAAATAATTTTGAGTTTTAATTTTTAAAAAGAATTTTTGAAAAGAGTTTTAAATTAAGTATTTGATTATGAATTTTAAAAAGAATTTAATTTTTTTTAAATTAAAATTATGATTTCAAAATTAAACCAAATCCTATCTTATATTTTTTTTCTAAACTTATGAGAAATTTAATAATTATTAACTCCTCCAACTTAAAACATGATTATGTGGTTTTTTTGAGAAGTTGGTAAAAAAATAAATTTTTTGATTTTTTTAATCTAGGAAAAATTACACTGACACCCCCTGAGGTTTATATTTATTACAGTTCCCCCTCATCTTTTGGATCCCTGAGATTTAAAGTTTCATTACAGATTCCATCCATCAGCAATTTAATTTTTTTAAATACCAATTTTGCCCTTACTGGATAAATTACATTGGCACCCCTCACATTTTAAAAATTACAATCCCCTCCCTAAGGTTTAAAATAGCATTACCAATTAACCCATCAATTAGTATTAGTTGGAAAAAAATTTCATTGGAAAAAAATTATTTGAAAAAAAAAATAATTGAAAAAAAAATTTGTTAGTAAAATTTTTAAATTTCTGTTTAAAAACCAACGTAAACTCATTTTTTGAATTTACGTTTTTTTCTCAAATTTACAAATTAAGACAACAATTTATAAACAAAAAAAAAATATCAAACAAGTTTTTATGATAATTTTAAAATTTTTGTAAATATAAATTAAAAATTAAATGGTTACCAAACAGGTCTCAGATAGTAAAAATGTCGTAAAATTAGCAAATAATTAAGGCCTGGTTTAGCATCCTAAAAAAAATTCAAAAAATCAAAAAGTTACTAAAAAAGTTAAAAAATTATCACTATTTACAAATTAAAAATATAAAAAAATTAATTTACACAATATTTTAATACAAATCAACCAGTTGACGTAACTGATACCAACTGATGGAAGTGGGCTGTCAAAGGAAAAAAAAGAAAATTAAGTATATATATTCATTAAATTGGAGGGTAATGTTGGGTCAGTGAGGGCTCATCATGGGTCTCATTTTGATAATCTGAACCATTTAATGTGTAGAACTCGTCGAGTACTATATGCTTGTAAAAAATCATGTTGATCGGATATTGCTAACTAGATGATCAAATCAGTTTTGTATGAAAAATGGATGGTGTTATACTTAACGATTGACAAAAAACTAACACGGTCAAATAGTCACTACAACAAAAAAGGTCTATGGTGACGAAAACGCGTGACGAAAAAATATTTAGTCTCCAAATATGCATGTTTTAGTGATGAAAATAAGATTTCGCCTCCAATTATATTATTTTCAGAGACGAAAACCAAATTTTGTCACGAAATGCTTAAAATCAAATAAAACAATAGGTGACGAAAATTTTATTCGTCTCTAAATTTTATTTTTTGTCACAAAACAATTTCCCGCCCTTTGAAAATTTGGTGGAAGATTTGGCGCCATTTTGGAGACGAAATTTGTCGTCACAATTGTAAAAAAATTTAGAGAGGAAATAATTTCATCTCCAAATGTATTATTTTCAAAGAGGAAAACCAAATTTCATCACCAAATGCTTAAAATCAAATAAAACAATAGATGACGAAAATTTTATTCGTCTCTAAATTTTATTTTTCGTCACAAAACAATTTCCCGCCCTTAGAAGATTTGGCGCCATTTTGGAGACGAAATTTGTCGTCACCATTGTAAAAAAATTTAGAGAGGAAATAATTTCGTCTCCAAATGTATTATTTTTAGAGAGAAAAATCAAATTTCGTCACCAAATGCTTAAAATCAAATAAAACAATAGGTGACGAAAATTTTATTCGTCTTTAAATTTTATTTTTCGTCACAAAACAATTTCCCGCTCTTGGAAAATTTGGTGGAAGATTTAGCGCCATTTTGGAGACGAAATTTGTCGTCACCATTGTAAAAAATTTTAGAGAGGAAATAATTTCATCTCCAAATGTATTATTTTTAGAGAGGAAAACTACATTTCATCACCAAATGCTTAAAATCAATAAAAAATACAAGAAATCTGGGCTATTGTGACAAAATTTGATAACGAAATTTTTTTTGTCTTAAAATTTAACCCAAAGATGATGAAATATTAATTTTGTCGTTTGTTTTAATTTTTCTCAAAAGTATAGGAGACGAAAATAAAATTTCGTGTGCAAAAATGAGGCGCCAATTTCATTTGCATTGGCGCGAAACACTTTCTATAAACCCTCATTTCTCTCTCGCACTTGAGTCTACTCCTCTCTCACAAGTATTGAAGTCGTGACTCAAGAAGACACTCTGTAAACCATTTCTTCTATTTCGCGCTAAAGCCTATCTCTTCTGTCTCACACTTAAGCCCTTCGTGCATGCCAACACTGAAGCTATTATCTAAGAAGGCACCCTATGCAAACCCACTATTCTTTCTCACAGTGAAGGCCCTTCTTACACGCAAGCACTTTTTCTCATTGTCTAAACCAACTCTACCCTTTCTGTCTAGAACACCCATTTCAGAAAAATCGAAGGTCAAAACCCCATCTCCAACAAAAAAAAAAAAAAGAAGATAATTAATGTAGCTATTTTTTTGTGAGAAAAAATACAGAGAAACAAATAATAAAAATTTTGTAATTTTCAAAATTAATAGAAAACATTACCTTGTTTAGTATGGAGTTTTCAATAATTAATTTTTAAAATTTGGTGATAAAATTTATTTTCGTTTTAGAATGTAACCCAAACATGGCCAAATATTACTTTTGTTGTTTCTTTTAATTGTTTTCAAAACTATAGGAGACGAAAAAATAAATTTGTCAGAAAAAAAAGAGGCACCAATTTTTTTTCTTGTTGGCGCCAATTATTTTAGCTCATTGGAGATGGACATTTTTGTCACAAAATTTAAAATTTTTTGCGACAAAAGGAATTCTTCACCAATAAATTCCAAACTTATTAGACGATGTCGTTTCATTTTTTTATTTATTTGGTGACAAATATATTTTTTGTCTGAGAAGAATAAGTTATGGAAGACGAAAATATTTCATCACCAATAAACCCTTCATGCTCGTTTTATCTTTCTGTTAATTAGGCGACAAATATATTTTTGTTTCGGAAGGATATGCTTTGGGAGACGAAAATATTTCGTTACTAATAAATTCTCCATGTGTCGTGTTGCATTTTGATTGATTGTGCGACGAATATATTTTCGTCTCATAAGGTTAAGTTGAAGGAGACGAAAATATTTCATCACCAATAAATTCTCCATCCCCACACAACATTGTTTTTGTATTTTTGTTGATTAGGCAACGAACATATGAGTTTGAGATGAAAATATTTTCTCACTAATTATTTCTCTTTATTAAAATGTCGTCAGAAACTAAGAGACGCTCTTACCTTAATCACTTACTTTCACACACACACAAATACTAAAGTTGTGACCCGAAAAGACACCATCTACAAATCCTCATTTCTCTCTCGCACTTGAGTCTCCTCTCTCACAAGTATTGAAGTTGTGACTCGAGAAAACAATCTCTATAAACCATCTCTTCTATTTCGCACTGAAGTTTCTTTATTCTCTCTCACATTTAAGCCATTTGTGCATGCAAACATTGTTATCCAATAAGACATTTTGTGCAAAGCTACTATTCTTTCTCACAGTAAACCCCTCTCCACAAAAAGGAAAAAAAAATAAAAAATTAAACAAGGAAACAAAATACAAGAAATCTAGGCTATTGTGACAAAATTTGATGACTTAAAATTTAACCCAAAAATGACAAAATATTAATTTTGTCGTTTGTTTTAATTTTTCTCAAACGTATAGGAGACGAAAAAAAATTTCGTCTGCAAAATTCAGGCGCCAATTTCATTTGCATTGGCGTGAATTATTTTAGCTCATTGGAGACGAACATTTTTGTCACAATATATATATATATATATATATTTTGCGACGAACGTAATTCGTCACCAATAAATTCCCTACCTATTAAACAATGTCGTTGCATATTTCCATTTATTAGGCGACAAATATATTTTTGTCTAAGAATGATAAGTTATGGAAGACGAAAATATTTCATCACCAATAAACACTCCATCATGCAAACGATGCCGTTTCATCTTTCTATTAAATGGGCGACAAATATATTTTTGTCTTGGAAGAATAAGTTGTGGGAGATGAAAATATTTCGTCACTAATAAATTCTGATTGATTGCGCGATGAATATATTTTTCGTCTCATAAGGTTATGTTGTAAAAGAAAAAAATATTTCGTCACCAATAATAAATTCTCTGTTCTTATATTTAAGGAGACAAAAATATTTTATCACTAATTATTTCTCTTTATTAAAATGCTATGGTTTTGTGTTTCAGAGCACTGAAACCGTCACCCCAAGAGACACACTCTGACCCTTATCACTCATTTTCATGTGCGCGGACACTCAAGTCGTGACCCAAGAAGACACTTCCTAGAAACCCTCATTTCTCTCTCACACTTGAGCCTACTCCTCTCTCACAAGTATTGAAGTCGTGAAGCAAGAAGACACTCTGTAAACCATTTCTTTTATTTTAGCACTAAAGCTCCTCTTATATGTTTCACACTTAAGCCCTTCATGCATGCCAGTATTGAAGCTATTATCCAAGAAGGCACCCTATGCAAAACTAACTATTTTTTCTCACAGTGAAGGCGCCCCTTGCATAAGCACTTTTTCTCATTGTTTGAACCAATTCTACCCTTTCTGTGTAGAACACTCATTTTAGAAAAATCGCAGGTCAAAACCCCTCTCCACAAAAAAAAAAAAAAAAAAAGTTTTTTTTTTTGTGAGAAAAAAAAACAGAGGAAAAATTAATAATAATTTTTTAATTTTCAAAATTAATAAAAAACATTACCTTGTTTAGTATGGAGTTTTCAATAATTAATTTTTAATTTTTAATCTATATTTTTTTAGTGAACATTTTTTAATATTATATTTTTTTTTTTACTTTTTAAATCCCTTTAATTTAGATGAGGGCAAATTAAAAGAATTGTCCCAAGATTTTGGTCCTTGTGTCATATAAATGGTATGTGCCGATATCTATATCTATCTATCTGTCTCTTTCTTTCTCTCTGTGTCTCTGCTTTTTGTCTCTGCCTCTCTCTTTCTCTCTCTCACTCATCACTCTTCTCTGTCTGTCTCAGATGTCTATCACTCTCTCTATGTGCCTCGCTCATCTCTTCTCTCTCTTATCTCTCTCTCTCTTTGTCTCTTTTTTTTTTTTCTCTCTCTTCTCTTTATCTCTCTCGCTTATCTCTCCCTCTCTCTCATTTATCTCTTTTCACTCTTTTTCTCTATCTCTTTGTCCTGTCTCTTTTCCCATCTTTTCATCTTCCTCTCTCTTCTTTCTTTCTCTTACTCATCATTCTTCTCTCTTTGTCTCTCTCGCTCATCTCTCTATCTCTCTCTTCATCTCTATCTCTCTTCTCTCTCGCTCATCTCTCTCTTCTCTTTATCTCTCTCTCTGTCTCTCTCGCTCATTTCTCCTCTCTGCTTTGTCTCTTTTTCTCTCTCATTCTCTATCTCTTTCTCTCTGTCTCTCTGCCTCTCACTCTATATCTCTCTCTCTCTCTTTCTCTCTCTCTTCTTTTTCTCTCTTTTACTCATCACTCTTCTCTATCTTTCTGTCTTTGTCTCTGTTTCTTTTTCTTTTTGTCTCTCGCTCATTTCACTTCTCTCTATCTTTCTCTATCTCTATATCTCTCACTCATTTTTCTTCTCTCTATCTCTCTCGCTCTTCTTTTTTCTCTCTCTATCTCTCTTTTTTTCTATGTTTTTCTTCCGACACTACAACAAAACTAACTATTCACGGCATCATGGTTATGACATGCATTAAATGCATGTCGTAGTTAGTACATTTTACGGCATTTTTTTTTTTGCAAGTCGTTAATGTTTTGTCAATAACAGCATACATACTATGTAAGTCGTTGATTCATATATTTATAGTATGCAAAAGTATGCCGTAAAAAATGTATGTTTTTACGACTTACAAAAATATGCCGTAAATTATTTGCACTTAAGACGACATACATTTCATGTTATAAAATATTATAACTTTACACGGCATGCATTAACATGTCGTGAAAACTTTTGCAAAAAAAAAAAAAAAATTCAATCCGGAATTTTTTTATGGCATGCAAAAAACATGCCGTAAAAAATGTATATTTTCACGGCATACAAAAATATGTCATAAAATATTTGTACTTAAGACGACATACATTTCATGTCGTAAAATATTATAACTTTACACGACATGCATTAGCATGTCGTGAAAACTTTTATTAAAGAAAATTTCAATTCAATATTTTTTTTTATTTAAAAAAGCTAACAATTTCCAACCACACTTCTCACTTTAAATTTTCCTAATTGAGGAAAATGTAAAAAATAATTTATACATTATTTTATAATTTAGTGTCTCTTTTAAGGGATAATTGCGCCTAGTGAGATTTTGGGGAAAAAATTACATATTCATGAAAAAATTTATAATTTTCATAATTAATATTTATATGGCTTCTCATTAATTTGTAATTTTTTTTTAAATTACCTTGATTTGATATTTTCCCTTCTTTTAATAGTTTATTTATTTTTTTACTTTTTAGATGTGTCTAATCTAAATGCAATTAAAAAGTAAAATATTTATAAAAAAAAATATAATAAAATATAATATATATGAAATGTATTAAATTTTATATTTTTTTGAATTGAATGATTTTTTTAAAAAGTTGAAAATATTTTCTGTTAAATATATGTTAATTATTTGAATTTAAAAAATAAAAAAAATTATTTAAAATATTTAAAAACTTACAATAACTAAAGAAAAAAAAAAAAAAAAAAACTCAAAAACATTATTTTAGCCTCGTTCACCACTCTCCCAGACGACTCTCATTCTATCTGTATATATTTTTGCCCCAAGCCCTCTCTGTCTCTCTCTTTCTCTCAACTCCCCCGAATCTTCCAAACCCTAGGCCTCGAATACGACGAGAAAGTCCTTCTTTCGATCGGCAACGAAGTCCTCAAGGCCGTCGTCGTTCAATTCAACGCCGATCAGCTCCTCACCGAGCGTCCCAGCGTCTCTGCACTGGTTCGCCAGAGCTTGGTTCATCGTGCTAAGGATTTCAACATCGTTCTCGATGACGTAGCGATCACGCACTTATTGTATGGGGCTGAGTTCTCCAAGGCCGTGGAGCAGAAGTAGGTGTCACATGAATCTCTCTCTCTCTCTCTCTCTCTCTGTAAATACATCTGAATCGAACCTTTTCATTTGTGAATTGATCAAGTATTTTTTGTTCTATTTGATTCTTAATTGTTTTATATATCTATGTGTAATATATGCGACTCTGTATGTACATCTAAATATATGTATTTTGAATTTTGGTGTTCTACTTCAAAATTAGAAAACCTATTTTATTGATTTTTATTTATGTATGCCTGTATTTTAGGAAATTTAGTCAACCTCCTCTTGTATGAATTTATAGTTATTGCTTTTGATTCACAGATAAAAGGAATTGAAGCTAGGGTTTCATAAACTCTTCGTCTGATTACCACTGTTTAGATTCAAAATTATAGGTGTAAAATGGAATTGAATAATCGATGGGATTAAAAACACAGTTCAATTGTTATTGAAATTGGAAGTCTATCAGATGTTCTGGTTGGTTCTGGAACTTCCATTCTGCTATGCTTGTAAAATTTCTATGGAGATATGTGAGCTCCTAAACATCCAAGTTGGAATTTGGGTCAAGGGTCAGTGGGATCGTTTTATTCAATCAACCATTTTATGTTGTGTTTGGTCTGTCTGTGTGGTGAGTTTGTTCTTATTGCTTTGGTCTTGATTTATTGTCACGGTGTTCTGTTGGACTGTTCCAACTATTCTTGGAACATGGGTGTGGTTTGCCTAGTGCTATCCTAAACTCAAAAATGTACTTAATGATGAGGTGATGACAAAGGTGATGTTGATTATAAATCAAAATGGCTAAAATTAATGAATAAAAGTTTTGAGTGCACATGGTACGAACTATTTTTGAATGTACTGCAACCTTTTCTTATACTGAAATTTTCAATTTTTGAGGAAAACTTTCACATGGTAGAGCAGAAAAACTTGCCATTTCAAGTCTATCCCAGTCCCAAGCTCAGGGAACCCAACTCTGTTATGGGTGTTGTATTTTTTTAGCAGGGTAGGGTGCTCTGTTGTTTTGTATTGTAGTGCCTTTTGTACCTTTCGAGTCCCAAGTCCTAATTTGCATGAGCGGTTGACAAGTAGCATTAGGAGAACAAGACTACACAAATTGCAGCAGAGAAAAGATACATGCTTTGGGGAAAAAAAAAAAAAATTGTTTATAATTTTATCCAAAAATAGTTCTATGGAGATAAAAAACGATCCTATAGTTCTATGGAGATATGTGAACTTCCTACAGCTTTGCAAGTTTTCAAGGAACTCTGTTGCTATGCTTGTAAAATTTCTATATCTAAACGTTCCTACATTGATTTTGCTGTTACCTCATGTGCACTTGAACTTGAAAGTCCTTTCAAAAGTTTGAGTTGATTCCTAGTGCATCATGAAGCTTGGTGTAACACTATAGGTCTTTGAACATGTTTACCTTTGGCCTAAGCACAACTTTAAGTAAAAAATAATAGGACAAATGCTACTTAATCATCAAGTATATGACTGAACCTTGAAGTACACATGGCAAGTCAACGTTTAAAATTTTGGAGGTTTTTGTAGACAGAAACGAGTTGGAATTAACTTGATTTTTAGAATTATAAGCTGTAGAAACTTAAAAGTGTAATAAAATTTATAAGCAGCAATTATTTTGTCATATGTAGATGCTGTGAATTATAGTCCATGAAAATGAATTAAAACATACTTGACCAAACAAGGTTCCAAGGGTTGCTTCATTTAAAATTCTAAAGTTGTCTCCTCTCTTCTGATTGTGTTCCGCATCTGTTTCTTAACTGGTAGGAAATATTACAATTTTTCATGGCTTGGATGCCTCAAGGTGATAATTTGGTAGTAGGAAGAGGTGCGATTCGGTCAGACAAACTTGGATGCCCCAAGGTGATAATTTGATATTGTCCTTGTGTGTATGTCCTACTATATCTTAATTTCATGGCTTTCCCTGACTAGCTTTTTGGGTTTGATTAGGAGAGAGACTTCTTCAATTGGAACAAGAGAAGGTGGGTTGAATTTGAACATGATTTAGAACAATTTGAAAACAGTTTAGAACATTTGCTGAATAATTAACAATTTGAGAGACATTCTTGGAAAAAAAAATGAAAAAATTAATAATAGAAAATACCTTATTAACTTTGTTTAAATACTTGAGATGATTCTCTAGTACTAGGTAGCTTATTTGATTTGCCTCTCTACTTAACAATCATAGATTCATGAAGTTCATATAGTTCATATAGTGAGGTGGAAACTAATCCAGTTCTATTTTACCTGTAAGGAAGTTAAGAGCTTTTTGCTGAGAATTGAATTTTTTTGTGACAGTCACTAACCCAATTACTTTTCAATTTTCAGCAATTTTTCTGTTTTAGTGATGGTGTCTATGGATGACAGCGTGCTTTAAGGATTCTTTCTCTAATTTTGAAGTTCTATTTCTTTGTTTTGTCTCTTCCAGAGCTCAATGTATGCATCATCAAATCTAACTCTGTATCTCAAATATTCTTTCTTGCTTTCTTTCTTTTATCATTGTCAAATTGATTCTCCAACTATGAAATTGAACTCATGAAGTAGAAAAGGAGTGAGGTTTGTCAAGTTATCAAAATTCCTGACCTCATTTATTAGTTAGACTAATCAACTAATTGTTTGTGCCATGATTTTCATTTTTGTTCACTGGAGGGAGAAAAGCATGATCTTTTGTAGGTGTAGCTTTTTTGAAATGGATTCTACTTCAAACTCTACACTTAAATCAACTTTGGAAAATTGTGGACTTCAACTTTTGGGCATCATATATGATCTATGGCAGGTTCGCAGCACCTCGTGTTCTGCTTGGTTCACACACGTATACACTATATTGGGTTCACTTATGCATGTACAATTAAAAATAGTTTATTTAAAAGAAAAAAGAAATGAAAGTATGAATTGCACAAATATTGTGACATCGTTGTCATATTTATAGTTTGTGAATCTGTGATGTGGGTATTGGTTTATTTTTTGCATTCTCGAGGGTTTAAATTGTGGCAATTCTACAAATCTTTTAATGTTCATTTTGTACTGTAGAATGGGTTTTTGTTGATTTATAGAATAAAATTCAGGGTTCTGTTAATCAGAAGGAGGAGGTTCCTTTCTCAGTTTCGAATCTACGACGACGAATTGATCCTCTTTCTAATGCCCAAAGTGGCGGCGATCGAGGTTTTGGGTTACCTTCACCGTCAAAATTCCGAAGTGGGCATTTATCTGGTGTAATTCCAGTTTCAAGAGCTTTACCCACTGATGTTGACGATATTGGGTCTGCTTCTGACAATGATCTAACCACTGATTCGGAGCAGACCTACGGTGGAAGATACTCGCTTGATTCTTCGTCCCCACAAGATGACGGAGATCATACTAATGCTGCTTCAAAAAGATACTATAATTCTGCACAGAGGCAAACCCGGTATGCCAGTGATTCTGTGTACTCAGGAGATGTTAGTTCGTCGAGGGAAACAATTGGGAGAGGGAATGGAAATGTGGCAGAGAGATTGATGAGGGGAGCTAATAGATACCCGGTTGGAAGGAATGGTTATAGTGAGGATGATATCTCTGATTCTGCTGCAAGTTCTGAATTTTCAAGCACACAAGTGGGTGGCGACACTGTGGGAGGGACTCGTGTGAGAGAGTATGTTTCAGAGGGGCACGCATCGAATGTTTCTTCTCAGACGAATGTGGAAAGTGCTGCAGAAAAGGTATGTTCTGCTTTAAATCCAGTTTGTTTGTTTGTTTTTTTTTTTTTTTTTTTGAAGTTGTTATGTAATTCCTAAATTTTATACACATACAACATCTAGACGATCACTAATTAATCTTGGGTTGGACGACACTGTGGGTGGCGACATTTTTTGAGCTTTACCTGTTGGATATGCTCAATCTATTAATGCTTTGATTTGATCCCTAAAATAAATTGCCCTAATCGTTTAGAATCGAAAAGAAAGCATCTGTATGGATATAATTTACTAATTGAAGAAAAGAGGTATGAGTTCAATAGATATCTATGTATGTCTTTTCAAGATGACTAAATGGGGGGGAGGAAAAAAGAGAGAGAAGCCCTGTCTGAGTGTGTTGGTCTTGGGTGCACACATGGGCTGTGAAATGGATAACCTCTAAATTTATCTGTGTCGCACTCGATGAAACTATGTTACATTACAGGTGACACCA
The DNA here is from genome assembly GCA_025200525.1 of Camellia lanceoleosa. NCBI lineage: Eukaryota > Viridiplantae > Streptophyta > Magnoliopsida > Ericales > Theaceae > Camellia > Camellia lanceoleosa. The sequence goes on along the minus strand of CM045765.1, from coordinate 138,994,066 downwards.
TCCCTCTCTCCCTTTGGTCAACACATGATAACATCTCCAGTGAAAGGATTTCATGTGTTTTGATGTAAAAATTGTGCAAGAGGAACAAGTTCTGCCATCAATTATACACATTCTGCAAACTAATCCTCAGCAAGCAGCATACATGATACACATGTTGTGTTCTATAAGTTGGTTCACTCATTTTGAAGTATTCATGTGAAGCATAAATTTGATTTCAGGGTCTTGTTTCTACTACCAAGGTTTCAATGATTATGTCATATATTTGTCCATGATATTGGAACTCTTTCTTCTATCATAAAATTATGATTTTTGTGAATCATTTTTTTTGCTACTCGTTTTCTGCAGCCTCTGTATTAGCATGGTTCACTTCAAATGTAAATAACTTTTTGTTAAGACAACCATTATTTTGCAGGATTCTCGTGTCAGAAATTTGCCAAATGAAAAGTTTTCTGACGATGATATTCCCAGTGCACCTCTATTTTGTGGTTCTTCCAGGGAAATCAAGGAAGATGCTGAACAACTTCCAACTTCTAGAGCACAATACAAACCTTATGTACCATATTCACATGATTTTTCGGCTAAAAATGGCCCAGATGCTTCTGATAGCATTTCTCCTTGGGTCAGTGAAGTTTTGACAGTTGAAGGGATTTTTTGTTAGACTTGTTTATTAAAAAGTAAATAATACACTCAAATGCATCTCTCCCTGTGAGGTTAACATCTCTTTATTTTTTTGTGATTATTTAGGATTAATATGAAACAAGTTATCTCATTTCTTAGAGGACTTCTCTCTTCTTTCCATCTGAAATGCAAGAAATCGCATTTTGTGCAAAGCTTGGAAGAAGCAAAAATGTGAGCTTATTTATTGAGAGTTCATTCTACTCTTGTTGACATGAGAAATTATGTTCATTAAGCCTTTTCTTTTCTTTCTTTCTTCCTTTCTTTCTTTTCTCTTTAGTACAAATATCTCTTAATTATTATGCATGACATTGGCATGCTTGGCCATGTTGCTGTATTTAACTCATTATCATATATATTTTTATCCAGGCACAAACATATGTCAATCATGCCTTGTATTTCTTCAGGTGTAACTTGGGGCACCTTTTATGTCTTTACTTCTTGTTAGACAGATCCTGTGTGACTGAAATTTTAACGATTTGTACAGAAGTGTGTAGACATGTGGAGTCAAGTGTCTGTGATTTGGTTATATCCACCCATGAAATGGTTGGACTCAGTGAGTTGTTTTCTAGGTCCAAAGTTTGTGTGACCTTCTAATTTAGGGCATTTAGACGTCAAGAGTGAAAAATGTTGCAGACGTTGGTTTCTCTACCTGTTTCTTTATATAATTTTTTTAGCTATGTTTAGCGCATTATGTAACTATTCTTCCTCACTGACTTCCTGCCCATGTCCCCATCCCTGTATCTCTTTCCTTACCTTACTTTGGGTTTGCCTTGGATTTCTCATCTGAAGCACTCCCATTACCTGTTGTCTGAAGCACTCCCATTACCTGTTGTCTTTGTAATGTAGCTTGTTCTTCATGGTTACAGTCGTAATAAAAAATATGGAATGGATTATAACCTGGTTGCGGGCCCAGTTCACTGGTTCAACTGCAAGGGCCGAGTTACTTGGCCAAATGAAGATCATCAAAATATAAACTATGTTTTCAGAAAATATGAGACATTGTATTTACATGCTGTAACATGCAATGCAAGAATGTGATGACTAGGTTATCATTGATGAGAGTTTGTTTTTACCTGCGTTTTTTTTTTTGTTTTTGTTCTTGATTTATTTGACAACTTCGACAAGGAAATTATACATCTTGGGCTACTGTAAATTTTGCTAATAATTGTTCAAATGCATATAAGAAATGGTAGTGTTACTTATTTAATTAATGAGTTAGGACTAATTCCATTCAAACTCATGTGCATATAAATCTCATACAGGAAAGATTGTGAAGGACTCAGTATTTTCAGGATGGGAGATTTATCTGGCCTGAAGGATATACTGCTGTGAGGAAGTTTCCTTCAATAGCAGGTGGATCATTTCTTGAAGGATTCTCTGTTTTTGTAAATTGCAGTTCTGCCATTGCTTGTACTCAACTTATTTTCCTCGTCCCGAGTGTTCCAATAACATTCATTTCTGTTTGTTTTCCAATTTGGGGCTTTAGATCCAAGCGTATATACCTTGTACAAGATGGAAGTCCTGAAATGCAATGATGCTGGCCCAAAGACTCAGCCTTTATTTAGAGTTACGCTGGATAATGGAAAGCAGGTATGATGAAATGCAATGATGTGAACCTAAACTAAATTTGTGGTCACTTTGATTATCTTTACATTTTTGTGTGGTTTGTGGTTTCGCTTTACTTTAAATCACAAGTTAATCTTCTATTAATTACTGGCCATATAGATTTTGCTACTGAGGCAGAATATCTTTTGCATATGGCTACATGACTACATGACTACATGCCTTTCTTCTATTAATTTGATTCATGACTACATGTTCTAAAAACTAAGAAATTAATTTTCTATGCTACAGAAAGCTGAAAGTGACAGTAATTAATAATTTGCTTTCATGGCTTCCATAATTGCTAGCCTAATTTAGGATGTCTATGAAATGGATTCTTGCTCCCAATTGACCAATACAAAAATGTTTTTTAAAATTTAAGTGTTGAGCTTGATGTGGCCTTGTTGCCTTGTTATTTTGGTATACCTTTACTTTCTTACTCTACATCTATTATTTGAATTTCTCATTTTACTTGAACTATATTTATACTTACAAATGTACTCATTGCTTCTGTTTAAATGCTAGTTTCATATGCAATGCTCATATTTTCATACTAGTCTTCATATGGCATGTTCTATTGCTTGCGGAAGTGGAGGCCATAATTAAGGAATGCGGTGCCATGATCATTTATTTGATGTTATGTCTTATGCACATGAAACCCAGTTATGACATCAAAATTTAAACAGTGAAAGTGATCCTTGAATTTATCGTTGTTCTGTTATTAAAAAAAAATGTTAATTGCTAAACCTAGTTTGAGCTCACACTTGACCTCTTGATGTGTTTCAATGTGGACATTGATCAATCTTAAAATGGCTGCTTATGCATAAAGCCAACAAAACCCATGTTTTAGGCTCCCAAATTGGAAGGTTCCCAAAATTTTAAAGTCAACATGCTATTGTTAAGCCCTATATAGTTTACAGTTTCAACATCTTTTTATTTTTTGGAAAAGAAGGCCCTCTTGATTTGTAAAGTTGTTTGTATTGATGTTTGATTTGAAATTTGTGGTTTTTTGAATTTTATATTGGCCATACCATTTGTAATCTAAGATGTAAAGTTGAATTCTTTTTGTTTTTGTATTTGTCGAGTAATAACAGGGGCAAAATGGCTTAGTGTATTCATGTTTTTCAACATTTGGTTGCATTCCGTCATTCAAATCCTGTTCTGTTCTTTAATTTGACAGTGGGATGCACTTGAAAACAATTCTGCACTCATTCTCTATGGAGGTGGGGCAATATTTGCTATTTGGTTGTCTTCCGTCATTGTTGATTCTATCAACTCAGTCCCTTTGGTAAGTGATTTGATTGAGTTCACCCTTTAATTTTAAATTAAAGAAATTTTTCATGGTGAATAAATTGAAGCAAATTACGATGAATGCTTTTCCCATGCTCTGCAATCAAAATTTTATTTGTTAGTCAAATTTCTTTCTGGATATTTCACTAAACTGTTCTAAATTATTACTCTATTATGAAATAAAACCAGCTTCCAAAAATCATGGAATTGGTTGGGCTTGGATATACTGGATGGTTTGTCTACCGGTACCTTCTCTTTAAGGTAAAACTAACTCATTACAAATTAACATGTTTCATGTCCAAATTACTTTATCCGATTGCCATCTATCTGAATAAAGTTAATTGTCCTGTTTTACATATTTCAAATTAAGTGATATCTTTTCATTAAGCATGTGCATCCCAATTTATTTCATTTCATTTGATAGTCCACGAATTGGACAGTACATTGCAGATATTGTGAAACAATTTTCATTGTTCCAAGTTGATATTACAAATACTTTTGAATAAACAATTTTCCGATTGCATCCCAATTTAAAATGCTTCGTTCGCTGATCTGAAGGTTACTTCATTGATTCAATTGTTCTGTTGAATCTTTTTGTTTAATTGATTCAATTTTTGATTCGCATCGCTCTCATTTGTTTAATTTCTTCGTAATTTGAATAATTTTTTGTATCCGATGTGTTTATTCAATGTGAACATTCGGAGGAAAACTTTTCCAGATCTGGGTTCGATTCGTAATTTATTACTGTATGTGAGTATCCTACCACATTGTGAGTACCCTACCATCTTTATGCCTATATATCAACACTGACCATAACCATTTAATCTCTAAATGGAGTTGCATTTCTTTCATTCAGGAACCTTTCCTCTAGTGATTTGACTAGGGAAATAGCTCCTGCTCTGTTTGGTCTCAAATCATTGAAGTATTTGTAAGTGTTTTCTTCTTCACCATTGCAACTCTAACTATCTAAGCATTTTAAAATTACCTGTTCTAGTTTTGGCAACAACAGGAGGAAAACTTATGGCATTCCCTAAAAGAAAAAATAAATTAACTTCTACTTTATTTCTCATTTCTCTTTCATTTTCTTGGCCCTCTACAAAAACATCCCAATAGGAACAAAAAGATTTATATGGGAAGGATTCCCTCTCATGATACTGGTAACCAGCAGTATAGCTTGTTTGTTTGCAGGGATTTATAATACAAGACCTCAAACAAGTCGTTCTTGGAAACAAATGCTAATGGGGGCGATGAGGCCGGAACAGAGGAAGAGCAAACAGCATTCATGAAGGAGCTGGAAACTTTCCACAAAGAGAGGTGCTTGGAATTCAAACCCCCAAGATTTTATGGAGACCCATTAAATTGCCTCAAGTGAATTATGAGTGACCCTAATTGTCAAATTTGCTTGCTTTAATTTTTTGGGCGCTTCCTGATTTGCACTAATGTTTCTTGTATATGTGAGTTAGGTTATGGAGAGCAGTCATCAGACTTGGTGGCTATGAACAGGTTTCCCAGAAATTTTAGTTTGACGAACTTATTTCCATTTTATCATGTGCATTATGTTTTACTATGGTCTGGTCTATCCCTTGTAGTTTATCTACTAGTTACATACATTAACCCTGATGCTGAATGGAATCTTAGAATATTATAACTACTGGCTCCATTTCATAAATTTATTGGGAAAACTTCCAAGTACTTGGATTTGTGCACTTATTTTTTATGGGGGGAATAAACTATTATTTTATTGACACATTTTGCCTATAGTATCAAGTTTGATGAAGTCAATAATATTAACAACTTTCATTTTATCATTTGCATTATCTTTTACCATGGCGTGGAATGAGAGCAGTTTTTGTTTTATTACATCAAGTGATTGGTCCATGGACATGAGCAGTATAATTTTGTCATCTAAGCTTCTCCACTATCAAAAATTTATTTGTAAATGATATGGAGCATGATTTGTTGTCATCTGGCCTACTTTGGTATCGCACACTTGTTGAGATATTTCTCTCAATATCAAATCTGTGACAATCTAAATTGAACTGATAGTAAAAACAATAGTAACCAATGTTTTATTGGTCAATACTTCAAGTAAGGATATTGTGGTGCATGGTAAACTAGGAAATCTGCTAATATGCAGTAGCGAGATGGTGCATTTAACACTAAAATTTGCTTCATCAATTTCTGTAAGTCAATGGATAAGTGTGCTTATGTGACCTAATTTGATGGCAAAATCTTTTTAGGTTGACATTTTTATAGGACCTGCAGATGTACATGTGATAGAATATTTTTAATAGAAAAAAATTGTATGATAGAACAAATCCACATATACATGGCATAAATATGATTGTCCAACCAACTTTCTTTTTGTTCTATGCGCTCAGGGTCAAATATTTTGGATTCTATTGTTAATTCAATAGTAACTTTGCTTATTTATTTATTTATTTATTATTAATTTTTAATACACTCTTTCCCACTGCATGCACACACAACATATTAAAAAGGACAAAAGTCGGCAATCCTAATTGTTGAGAAGGAACTAAAAGGACAGAGTTACATATTATGGGCTTGTTTTTTGTTGGTAAATATGCAATATATTGTTTGAGAAGGAACTAAAAGGACAAAGTAATGTAAAAGAACAAATCATCACAGTTAATAAAACTGATCTGATTTGGTGTATGAAAGCTTTTAGATTTGTCTCTATTTTTTAGTTCTTGTTAGTGGTATATATATATATGTCATGTAGATATGTTTTTTTCTATTTATATCTATCTATTGCAGATTGAATATATATATATATATATATTTTTGTTGGAGAGCTTGATTCAGTAGCGATTTGTGCTTTGTTTCTTTTAGATTGAATATATATATTTGAAGTGTTTTAAAAAACTTGTGTTTGGTGTTATTGTTGTATCTAAACTATGTATTGTTGGGCTGCTTGTGTAGGTTTATTTATAAGATTGGAAGTTTTTTAAAAATATGATATCATTACATTTTTTAAACTATGATATCATTACATTTGAAAATGGTCATTTTTAAAATGGTTTTGAAAATGGTCATTTTTAAAATGGTTTTGAAAATGGTTGTTTTATGCTCACAACTGGTATAATAATATACAGGTACGCACTATCATGGAGGACAATATAGAGAAGATACTGGAAAGGGGTGACCGGATTGAGCTTCTTGTTGACAAAACAGCAACAATGCAAGACAATGCTTTTCATTTTAAGAAACAGTCTAGGCGCCTCAGCCGTGCTCTTTGGATGAAAAATGCCAAGCTCTTGTAAGTACTGGTCCCTTGCTATTAAGTTAGACCTTTTTTTCCCTAAACAGTGTTACATGGCCAAATTAGACATTTGGGTTCTTTAATCTTTTTATAATGCTTGATGAAGAAAAACACCACCTTTGATAGTAAAGAAAATTTTCTAGCTTCTTGCATGGATTTGAGATAGAAATCCTTCCATTTAATTTCAAGTAAATTCCTATGTAATGACAACATATTATGCCATAATATTACACACTATTGACTATACAATGTATTTAAATGTTCAAGATGTGTCCACATATATTCTCTACCAAAGTTTTGGATATATGCATATATATTCTTTTATCCTAACATACAATAGGTTTTTGGGAGGTTCAACACTTAAGACACACACCTTGGTCTGATACTCATACCAGAATTAAACAAACTATGTAATGAAGTGGATAATCATCTTAAGCCAACGAAAAATAAAAAGGGAAAACAAAGAGGTCAATCATTGTGAAAGTAGAGAAGGCACTATATATGATGGGCATGGGAGAAGGCACCTTGCTCTGACATGTCCTTGGGTTTTTCTTATTTCATGCACATGAACTTGTGTTTTTGTCTTACGACAGGGCCTTGTCGACATGCTTGATTGTTGTGCTTCTGTACCATTTGAATGCTGCTGGATTTTTGACTTCTTTAGATGATTACTTGAAGTCTTATTATATACACAATTAAAAAAACAAAAAAAAGGCCCAATTAATACACATTAATGTGTCTTTAAATAACCATAATTTAGATATTTAGGAGATATTGTAGGATAATCCAAAAAATTAGGAAACTAATATAACGTTATAAACTTATTCCTAACAAAATGCAAATATCAAATAAAATAAATTAAATAAATCAAATACAATTTTAAAATTACAAAATAACAGTCCAAAGGGATATGAAGCTTGTTCCTCACAAAATTGTGAATAAAGATGGAAAGCCTTGTATCGAAGTTAAGATTAAGGATGCAAAGCCCAAGGTATTTAGCCCTGAGAAGGTCAGTGCTATGATTCTAATTAAGATAAAGGAGACTGTGAGGCATTCCTTGGGAAGAAATTCAATTAAGGATGCTGTTGTCACAGTTGTTGGTGAGTAGAACTCTTCTAAATTACTACTATTATTCTCCACTCTTCCAAGGATGTTGTGGTACTCCCTTTTACTTTTTTTTTGCAACCTGTAGCCTACTTTAATGATGCCCAAAGGCAAGCTACCAAGGATGCTGGTATTATTGCTAGGCTGAATGTTGCTAGAATTTTAAATGAACCATCTGCTGCAGCTATTGCCTATGGATTCGACAGTAAAGGTTGTGAGAAGAACATCCTTGTGTTCGACCTTGGTGGTGGCACATAAAAAGTTAGACAATTTTTTTTTTTTTTTAGCACAACAAAGCTATTGCAAATCTCAAACTGTCATGATGATACATTTGATGGACTATATAATCAAATAGCACCAACCACGGATCCACTAAAAAATATATTTTTTTCTCTATACTTAAAGCTTGAAAAAAGGCCGTCGAAATGCTAAATTATCACACAATTACAGATTTGTACAAGAACCAATAGAAAAACCTTAGGAGGGACCAATATAAGTTGTATGAACTTACGGCATATTAATGGGATGCACCATTTGTGAATTAGCCTTAAAATTAATTTTTTGTTCTCATAATTTCAAAAAGTGCATTACGAGGATAAATTGTATAATTGATCTAACTGTAAATTGATGAGTTACTAATGTTTTTAATCTTTTGTATAATTGATTAATTACTAAAACTTTTAATTTATTTTTTTGCAGATTGGATTGGGGTGGCATTTTTGACGTGCAACAATGATGTAATTTGTTTGAATGCTCATTTTTGTTTGATAAGGATACACATACTTTTTGGAGTTACACTAGTTATTGTTGGATTTTTGGTGGAATTGAACAAGTTATAATTTTTGGATATTTTGTGGATATTTCACTATTTTATTATATCATGATGAAATTATTTGTAATGATGAATGGATATTTTCATTTTGTTAATTCGTAAATGTGTTGATAACAGGTTAAGTTAAGTTGTGATGGAATTGTTATATTCAATAGGTTTCAACATGAATAGGGTCATATTTGTTGAACTAAAATTTAGATTTTGATAAAATAGGTATATAATGTGGAAAAAAATATTATGAAATTATTGACAAAATTTTCCATTCCTAAAGAAGGTTTTTTTGTCTCTTATTTGGCTTAGGTGGATGATTAATTTTGTCATAAATTCTTTATTTCGTCGCTAAATGAATTTGTCATGACAAAAAATATTGTCGCATTTTGTCATTATTACCCTCAATGTGTGACGAATTTTTTTTGACATTATTTCATCATTTTTAATGATGAATTTGTTTTTATCTCTATTAGTAGCTTCTTTGACAAAAAATTTTCGTCTTCGTTTATATTAAATGTGACAAAATTATTTTGTCTTCATTTCTTATATTTATGACACAATACTTTTGTCTCTAATTTCTCCTTTAATGACAAAATATTTTGTCGCTAATTACTTATAAGTATGTTCCCAACAGAGTGTATTGGAGACAAAAAAATTCGTCACAAATTTATCATTTTTAATGACAAATTTTTTTTGTCTTCGTTTATATTAAACGTGACAAAATTATTTCGTCTCTATTTCTTATATTTATGACAAATACTTTTGTCTCTAATTTCTTCTTTAATGACAAAATATTTTGTCGCTAATTACTTGCAAGTATGTTCCCAACAGAGTGTATTGGAGACAAAAAAATTCGTCACAAATTTATCATTTTTAATGACAAATTTTTTTTTGTCTCTATTGGTAGTTTCTTTAACAAAAAATTTTCGTCTTCGTTTATATTAAACGTGACAAAATTATTTCATCTCTATTTCTTATATTTATGACGAAATACTTTTGTCTCTAATTTCTTCTTTAATGACAAAATATTTTGTCGCTAATTACTTACAAGTATGTTCCCAACAAAGTGTATTGGAGACAAAAAAATTCGTCACAAATTTATCATTTTCAATGACGAAATTTTTTTTTCGTCTCTAAGACCCTTTAGCGACGACCCTTTGGAGACAAAACGGGTGACGAAAAATGTTCGTCGTAATTAGTTTGGGTGACGAAATATATACATTTTGGGACAAATTTGTTTCGTCGTTAAATCTCAAATTTGTTGTAGTGAGTTATCGATATTTGATTACTGTGATTTTTTACAAGCATATAGTACTCGATGAGTTCTACACATTAACTATTCCAATTAGCAAAACGGGACCTGTGGTAGGCCCCCAAGGATCGAACAACACCATCCAATTCAAGCCTGAAAATGAGAATCATTTTCTATCTCCTAATCTGCCCACTGCTCTGCCAAACTATACAAGCTAGATCACTAACTTCTCCTATATACTTATTTATACAATTTTTTAAGGATTGTTTGGGATGTCCTAAATAAGTGCACTTTTTGACTTTTTGGATTAAAAAATTGAAGAAAAAAATATGGTTGTTTGGAATAATTTTTTGACTTTTGACGGAAAAATATGTATTAAAAAATTATATAATTCAGTGTATAGGAGAAGGGAGAGAGAAATAGGTCATACGTTGGGCAGAGCTATGGCAAACTAGCATATAGGATATGCTTGCCTCATTTTCGGGCATTGAATTGACCGGTGATGTTTGGCCCGTGGGGGCCACCACGGGTCTCGTTTTGGTAATCGAAATTGTTCAATGTGTAGAATTTATCGAGTACTATATATTTGTAAAAATCACGTTGATCGGATATCAATAACAATTTGATTGGATTAGTTTTTTGTCAACCGTTAAATATAATACCATCCATTTTTTATACAAAACTGATTTGATCATGTAGTTAGCAATATCTGATCAACGTGATTTTTGATAGGCAAATAATACTCGACGAGTTCTACACATTGAACGGTTCAGATTATCAAAACGGGACCTGTAATGGGTCCCCAAGGGCTGAACAACATCATCCTTAAGCTTGCCTTCGGCTGTGTAATTTGTTCTTACCAAGGTCAGCAAAAGGCAACTCACGTCAACGTGATTTGTACCTTTTTTGTATAAAAATAATTTTTTTATAATTTTTTTTGTGAATAGTGATAACTTTTTTAATAACTTTTTGTCTTTTTTTCTTTTTTCAAAGATCCCAAACCAGGTCTTAATACACATTTTTTTCGTCAAAAGTCAAAAATTTAATACAAATATTCATATTTTTTTCTCAACTTTTTAGTCCAAAAAGACAAAAAGTGCACTTATTTGAGACACTCCAAATAACAAATAAGTTACTAACGTAAGAAATGACTTATCAAAAGATTCTTAAGTTATGTATAGTTTGATTTTTAAATTTTTTTAAAAAAAATTAAAATTTAAGAGGCATAAATTCAAAAAATGAGTTTACGTTAGTTTTTAAACAGAAATTTAAAAATTTTACTAACAATTTTTTTTTAAGAAATTTTTTTTCCAACTAATACTAACCGATGAGGCAATTGGTAATGCTACTTTAAACTTTAGGAAATGGATTGTAATTTTTAAAATGTGAGAGGTGTCAATGTAATTTACCTAGTGAGGACAAAATTGGTATTTAAAAAAATTAAATTGTTGAGGGGAATCTGTAATAAAACTTTAAACCTTAGGGAGGGAGATGTAACTTTCAAACAGTGAGGGAAAAATTGTAATAAATATAAACCTGAGGGGGTGTCAATGTCATTTACCCTTTAATCTATTTTGTCTTTTTATGAATAAAAAATATGAGATGTGACGTGACCCACAATGAATAAAAAGTTAAAAATTAATTTTTTTTTCAAAAGACCCCTAAAATGATTAAACAATAAAACTTTGGATAAATTACATTTACCTCTCCTAAGGTTTTTGACAAATACAGAGACCTCCCCTATAGTTTGAATAATTACAGTAACCTCCTCTACTTTACTTGACAATATCAAGATTCCCCTTGTTGTCAAAAATCACTAAACGGTGTTGCTTTTTCCTTAGAAAATTACCTTATTGCCCTTCCCTTGAAAATATTAAAAAATGTTTTTGGATTGGAGGATAGGTTTGGGGTGTTTGGAACAGTATTTTTGGATTTATTTTTTAAAAATATTAAAAAATGTTTTAAAAAATTTATTTGTTATTTTAAATATATAATTTTTATTTAAATATTTTATTTTATTTTGTAAATATTTTAATTTTTTAATTTTAATATTTTAAATTCAAAACACAATTTCACACTCAAATCGTAACCAAACACATAACTCAAAACTCAATTCAAAAATTATTTTCAAACCTCATAACCAAACACATAACTCGACACTCCACACTACTTTCAAAACTCTACATTCAAATCGTAACCAAACGCATAACAAAAAAATTAAAATATTTAAAAATATATTTATAAAATAAAATAAAATATTTAAAATAAAACTATATATTTAAAATAAAAATAAAAATTTTAACATTTAAAAAATATATTTAAAATATTAAAAAAAATATAACACATAGATGTATGAAATATAATGCACATTAAAATAAATAAATAAATATTTAAAATATAAAATATTTACCCTAAAAAATAAATTCAAGAAATTATTTCTAATTGGAATTGTGATTATATGAGTTTTGAAAACATTTTTGAAAATTTCTAATTGGAATTGTGTATTTGGTTAACACTCTATGAGTTTTGATATTTTTTTTGAAAATTTCTAATTGGAATTGTGATTCTAAAAGAGAACCAAACATGTTTCTAAAAAAATCTTTTTTCGGAACATGTATTTACTCAAAACTCAATTCAAAAATTATTTTCAAAACTCATAACCAAACACAAACTTAAAACTCAATTCAAAACTTTTTTCAAAACTCAAAACTCTTTCTAAAACTCAAAACCAAACTTTTTCAAAAACTCTATTTAAAAGAAAAAAAATTTCAAAAAAAGTTTATTTTATTTTTTAAAATTATTTTTAGAATCATGATTTAAGTGTGGAGTCGTATTTTGAGTTATGAGTTTTGAAAAGAAAAAATTTGTTTGATTATAAATTTTGAAATTTTTTGAAATTATTTTTTTAGGGTAAATATTTTATATTTTAAATATTTGTTTATTTATTTTAATATGCATTATATTTCATACATCTTTGTGTTGTATTTTTTTTAATATTTTAAATATATTTTTAAATATTAAAAAATTTTAAAATTTTTATTTTTTTTAAATATATAGTTTTTATTTTAAATATTTTATTTTATTTTATAAATATATTTTTAAATATTTTATTTTTTTGTTATGTATTTGGTTACGATTTGAATGTAGAGTTTTGAAAGTAGTGTGGAGTGTTGAGTTATGTGTTTGGTTATGAGATTTGAAAATAATTTTTAAATTGAGTTTTGAGTTATGTGTTTGGTTACAATTTAAATGTGAAATTGTGTTTTGAGTTTAAAATATTAAAATTAAAAAATTAAAATATTTACAAAATAAAATAAAATATTTAAATAAAAATTATATATTTAAAATAAAAAATATTTTTTTAAAACATTTTTTTAATATTTTAAAGAAATAAATCCAAAAATACTATTCCAAACACTCTAAACCTATACTCCAATCCAAAAATATTTTTTAATATTTTTAAAAAGAAGGGCGATAAAGTAATTTCCGAAGTAAAAAGTAACACCGTTAATTGATTTTTGATAGCAGGGGAAATCCTGATATTGTCAGGTAAAGTAAGAAAAATTATTGTAATTATTTAAACCATAGGAAAGGTCCTTGTATTTATCAGAAATATCAGGGAGGTAAATATAATTTACCCTAAAAATTTGGATTCTTTTATACGAGAAGATACTTGCTGTCTTTCTCTAGTGACTGTTTGAGGGTTCTTCTTCTTCTTCTTCTTCTCTCTCTCTCTCTCTCTCTCTCTCTCAAAACATTCAAACAGCTGTTCTTCAAAGGTCTCTGCAGACCCCAATTCCCTTTTGTCTCTTTCTGCACGTATAGATACACAGTAGGTATGTGTGTATTACACACATATATACACATTCTAGGGTTCTGATTCGATTCCATTGTATATTCATCGATTTTCTCAACTGGGTCTTCCCTATTCAAACCCACTGACCACTGGGTTTTTAACGCTTTCCGGCATCGAAATGCTCGAATTCAACACCATCAAGATGAAAATTTGGATCTTCTCTTAATCAATTTCTTCCCCAATTCACCCCAACTTGTCTTCTTTCAAGTCATGGAACTTCAAACCACCAAACCCACCTCCACAAACCTCAATTTCCTCCTCCGAATGCTCTCTTTCTGGTTCGCCCCCACCACTCTCCCTCCTGGTTCCAACAAACACTAAATCACTCACACACACATATATACATATATATAGAGAGAGAGAGAGAGATAGGTATATAGTGTGAGAGAATTGAATTATGACCTCATATGCTTGGAAATCGAACACTTTGAATTCGAATTTTGGACCCAATTGTTTGTTTTCGGAGAATTTAGGAGGGTTTAGTGGGAATTGGAGAGGTGGTTCGATGCCGGTTTCGCAATCTTTGGTGTTGGATAGTGAGAGGGGTGAGCTTGTGAAGGCTGCTCCGGTGAGAGTTGGGAAGAAAAATGGTGGGGTTTCGGAGGAGAAGGCAATGGCGGCGTTGAAGAGTCATAGCGAGGCCGAGCGGAGGAGGAGAGAGAGGATCAATGCTCATCTCACCACGCTTCGTGGCCTCGTGCCTTGCACTGATAAGGTATTTTACTTTTTCACATTGTTTATGATCTATGAAGATGGGTATTTCGAAACGCTGCCGTACTCGTATTAGGTGTTTATTCGCGTATGATATTTATATGGTATTGTTACATAGGTATCAAATATACAAAACACAAAACACGTATTTAAATTTTTTTTCTTAATTTTGGATGTACCTAAACGTACCTAATATATATTCAAGTTGTATCGTATCTCAATTGAAATAACATTTTCTTCTGCTATAGAAATAAAACTCTTTTCACTAAACTTCTTTTTTTATTTTTTGTTTTATACTTAGCATGATTTAAAATTAAACTATGGTTTATAAGTTATTTAATATATTGATATTTAATTTTAATTTATATCTTCACTTTTGACATGAAATGTTAATTGTAGGTTGAACTTTAACAAATTAAACCATTTAATTAATTTTTGCATTACTCTAAATTAAAAGTAAATATTATTTTTGCAAGCGTATCAAACTGTACCCATATCCTATTTTTTAAAAATTTTACTGTATCGACTTACTCGTATCGTACCAGTACCAGTACTTGTATCCGTAACTGTGCTTCGTAGATTATGATCCATTAGTGAGAGTCTTGTGTACTGAGTTGCCTAAGATTGAGATTATGATAGATTGTTGATTTCAATTTTCATTCTATTGTTGGCATGTTTATTTATGATAGAACTTCATACTCAAGGAATGTTGAAGAACATATTAGTTACTTTGGTGAATTGTGAAAATATTAAGAAGTACGGACACGTGACACAGCATGAACATACATATACGTAAATTTCAAAAAATATAGGACACAACACATTAGGACACGTGCAAAAACTATAATTTTACATATTTATTATATGCCATGTTTTTAAATGTTTAATATATATTTTGTCAAATATTTAATTTTATTGAATTTATCAAAATTTAGATATGTTATTTTAGTAAAAAAAATTAAATTTTTTTTTTTTTTTTGAAAAAAATAGTCCTCAGCATGTCCTTAACGTATCTTCAGCATGTCCCCAATGTGTCCTTAGTGTGTCCCTACGTGTCTGCAGCGTACGTAGCGTGTCCCATCGTATCCAACTCTTTCCAGTGTGTTCGACATTTGTCTAGAGCGTGCCCGACACGTGTCCGTATCCAACACGTGTTGGACACTCATACGTGACCTCCGGAGAGGTGTCTATACTTCATAATATAGATATCAATGTCATATGGACTTTATGTGATTATGCTTTTAGAAACAGTCTATAGCTTATGGTGATAGTTTCTTGATGTTTTCATACAAGTATGTATTTACTTGGATGGTGAGGTAATAGCAAGTTGATTCGGTTATTTTCTTGATTTATTGTTTCAATTATTTTCAATCATTGAATGGATATGCAAATTATTTATTTATTTTTCATTTGATTTTGTTTTTCCTTGAGTTGTCATGAATGATTGAAGAGAACCCAACATGACATTCCTTGGAAATAAAATTTATATGGTAGCTATGCTATGTTGAAGATCCTTATTCCACTATTCCCACTATAAGTTTGACATGATTGAGATTCTCCGAAATGCTTAATTTGGCTCTTTTTTTAATTAAATATTTATGGTCTGAATTTTGATTTTTTAAAAGAAGTTATATACTTTTTCATTTTATATTTATTTTCAACTTTATATGTAAAACATGAGCCTTTCCTTTTGTTTATTTGATGGAACCATAGCATATTACTTGTAACCGTGAGAGTTGACTTCAATCAAGATTTGGGAACACATAAAGTTCACATATGGAGATATTAGTATCTGATTATTTAGATTTTGATTACGAAGAAATCATGGTCAACTGGTATAGGCTTCATTCATAATACACAGCCTCTCATAAATCCCAACTTGAATGGAAGTCTCTTAAAAGCAAGTAATGACAGGTACCTTACTTCATTATTATTTGGAATAATTTTAAATATTTAAAATGCACCATAATTTTTTGTATGAAAGTGAAGAGATTAACTTTAAGTTTGTGTTTTCTAGACAATTGTTCATAATTAGATAATATGCATCATTTAAATTTAGGTATACTTGAAGGTCTTATTTGCAAATATTGCAGAACTTTGGTCAATGTTTGTGCTCTTTGCATGCAACTATTTTTGAAGTAGACGGTTCTTTTCATCTCACTTTATTAAAATGTTGAGTGACATGCATCCCTACCTAAGAAAGCAAAGCAATAATTGATTAAAAAATTCAACATAATATTACATTTTAATGAGCTTATGGTTGTCTAACAAGTACACCCATGAGAGAGATTTCCCAACTACTATGAATAAGAAAATCTCATTGTCAAGGATTACAATAGTTAGGCGGTTATAGATGCATTAAAAAGTGATTGGCATTATCAATTTCATCATCTTCTGTGTTGTTTAATTTGTAATTCTCATATTTGATGTTGATTAGGAACGTAAGCAATAGCATACGTTTTGGAAAAGCACTACCATTAAATTTTCAGAACTGTTTTGTATAATAATAAACTTGCAATCAACCATGTCACACAAAAATTTGTACGGATTAGTAATGTTATCAATTGAAAAGGAAATGGTAGATAACCTAGGTCACATAAGCTTAATTAGCAATTTTACCGCTAAACATGCGAGAAGAGTAATATTTGAATAATATTTTGTTATAGTTGATTTAATTTTTATTTAGTATTATGTCTGTTGATTTGTTTGTTGTTTTATTTCTTGTTTTAAATGGAATTTAGTATATAATTTCAGTAATGTACAACTAAACTGTGTGGAAACTAACAGAAAAACATGCGAGTATTTATAATTTTACCCACAATTGTTCTTTTGCTATGATTATGTATAGAGGAGGTTTTGGAATTCTTTTCGTCGTCATCATACTGTTTTGCATTTTTTTACTTTACATTTTTTTCTCTGTAGGTGTATTGTGACATTGTAGCTGATTACTCTCATTGCATGCAATGAATGGAAGGAAAAAAAAGAAAAAAAAAAAATTCGAGCAGTTAATATCCATGACATGACATGATTTGAGCTTACTCTAAATTTGCATTTCTTGTTCATAGATGGACAAAGCGGCATTGCTTGCTGAAGTTGTCAGCCACGTGAAACAACTTAAGAAAACTGCAACAGAAACCAGTAAAGATTTACTTGTTCCAATGGACACCGACGAAGTAAGAGTTGAATCACATAACGAGGGAGATACTGAGGAAACCTTCTCATTCCGGGCCTCTATATGTTGCGAATACACACCCGAACTTCTGTCTGAACTGAGACAAGCTCTCAATTCCCTTCATCTGAATATGGTGAATGCAGAAATCTCAACCTTGGGAAGTCGAGTGAAAGTTTTTGTTTTCACCAGCAAGAAAGCCATGAATGCCGACAATCCCGAGGCATGCCAAGTCATCGTGAATTCTATTCATCGGGCTTTGAGCAGTATTCTGGATAAGGTTTCTGCCTCAGCAGAGTTCTCGCCTAGAACAACGCTTCCAAACAAGAGGCAAAGGATTTCTTTTTTCAATTCTTCGAGCTCATCTTCATGAGTAGATATTCTGGTAAGTTGGTTGTAGTAGTTATGTACATACACGTTTGTAACATGTAGGGTTGTGTGGTGGTGTATATTGTATATGATGTTCCTATATCTTTACTTGGAGCATGAATGTATTAAAAAAATTGGATGGTGTTACTTAATTTCATAGAAAATTTTTTATGAAAATAATCATGAAAGCTTTTTGACTCTTGAATTACATTTAGAATAAAGCACCACACACTAATCAAGATAATTCAAGGATCATAAATCTTTCATGATCATTTTTATGAAAAAAATTTCATGATCCCTAAGTTTTCTCATTGTATATTTATATGAATGTATCAAACTTTGGAATATGTAACACGGGATTCTCTGTTCCAAATTCTTCTGTCATTTTATCTCAAAACACTTACAATTGTTAAGACTTTATCTTGAGATTTTTGCCCTTTGAGATTTTCATGTGATTCCAGCGGTGGTTGTTGATGTTTTCCAAATATGTGGTGGGAGTGAAATTATTTTGCTTTGGCTTTAGTCCAAGAGGTGGAAAAATTGTTGACCATAAGGTAGTATTTGATTTACTAAAATGAAACAGAATGAAATGATTATTTCATCAAAATGTTTATTTTCATGTTTGGTTGATTAAGTGCTCGTTTGGCATGCGGATTTGGGTGAAGTTGAGACTATTTTAGTTATAAAAAGACAAAATAGGTTTTTAGGCCTAATAAGACAAAATATCATATTTGAATCATAATTATTTTATTTTTTTCACTTATAAAAGTCAAAAAATCTTTTTTTTTTTTTTTTTTTTGATCTAGTCAAAAAATCTATTTCAAATGAGACTTTTTAACTTCAGGTTAAAATAGTCAAAAAGTCAACCTACATACCAAATGAGACTTAACAAAATAGTGACAAAATCTATACTATATATTAAGCAAAAGGGGGTTTTTAACCCCAAGCCTTGTGCTCCAATCTCCCAATCTAAATTTTCTGATTTTTTGATTTAAAAAAAAAAAAACCTTAGCATTTATTAACTTTTGCCAACCCCCAAGTCTTACCCTCATAATAACACTTTAATGCATTAAGAATAAGTATAAAAAAAATTCTTTGAAATCTAACATATATGAATTCCTTGAAAAGTCCAAACACATATGATTATTATTCCTTATAATAACACTTTGATGCATTAAGAATAAGCATAAAAAAAATTTCTTGAAAAGTCAAACACATATGATTATTATCAAAATATTAAATTTTAATATAATATAATAAAAAGAAGTAGACATTTAATTCCTTGAAAAGTCCAACACATATGATTATTATCAAAACATTAAACTTTAATATAATATAAAAAAGGAAAAAAAAGAAAACATTTAAAAAAAAAAAAAAGACATTTAAAAATAGCAATTCACATACAAGTCTTACCCTCATAATAACACTTTAATGCATTAAGAATAAGTATAAAAAAAATTCTTTGAAATCCAACACATATGAATTCATTGAAAAGTCTCAACACATATGATTATTTTCCCTTATAATAACACTTTAATGCATTAAGATTATCCCTTATAATAACATATGATTATTATCAAAATATTAAAACCTTAATATAATATAAAAAAGGAAAAAAAAAAGACATTAAAAAAAAAAAGACATTTAAAAATCGCAATCTATACTATATATTAAGCAAAAGGGGGTTTTTAACCCCAAGCCTTGTGGGAGCTCTAATTTCCCAATCTAAATTTTCTGATTTTTTGATTTAAAAAAAAAAAAACTTAGCATTTATTAACTTCTCCCAACCCCCAAGTTTTATCCTCATAATAACACTTTAATGCATTAAGAACAAGCATAAAAAAAATTCTTTGAAATCCAACACATATGAATTCCTTGAAAAGTTCCAACACATATGATTATTATTTCTTATAATAACACTTTGATGCATTAAGAATAAGCATAAAAAAAATTTCTTGAAAAGTCAAACACATATGATTATTATCAAAATATTAAACTTTAATATAATATAATAAAAAAAAGAAGACATTTAATTCTTTAAAAAGTCCAATACATATGATTATTATCAAAACATTAAACTTTAATATAATATAAAAAAGGAAAAAAAGAAGACATTAAAAAAAAAAAAAAAAGACATTTAAAAATCGCAATTCACATATATAAATAATTGTAAATATATTAAGGAAAATGGGGTTTCTAAACCCCAAGCCTTGTGGGAGCTCCAATCTCTCAATTTTAATTTTCTAAATTTTTGATGTAAAAAAAAAAATCTCAGCATTTATTGATTTGGTCAAAATCCCCTAATCAGTATTTATTAACTTTTTCCAATCTATATGCCTGCATTTATTGATTTGGTCAAAATCTCTGATTAGCATTTAAAATTCTCTCATACAAATAATTATAGATATAGCCTGTGCATAGTTACTGTAGTAGCCTTTTTAATTTCTTCTGTACACTATGGTTAGTGATAAGATTATTAAATTATTTTTATAAAAAATCTTAAAAAACATAATTTATTTATTAAAAAAAATTAAAACAAATATAAATATCTATAATTATCCCGTGCATAGCACGGGTGATAGGCTAGTATATTATAAATATAATCATCATTTATCATTTTAAGGGAATTTTGAAATGATCAATACATATAAAAATTTAAAGAATGATCATTTCATTTTATTTTCACTTATTCGAGTGAAACCAAATGAAACCTAAAGGTTAATTTGGATGATTAGAAATTTTGTGAGGGATGAGAATGCATGTTATTAGTGGTCCGATTGTAATAACTCAGGTTTTTAATTATTCTAGAGAATTTATACTAATATTATTTAATCTCAGTTAGGAAAATATATAATTTATTATATATTATTATGTGTAATTTTGTAAAACAATATAATTAGTATAAGTTTAGGGGTCAAAATATAAATAATAATAATATAGATAATAATAATAATAATAATAATAATAATAATAATAATGGATGTGATAGTAAAATAAATAATTTATTTTCTGTTGATATACGATAAAGTGTAATTTAATTAAGAATTAATTAATTTATATAATTATATTAAAATATTGGGTCAAATGATAATTATCTTAAATATCTATTACGGATAAGAATAAATCTATATAATTATGAATTAAATCTTAAGGAAAGTGATGTGTAGCCACGTGTTGGCCGCGGACGAGGCTCACCTCTCTATTTATAGGGAGGTGTTTCACCTGGGTGAGGAAGAGAAAAGAAGAAAGAAAAAGAAAGAAGAAATAAAGGAAAGAAAGAAAAGAGAAAAGGAAGGGAGAAAAGAAAGGAAGAACAAATAATAGAAGCTGAGATGGTTTGTAATAGTGGAAAGAAAGTGTGAGATATTAAAATTAAAGTGAGTTATATTATACCTTGAGTCACCATAATATGTTTTACGTATGTTTTGACTTACCATTATTTATTTTATACAAGCTATGTTTTATAAATTATTATAAACTATATTAATATTTCAGTTACGTAGTTTAATTTCTGAATCCTATTTGTGAAAAGGAAACTCATGAATATATTTGTTTATATTTTAAAGAATATTTGACTATAACCTTATATATAGTTATGTTTTGTAAGTACCACCACGGGAGTCCCATGCCTTCGAGGATTTAAATAACCATTGGCCTCTGTTTGGCCACTTTATGGTTCTCTGTTTGTCATGGATCCATTGATCTCTATTCTGTGCGGAGCAAAGTGCTGTGCAGAGCTAAGTGCTATACTATTGTGAGAGCCATCTCTAGAATCCGTACGAGCCACCTCTTGAATCCGTATACATTACATTGTCACTCTGTGACCTCTTCTCTGATACGTTACGCTCGCATCCGTGGTTATGGTTATTTATTTGCATAATTTTTGTATTTCAGTTTTTGCCACTTAAATGATTTGTTTACCAATGATTTATTTACCAAACTGAGTTATCTTAAATGTTTTGGCCTAACTAACTATCCATGGTTATTTCGTGTCCCTTATACTCTTGATATAATATTTCTCACTCTGCCATGTGCTTATAGCTGTTTACCAATTTTCAGGAAATAGCTTTTGGAAAGTCTTAAATGCGAGACTGCGGAATAGACATACACAACACTTTTATGATATTTCTCTATGTAAATATCGGCCTTTTTGGTCAATAAATTTTGTAATAAAAATAGCTCCGATGATTATTTTGGTACCCTCATTTAAATTTTACTTCCGCTCGCGTTTATTGATTTGTTTAAGAATTGGCCGGAGGTAACCTCAGTTACTGGTCATCACAATACTTTACCTTTAGGTACGGGGTGCGAGTCGTGACACCGATTCTATTATTTGGAACATATTGAGACATGAACATATTGAAACAAAAAAGTGATTACTTTTTTTTTTGGTTACTTCGAAAATAAAACAAGGGACTAAGCCCATTCCATAGAGTGTCCTAACATATTAGCAACAAGTAATTCTCTGATCTTGGCTGGGGGTTCTTGCACCACTAGCATATCCTCCGGTTGAGTTGCTTCAAGTTTGGCAAGAGTATCCGCACATAGGTTACCTTCTTTCCAAACATGTTGTATCGTGCAGTTGCAGCCTTTTAGCAAAATTTTGGCATTCTCCACAAGGCTCTTGAAAGGGCATTTTTCAACTATGTCTTCCTCCATCAGGTGCACAACTTGGGTTGCATTCATTTCGATAGTCACATCATTTAAGCCTTGTTGCAGGATTACTATCAATCCCTTGTACACTGCCTAGAGCTTTGCTTCCAAATTGGTCCCTGGTTGAAGTCTGCCATAATGGCCACAGACCCATGCTCCTCTTTCATTCCTAATCAGACCTCCAAAGCCTCCACCGCCTCCTGTTGTCTTACTTCCATCAGTATTGAGCTTCAGTTTCCCTGCAGGTAGGAATTTCAAATTGACAAGCTAGTAAGCTGGTCTAGAAACAGGAACAAAGTTGAGGAAAGCTAGATGTATTTCTCTAGAGTAAACTAAAATGAAATTGACACTCTCTCGATAGCCAGTGGTTTTTCCTTTAAACACAAACAAATTCTTGTTTTTTCTAGATTTTCCACAAAGCTACAATAAATACTAGATACCAAGAGAGGTCTGCATTAAAATGAGTTTTATTTTTCAGATTATTCATGAGCCATTTCATCCAACTTTTCCTTCTCATATCAAAATACCACTATCTATTGAACAAAGCAAGCCAAACTTCTTTGGCCTTAAAAAAGTCTCTAAACAGATGTTGGATGTCCTCAGTCATAGCACAATTGAGGCATTTATCATCTTGAGTTAAATATCTTTTCAGTCTCATGTGGTCAGTGAGTATTTTTTTATGCATTACAATCCACAAGAAACCTTTAAGTTTCTGAGGCACTTTGAGTTTCCACAGCCAATTCTAGTCCTCTTCCTTGTCATTGGTATTCAAAATAGGCTTATATGCAGTAGAGACAGAAAAAGTCCCATCTGGAGTCCCCTTCCACACAAGGAGATCCCTGTTCAGATTTCTTGGAGGGGCAAATTCCAAGATAATAGTAGCCAATTGGGGTGGAAAATTGGAATTCACAAAAGGCTTATCCCAGTTACCATCCTCCCCCAACAACTCTCTCACATTAGCACAATCTGAGAAAGTGTTATGGAAGTGAGGATTAGTCCCTAAGACAGAAGCCTCAAATGAACTAGCACCATACCACTAATCCTTCCAAACATTGACAGATTGCCCATCATCCACTTCCCATTTCACAGTTTTCCTCAAAAGGAGACTGGTATTCAAAATGCCTCTCCAAACACGAGATGCATTTTTCCCTCTTTTCCAATCATGGAATGAAGTTTGATTTAAATATTTCTTTTTAAGAAAATCACACCATAAACCACCTCTATGACTAATAAGATTCCATCTCAGTTTAGAGATCAAAGCTAGGTTCTGGTCTCTAGCTTTTTTTATTCCTAAGCCCCCTTTTTTTTTTTTTTCATATTGCACACCACATCCCATTTAAGCAGATGTATTTTTTTCTTCTCCAAGGTATGACCCCAGAGAAAATTTTTATTCAGCCTATCAATGTCATTGCAGACAGATATAGGTAAAAGTATAGTTTGCTTAGTGTAACTAGGGATACCAGAAGTAATAGATTTGATGAAGGTAGCTTTACCAGCCATAGATAAGGTATCAGCTTTCCATCCAGACAGCTTTTTTTGCATTTTAGTCAAGATATTAGTGAACAACCCTCTATTCATTCTATCATACAATAGAGGCACACCCAAATACTTTCTTAGATCCATAGAGAGTGGGATCCCATATATCGTACTCAGTTCTCTAGCTCTCTTGCCATCAACATTGGGAGAGATAAAGAGCTTAGACTTATGTGAGTTAATTCTCAGTCCAGAAATACTACAAAATTCATCCATGACTTCTCTGATGGTCTCACAGGTGGCCATAGTAGCCTGACCAAAGAGCATAAGATCATCAGCAAATAGGAGATGAGTCAGACTTGACCCACCCCTAGAAATTTCCACACCTTTCTAGCTTTTCTCATCTGCTTTAAAACTGACCATATTTGATAGTCTTTCAAGACAAAGAACAAATAGATAGGGGGGGAGGGGGTCTCCTTGCCTCAAACCTCTTTGAGGTATAAACTCTTGTAGAGGTTCACCTTCCCAAATGATAACAGTGCTCATAGAGGTGACACAACACATCATACGCTCAATAAAATTGCTATCCAAATTAAATTCCTCCAAAGTTTGCTTAAGAAAATCCCGGGAAATATTATCATAAGCTTTTTCCAAGTCAATTTTTAGAATCATACCCCCCTTCTTACCTTTTTTTAAGATTCAAAGTATGTAAAATCTCTTGAGACAAAATAATGTTATCACAGGTATTACGACCAGGGATGAAGCTGCTTTGATTAGGTCGCATAATCTTATCCAGGAAGGGTCTAATCCTACTAACAATAATTTTGGAGATGATTTTATAAGATACATTACATAAGCTAATGGGTCTGAACTGATTGACATTCTCAGGATTTTCAATTTTAGGAATCAAAGCTATTAAAGTTTTATTAACAGCACTAGGGATGTGATTGGTTTGAAAACAGTGTTTAACATACTCACAGATAGAATTACCAATAACAGACCAGAATTTATGATAAAACACAACTTGGAACCCATCACAGCCAGGGGCTTTGAAGGCACTGATGTGTTTCACAGCCCTCCACACCTCATCATCAGTGATGGCTTTAGTAATCTCAGTATTATCCTCAATGTTCAGCTTACAGGCCACTAGGTTGTTCTAGTGGTCCAGAGAGTACTTAAGGGTCTGGGTAAAAAGGTTAGTAAAATGATTGAGTATCAAGTCTTTAAGCTGGTCAGGTTGATCTATCCAAACCCCATTATCATTCTTAAGCATCTCAATATTCCTTCTATTTCTTTTGGCCAGAGTTATAAGGTGAAAGAATCGAGTGTTTCTCTCACCTTGAGTAATCCATCTGGCTCTGGATTCTTGGAACCAAAGAAGCTCTTCTTGATAAAGAACTTTATCATATTGATCCACCAGGTCAATTTCTAAATTATGGAGATTGTGGGAATAATGCTGAGCTTGGGAATGTTGAATCCATTCAATTCTCCCCAACAACCATCTCTTCCTTCTGAAAATGTTACCAAAAACCTCTTTATTCCAAGGACTAGCATCATGGGCTAGAGTTTCAAGTTTCTTACACAGAGAGGGTGCTTGTTTACCCCAGCTATTAGTCACCACAGAAATGAAATCCTCATGAGTGATCCAAGCTGCCAAAAATTTAAATGGTTTACAAGAAGGGTTGAAAGGAGACTTACCTTGAGTGAACACCACCATGGGAGAATGGTCTGAGTACGTAGGAGGAAGATTTCGAATAAATCCTTCTGGAAATGTGATTCTCCACTCAGTATTACACATTGCTCTATCCAGTCTCACCATAGTATTAGCCCAACCTTTACGATTGTTACTTTAAGTCAATCTTGACCCAGTGCAACCTAAATCCATGAGCTTGCAGTTATTGAGTCTCTCATTAAATTTTTGACTTCTTCTTTGATCCTAACATAGGCTCTGAGTGTTGGATTTGGAGAGACTTCTTTTTTCACTAACAGATGTGAAATCATTGAAATCACCAACTACTAGCCAAGGCTCCTTCATAGTTTGTGCAAGTGCTTGAAGATGATCCCAAAGCTCATCTCTTTGCCTCGCATTAGAGCTTGCATAGATAGCCGAAAGTAATCAATCTTGATAGTCTTGGCGAGAGATGGTAGCTGTGATTTGTTGGGAACTGGCCTCAACAACACGAACGTTTACCACAGTTAGTTTCCAAAGCATCCAATTACCTCTACTTCAGCTAACAGGGTCAACATGAGTTGAAGTAGTTGTAATAACCCTCACCACTGATTACCGATTAATTGCCGATTACTGCTAAACTGAGAATGATTATAATTGATAATTGAATTGATTGAAATACTGAATCGACTAATTGACTGTATCTGTTTAAATGCATTCTATCTGTTGATCGTTTGATTATCTGTTCATGTCTTTGTGTTTAAACTGCAAATTGAAGGCCTTATCGGCGACCAAATCTGAAATCGATTGATGTTTTATGATCATCATAATTTATGTGATTTTATGACATATTTATCTGAAATGTGATTTGATATGATTAAATTGAATTAAAATAAGCTAATTTCAAGAGTTGGCCTTAATTACCAAACTACCCCTTAGTGGACCACTATGCCAAACATTGAGAGACCCAATCTTGCATTGCACAAGACATTTCCTCAGCCATATTTGAGAGTTCTAGCCGACCATAGTGAGAGAAAGACATAAAAGATTGTTTCATCTCAACATTACTTGGTGATCTTGAAGAAATTGAAGTGTAGATTGTCAATTGAGCTTCTAGACTTGTATTTGAAGACCTAAGGTAGATCATTGACCCTCTTCATTGTGTGTCTGAGTTTATTCTTGCATGATTCATGTCAAATTGTAGAGCTAAGGCATGATTTAGTTCTAGCATGTTGAATTGAAGCTCATCCCATGCATGTATGTGTATATTGAAGAGTTTTGAGTTGTTTTCATGGCAAAATGTTACATGCATGTTCATGTTTGTATTATAGGCCATGATTCCATCATGTTTTGGAAAGAATTGGCTCATTAGAGCATGTTTTGAAGCTTGCAAATTGTTTAAAGTTCATGCATGTTGCATGTTCAATCTTGTTCATGAAGATTTGGTTTGAAATTGAATTCAATTGAACTACCCTTGGGCTTGATTTTACAAATTGATCTTTGTAACATGTGTTTGAAGTGTTTTTCCAGAAAATGGGCCCAAGAGGATCGAATTTGGTGTTTGAAAACATGATTTTGAACTTGGAGCTCAAATTTGGGTTTTCCAGATTTTGGTCTTCCGCTCGAGCGGGAAATTCGAGCTCCCAGTACTTTGCACTATTCATCGATCGCTCGGCGAAGAATGCACGCTCAGCGGGCGTTGGCGTAATTTCACCTATCGATTTTTTGGTCCGCTCAAGCGGGTAAGTTGACGCTCGAGCGGGGTAACCTGCACTCGAGCGGGACTCTAAAATTCTGAAGATGTTTTCTGAGTGCATCTTTACATCCTCTTTCCATCCTAGGCATTCCTAGGGCATATTTAAGGCATCTTAATGAGGATATAGATGTAGAACACACCGAGGCAAATTAGGGATTAAGTTATCATCTTTCCCAACTGTGTAGCTTAGTGTGTGTTCAATCTGTAAACTGTGTAGGGTTGGCTTCCGAGGAGACGCTCTAGCTTACTGTAGCCCAGAACTCTGTGAGTAACAATTGTGTAAAGATATGTTCCAAATGATTATCTTTTGAATACTGAACTGTACTGTTTTCTGAACTATTACTGTTAACTGAACGAATGTATGTCCTATATTCTGAACTGTATTGTGGCATCCTTAGCAACTACTGTTACTGACTGTTACTGTTACAGAGATCTCTGTCGGTTCCCTCGTTGGAACCACTACTGTTTACTGATTGATGGCCATCATTTACTGTTCGGTCTTTTAAGACCTACTGTTTACTGTTATGCTAATGGATGAACCACATATGACTGTTTACTGTACTAAACAACTGATATACTGATTGAAATGAACTGTTTTCATTACTGTAAGGACATTCATTCTAAATCCCTTTACGCTTTATGTTATTCATTGGGCTTTAACTCACTGCTCATATATATATGTAGGTGAACAGGTACCAGACCGGAGCTAGGAGCGTCGGGGTAGACTCCCAGTTTTGTCCAGCCAACCACTGTGCCTTACTGCGAGGTTCCTAGCCTGTCTAGCTAAGGCTATGGGGTGTTTTAGTTTTCCCTCTTCTGTTCTATTTTGTATTGACTGTATAGACTGACTGTTACTGTACTGTTTATGAGGATTAGGCCCTTGTTTTGTATGATTGTAAATATTGTGCATATTGTTCTGTATTGTATATGTGTATATGCATGAAAAATCTTTTTGCATACAGACCGTCACAGCTCATTGGACATTGTTTATTTACTGTATTGGCTTCCGCCATGCCTCATACTGTTATCTTGTATTCTTTATTAGCGGGCCTTGGTAATCACGGATTCTTGGCGATTCTGATGCTCAACCCATAGGGGCGGGTTTGGGCTGTGAAAGAGTGGCATTAGAGCGATACTTACCACGAGTTATACCGCACACACGTATCCAAATGAACTATAGGGTGTCCTAGAAAAGCGATTAGGGCATTACATGAGCATGATAAGTGTGTGGTTATGACATGACTGAATATGTGCTAATGTGATAAACTGTTAAGTATGCAACTGCTTATGTTTATAATTGTTATAATTGCTTATAGTGAAATGGATAATACAAGAACTACAAATGAATCTAAATCCTCATCCACTGAGGTAAGAATGGCAAGAATGGAAAGAATGATGGAACTGATAACCGAAAGACTGGATCAACAACAAAATCAACAGCCCCCACCTCCTCCTCCGGTACAGCCGGAACAGAATGTGGATGTTAATGATGGGGACATAATTGCTCTCACCCATAGGTTCAGCAAGATGAAACCACCATCCTTTCAGGGAGGCCTCGAGCCGTTAAAAGCTGAAGCATGGGTTCTTGAGACAGAAAAATTATTTGAAGTGTTTCCATGCTCGGAAGCAAATAAAGTACTGTTAGCTACCTTCACTTTGCAAGAAGAGGCCAGAAGGTGGTGGATGCTGGTCCCTGACACCAATACAGTAGTGACTTGGGCTCAGTTTAAGGAGTCCTTCTTTGAAAAGTATTTCCTCCAGTATGTCAGGGACAGGAAAGTGACTGAATTTGAACAACTAAGACAGGGCACAATGTCCGTAGCTGAATATGAAACGAAGTTCACCGAGCTTGCTAGATATGCACCGCATATGGTGGACACTGGCTACAAGAAGGCCAGAAAATTTGAAGGCGGCCTTAGTGCTGCAATACTGGACAGGATAAGTGTTTTAAAGCTACCGACCTATGTAGGTGTTCTTGACCGTGCATTGATGGCTGAGTCGAACATCGAAGCATTGAAACAATCTGAATCACCAGTATCTGAATGGCGTGGAAAAAGGCAGGGTTTTAAGTTCAAGAAAGGCAAGAACAACCCGCTGAACAAAAAGCAAAATACAGGGTCAACGACTACTTCTAGTCAAGGGAACCGTTCCATTCCGCCCTGTTCCGAATGTGGTAAGAACCATAAGAGAGTTTGCTATAAAATTTCTGGTGCTTGTTACAAGTGTGGCAAGGTGGGCCACATGGTTAAAGATTGCCCTTCCACTGCCCCGGGCAATAATAAAGCTGTAGGCAGTGCCGCAGCATCAACTGTTGCACCAAAACTGAACCCCAAAGCTACCGGGAAAGAGCCTATGAGGTAGGGCCGAGTGTTCACCCTAGTACCGGGAGACGTGCAAAATACCGAGACTGTTGTGTCAGGTATTCTCTCTATTTGTACTCAAAATGCATATGTACTGATTGATTCGGGGTCTACACACTCATATGTATCGCATGCTTTTTCACGGAAATTGAATAGACCCTTAGAACCCATGAACTACCTGTTAGCTGTATCATCGCCTGTTGGGGGATCCATGACATGTGCTTATATGTACCCTGCATGTGAAATCATTGTTGGGGATATGCATCTGTTTATTGATTTACTGCCATTGAACATTGATCATTTTGATGTAATATTGGGGATGGACTAGTTATAAAAATATCATGCTACCATTGACTGTGTGACCAAGCAAGTTGTTTTCTGTCCACCTGGTTTTCCCGAATTTGTATTTAATGGAAGTGGAGTAGTACTATAGACACCCCATTTTTGACCGTCCATAAGACTTCGACGTGATTGATGGTTTATATGGTGGAGAAAGTTGTGCAAGGGAAATGTGCAATTTCTTCGGCAAAGAGAGAGTCAAATCTCAACTTCATACCCCTGTTTTGGACCAGAACGATCTTAATCAAAGATTTTAGACTTAAAACCCTCTCTTTCAAAACATTTTTGAAATAAAGTTTCTGCGATGTTCCGAGGCTCACATTTTGTCAAAAATTGCGCTTTTCGGTAAACCGAGCAAGGACAAAGTGGAAATGAATGAAAGAGAGATGAAATCTTTGAAAAATATTTCAAAACACCTTACTTAGGGGTTTGAAGTTGAAGAAAAGAAGAGAAGAGGGAAGAAATCCAGTCGGGGGAGAAAATGGGCATGAACTGTTAAAAGAAAGTCGAGCAGCCCTCGCCGAATCGGGCCTATTCATTTCGATACTTGGAATCAAACTATGAGGCCACCACCGTTGGAAAGCTTACTCCCGGGGCTTCATTTTTCACTCAAGAATCTCCTAAATTCAATTCCGGACGGGGGAGATATGGTTGATTGAAGTAGGGCATCACTCCGGTTGGACCGAAATCTGCGCGGCTTTACGGAAACTGGCATAACTTTTTCCACAGGAGGAATTTTAATGCAAGGTTTGCGCCATTGGAAAGATAACTTCCGGGGATTCAATTTGGACACTTGAATGGCTACCATTGGACTTCCCAATCACCCACCGGCCACTTTTCTTCCCGGAAGCCTGGTTTTTGTCACGAAGTAATGACCGGCCAGAAAATCTGGCTGGCCGGCCACCTTTTTGGTGAAATGAATTTTTTGACCTTTTAAACTAGCCGACCATGCCCCCCTCCCCAAGTGTGTCCTAGAAGTGAATTTTGTTTTCCACTACACCCATGTCCGAGGGTTTGGCTATTTTGGGGGGAAACTTGGTTTGTTTTCCCCTCATTTTTTTCCCCCTCTTTTCCACCCCTTTTGATTATATATACAGCCCCTGCCCTTCAGATTTTAGGGTTACAAAATTTGTTTTGAGAGCCTTGCATCAATTCTCCCTCTCTCTCTACTCTAAGCCTCAAAACCCTTAAGCTCTTACACCCATTTCTACACCACCACCTAGCACCACACCACCACCTCCATTCTAGCCACTTGGAGCTGCTTTCCAGAGTTGAGGATCACCCAAACTTGGTCCAATAAGTTGCCAAGAGTTGGTCTACAAGGGTGAGTTGATTTCTCCCTCTTTTGTGCTCATTTTTGTATCATTTCTTAGCCCCTTTTGCTTAATGTTTTGTGTAACAACCCTCGTACTGATTATTGATAAACTGCTGAATTAGCTCTTGTTCTCATTAATGAAGCGATAATATTGATAATTGGATTAATTGAAATCTTGAATGGGTGATTGAAATCGGCGAAATTGAATAAGTTTATTTATTGAATTGCATATTGCATCTGTTTGATTGAAGGACTATCTGTTTGAATTCATATGTTTAAACTGCTAATTGAAGGCCTTATCGGCGGCCGAATTAGAAACCATTTAGAGTTTTGGAGTCAGTAGAATATTTGTGATTTAATGGTATATTTATCTGAAAATTGATTAGGAATGATTAAATTAGATTTAAACGAATTAATTGTCAAGTTTGACTTAATTACCAAATTGCCATGTGAGTGGCTCATTTGTTTATTATTATTGGAGGACCTTATTACACTTAACAAACAATTGATCAGCCCCTATTCTTGCATTCCAACCGACCAAACATAGAGAGAGTGAGGAAGGAGTGCTTTCATCTTGTTCATTAGAGAATTGCTTGAGAATTGAAGGATTTGTGACATAGGTTGCTAAATTGAACTTCTAGACAAGAAATTGAAACTCTAGGTAAGAAATTTATCTTCTTCTTATTGTCTTTAAGCTCCATCTTGCATGGTTCATGCTCCATTGTAGGATTAAACCATGATTTAGTGCAAACAGGTTGGATTATGCTTGAATTCATGCATGTATGTTTGAATTGATGAGTTTTGAAGTTGAATTCATGGTAGATTGTACATGCATGTCCATATTTAAGCTAAAGTCCATGTTTTCATTTTGTTTTCCAACTATTGAGCTCATTAGAGCAAGATTTGAACCTTGAATTTGGTTAAAAACTCATGCATTGTATGTTTTGGAATTGTTCTTGAAAATGGGTTTGAATTTTGGATTTAATTGACTCACCTTTGGGGCTTGAATTCATAAATTGGCTTTTGAAACTTGTTATACATAGTTTTGGGATGTATTTTCCAGAATTTGAGCCCAAGAGGTCGAGAATTGAGTTGAGAATGCTTGGTTTGAGCTTGGGAGGCAAATCTGGAAATTCCAGATTTGGCTTCTTCACTCGAGCGAAGGATTCCTCGCTCGAGCGAGCACCCTTTTATTCAGGTCTCCGCTCGAGCGAGCATCGAGCGTGGTATCGCGCGTAAAAATCCAACAACCAGTACTTTTTCATTTCATTAGACCGCTCGAGCGAAGGAATTATCGCTCGAGCGAAGCCTTTGATTTTGGAAGCTCGCTCGAACGAGCATCGCGCGTAAAAATCGAGCATCCAGTACTTTTACTGTTTCATCAGACCGCTCGAGTGAAGGATTGTTCGCTCGAGCGAAGCCCTTGATTTTGCAACCTCGATCGAGCGAAGGAAGGCTCGCTCGAGCGAGACCCCTGTTTTCAGCAACTTTTGAAAAATGCCTTCCAACTGTATTTTTGCATCCTCATCACATCCTAGGTATACTTAGGCCTAGTTTAAGGCATCTTAATGAGGATTTAGACATAGAACCACACCGAGGAAATTTAGGAATTTAATTATCATCCTTCCCAACTGTGAAACTTAGTGTGTGTTCTATTTGTTAACTGTTTAGGGTTGGCTCTCGGGGACGCGCTCTAGCTGCTATAGCCCAATCTCTGTGAGTAACAATTGTGTAAAGATATGTTCAAAATGGTTATCTTTTGAATCTGAATCTTTGAAGGCTTATTGAGCTGCTATTGTTTCTTGAATAAATGTATGTCACAGATACGAACTATATTGTGGCATCCTTAGCAATTCTTTATTCTGACTGAGCTCATCGGTTTCCTTGTGGAACCATCTTGTATCTTGATTGATGGCCATAATTCGTTCTTTTGTTAAGACCAGGTCCTTTGGACCCTCTTGTTTATAGGCTAATGGATGTACCACATATGGTGATTGATTGAAATCTTGAAAAGATAAATCGCTTAATGAGGCGATTTCATTCTTTGTAAAGACATTAGTTCATAACCTCTTTCGCATTATGTTATTCCGGGCTTTAGCTCCTTTGTTTATATATATATGTAGGTTCTCGTGACAGAAGCTAGGGCGTGGGTTGGTCCCCGATTTTGTCAAGCCGGCCTATGTGCCTCCTTTGCGAGGTTAAAGTCGCCATGCCATGGCTTGGGGTGTTTTGTGTCCCCATCGGTCTCCATCTTGTTTTGTACTCTTGTATAGACTATCTCTTGTTTCCTTGTCTTTATTCTGAGGATTAGGTCCTGTCTTTGAATGTTTGTAAATGATTGTACATATTGTACTGTTTTGAACTGTATGAATGCATAAAAATGTTTTTGGCATACAGATTTTCACAGCTCAATGGACACTAGTTATTTACTGTATCGGCTTCCTTAATACAGCTACATCGTTTCATGTTATTGAGCCTTGGTAATCTCGGATTCTTGACGATTCTGATTGCTAAACCCATAAGGCCGGGTTTGGGTCGTGACATTTTGAGCTCCGACCAAAACTGAAAGTGGCATTTTTTTGAGCTCTATTTCATCTTTCATTAAGGGTCTTACCCTGTTTGGGACCCCCATTTTGCACTTGCTTCATTACCCCTTTGTATGCCATAATCTTGCATAGTATTTTTGGCCTATGTGTAATCTGTTTTGGAGCATGATGTAAACTGTATATAGGCTTATTTTGAGCCCTTATTCAACATTGAAGAAGGGCTCATCACTGTTTGGGACCTCCATGTGCCACTTGTCATTATCCCCCTCTTTGGTCCCCATTTTTGCATGATTTATTAGCCTATTGAGCTTCTGTTTTTGGACCTTGGTCCGAACTGAAAATGGACCTATTTTGACCCCCTATTCATGTTTCATTAAGGGTATATGACTGTTTGGGACATCCTTTTTATACTTCATGTTATAGCTCTCTTGGTGCCCTTATTTTGCATAGCATTTTGAGCATACTTGTATCTGTTTTTGGGGTTTGTCATAAACTGTAATACATCATATTTTTGTCCCCTCTTAAATATTGTAGAAGGCCCCTTCCCTGTTTGGGGCCATCATTTGTGAGTTGCTTCATTACCCCTCTCTTGGCCCCCATTTTTGCATGCTAATTTAGTCCCATTTGTGATCACTGTTTGACCATGCTTTGAACTGTAAACATGCTTTTTTTGGGGCTGCCTTGCTTCTTTATTTACACTTCATGTACAAATTATGCATGCATTGCATAGCTATAGGCCATTTCATGCACCAAAATTCATGTTTCAGGACTCGTTCCATGCATCGGGTATCATTTTGCCATGATTCGGGGCTGTTTTGCATCTCATTTTGCCTCTGAAAATTGCATGATCATATGCCATATGCCATATGCCATATTCCATGTTTTGCCATGTCTTGTTAGAGTGGCATTCCGTGCCGTAGGTTCGGTTCTCGTGCACGCACTTCGAGTTGTCTCATTTTCATCTTATGGCCTCTTATGTGAGTGTGGCTAAGGTCCACTCATGTTGGTGTAAGTCCATTATGCATTGTGTATGCTGTTTCATTCCATAGCATCGTGTATGCTAGGTCGTATGTTAGTGCATTGTGTATGCCATATTATCTCGTGCATCGTGTATGCTAGGTCGTATGTTAGTGCATTGTGTATGCCATATTATCTCGTGCATCGTGTATGCCATTCCATAGCATTGCGCATGTTAGGTTGTATCTTAGTTGCATTTCATGCATATCATGCATATTGCATTGTGTTTGGGATAGGAGTTAGCACGGAACGAGCGAATGCGTTCCGTACTCAGGAGTAACAGCGTCTCAATTCGATCACCAACACTCCGAATTATCCATGATGGAGTTAGGTTTTGTTATATTTTCATATGCATTCATTTCATATTGAGTTGTGCAAATTCGACTCCTCGGCCATCATGCATCGATATGCGTGATTGGTGGCACGAGGTTCGAGACATGCATACATCTGTGAAAATACATTGCCATGCCCCTTTCCTGCTCTCTATTGCAGCAAAATGAAGAATCAGCAACTTTTCGGAGCTTGACACGCATTTCAAGAACAGGTGCAAACAGAGGCTAATTGGGGCATCGTCATGGATTTTCGCACAAAGGCAACCCGAACATGCATCATTCATCACCCGGAGCGGAATCAAGGCAATCCACAGCTTGCATGCGATTCTGACTTTCTTAGTTAATTTGTTAATTAATTAGGAATTTGTACATTATTTGGTGTATTATTCTTTTATTGGAATTTGTATATTTATTCGGACCCTCTGTGCGAGGGCAAAATTGTAATAAGTGTGGGTGAGTGTGATGTATGTCTTCCAATCCCACGTCTTTCTTCTCTTTTATTTACCTGCTTATGATGGTTAGATTAGGACATATTTCAATTAGCATACGGTATGATAGCATGTTTGCATTCATTCATCTGTCTTGCATGCACCGGGCTCGGCGCATCATACTAACTGCATTTGTATTTCAATTCCAAGTTGAATACATGTTAGCTGTAGCATTCCATATGCCATGTTTAGAATAGCCGAGCCTGCTATAGTTTGCATTTTTGCATGTGTTGCATTAGGCATTTCTGTATACTTAGGATCATGCATGATTTCTAATATAGTTTCTGTTTTGGCTTGGAGTACTCGGTGAGTTTTATGCTTTAGCATCATTGCATGCGTGTGAGTGACTGCCATGATAGCATGCTTACCATGAGGCTAACTGCTTATGTGATATAACTGCTTGAATGCCTGTGGGTGAAGGTTGGGTTGTTTGGATTGGAACAATTCATCAAATATTTGTTTTGAAGCCCACTAGACAGTGGCGAAATCATGTTTTCTAAGCCCACCCGAGGGTGGCAAAATCCGCATTTTAAGCCTACTTGCGAGTAGCAAACCATTTTCAAACAAACAAGCATGAAATGTTTTGTTCCAATTCAGGCGATCCAGTCTATACTTGTATGCTGTGCGCATCACATAATAACCTAGGCTAATAACCGGAATAAGAACGCACAATGTTTTCAAAATCAGATATCATGGTTAGTAGAGGCCGGTCTTTGACCGGGCGAGCGGGGGTGCTCACAAAGTGACCTTCTCCAATCGTACCCAAGTTCCCGATTTGAGGCAACTTTGGTGATGACGGACACGTGGCCTTTGGCACCGAGTCAGGGTTTCCTAAATTTCCTATTAAAAAAAAAACATTTAGGTGGCGACTCTGTATCTGGCAAAGCAGTCCATGTTTGGCGCTTCTTTTCAAAAAAATCTGTTTTCAAAATCGATTTGCTGGATTTGGACTCTTTGGTTCAAGATTAAGAACCATGACATTTAAGTCCTTGAACTGTAGTGACCCCAATATGAACGGAAGGGACTTAACCCTCCCGGCGCGTTCGGGAACGTCTACAGTTTCTGGCGACTCCGCTGGGGAGTTAGAGAACTTGACTCGAACTCATGATATCTTGTTTTGACTACACTTGTGTGTTTTTTTGCATTGGTACGCCTAGGACACCGTGTTTGCCATATGCTATTCCTGAACGGTTTGCCGGAGGCTTGTCTTGTCAAGGCATGACCATAAGGCTGACCGGTTGTGGGCTCTACCAGTATGGGAACACAAACCCCGGTTTTACCGGGGCACCCTTTTTGACCATTCGACCTAGTGCATATTCGGATCCATAGTGACCATTCCAAACTAGGACAGGTTGCTTACCCGATAGGTTGTTTGAAACCGCTGTGTGCGTAGTGAAACCCTAGCTCCTGACAAAATAGGATAGGGAAACCCTACCCCAACATAGGGGTGTTTTGGCTCTCACTTGCTTGTTATGTGCTTTAGAGTGCGTCTCTACAGGAATACATGTATCAGTTTGCAAGTTTGGGCATCAGGCCTGCGGGCACCAGTTTAGTATTTTGAGAATCAGTTTACCTGAGGGTAACAGTTTACAAGCAGAATTTTGGGGGCAGAATTCAGTAGAGGGCACAATCATCCTACTATGCTCGTATCTGTTTTGGTGAAGTTAGGTTGAGATGCTGCATGTTTTCCCTTTTGCTAGGTAGTCCTGGAACCATAGCTTCAGAAGGCTCCGAAATCCCCCGTGTACATTGGACTAGTGCTGATAGATTTTGTTGAATCAGAGATTCAATTTAAGGGCAACCAGTGTTCTTTCGCTGAGGCAAGGCAAAGAAGGGCCAGACAGGGCTCATTGGTTCATCTGATCAAGCGGTCACCGATCACATCATCGATAGACCGTGATGGCCGGGGTTGGAAGAATTTGTGGCCGTGATAGCAGCGCCAAATCGAGGAAGCGCCATGCGGTGAGACCGATATTAAACAGCGCCCATCTGGGGCATCTGCCTCACACCCAGCTTTGGGACCCCAGCCGAACTTTGACCCAATTCCGCCAACTGAAGATTTGCAGGGTCCAGATCCTCGAGAAGGGTTATCTCAAGCCCGAGTTTTCAGACCCTTGGTGCAGCCTATTGAGAGGCGTTATCCCCTTGATGCTCATGACCTCGACCTGACCACAGTGAAAATTGTGAACCTTGAGAAGCAATTCAAAAAGGCACAGGGCCTTAACTCCATTCCCGACATTGAGGATGGGCACACTGAGTCTGCCGTCCGGCTCCCAGACAGATTCAAAATGCCATATATTGACCGTTTCGACGGGTCTGGGGATCCAATGGTACATATCCAACTTTTCTTGGATGTCCTAAAGCCGATGGAGTGCGACTAAGCCACGAAACTCTCTACGTATGGAAGAACTACATCCGTGTAGCAGCCACTTGGTACGCTAAGTTAGAGGACAAAGTGAAGCAAAACTGGGAAGAATTAGCTGAGGCCTTTGTCGATCAGTATTCCTACAATACCCAAGTTGAAATGACCATCCAAGAGCTTGAAGCAACCCACCAAAACCCAAAAGAGCCTTTTGTGAAATTTGTTGTGAGGTGGAGAGCAAAGGCAGCACAGATGACAGATCGCCGCCCTTCTGAGAGGGATCAAGTGCAGATGATGGTGCGGAACCTCGAGCATGATATGTTGCAAAAGTTGATAGTGGCTCCGCTATTCACTTTCAAAAGTTTGCATGAACTGGGGGTTCAGGTCGAGAATGCGTTCAACAACGGGATTATTCCCAGAACAAGTGAACCGACAAGGAGGGCGATTGTAGGGAGTACCAATGCCGGAAGTAGCACTATTCTCGAACCCACTGAAATCAATACAGTCCTCATAGCTAACCCTTTTGCCAAACCAAGCCTACGACCAGCCAGCCCAGCCCAAGCTCAGGGCAGAACTTTCACCCCCCTCTTTATGAGCCTGACTAGCGCACTAAAACTCTTGATGGAAAAAGGGCATCTCAAACCCCTCGATCCTCAACCTCTTCCTGACCCACTCCCAGCCAGACATAACCCCGCCAAGTACTGTATGTACCATCAGCAGCACGGTCATGGCACCGACCGTTGCTACCGCCTTCGTCATGAGGTTCAAAATCTCATCGACAATCGGACGATAGCTCCACCTTCAGACCCCAATGACCAAACATCTCCTGCATGCCTCCATCTCATCCATATACTGCCATCCACCTATGACCCCAGCATATATATCACCCCGGTCCATCTACCCAAACCTGAGGTGTTTATCCCAAAAAGCATGGACTTATGCATGATGGGTGCACCTGAACCCCAATCACCTCAAACCCGAGAACCCACTACTTCTGAGTTGATGGGAATGATAAAAGATCTTCAAGCGTGGCATATCGGCCTCCGGGACATTGGCTCCATCATCGACCACACCACATATTGGGAATTTCATGTCAAAGGCTCCCAGGTCTTGGGGAATTTTGCGTCGAGGAAGGCCAATCCCTTAGCAAAGTGGAGGCGAGTGGAAAGAACAAGGTAGGGGCGGGCATGGATCCCCATGAACATCTTATGTTTGCTGTTGAGGCTTTGAAAGCCAAGGGACTGAACAAAGAGCAAGTCCTCGCAGTTATTGCAAAAACTGTGGATGACACTTTCACTACTCAAGTCAGGGGCAGTCCGAATCAAAGGAAAAACCGGGAGAAAGGCCGTCATACCAGATACGATCCTGTTAGCTCTAATCCTCCACTCAGAAGAGATCAGCAAACCAGGCCAGCACCTACCAATCCCTTTGCGGGTACGCCCAGCAAAAATCCACAAGCCTTGAAGTACCAACCCCGAGGTCGAAGGGTCTTCCATGCCCTCCACATGCTTTTGTCCAAAGCTTTCCAAATCCTTGTTGGACAAGGCCATCTCAAACCCCTTGAGCCTCGGCCTCTCCCGAACCCTCTTTCGGCTACGCATGATGCTACCCAGCACTACGCGTACCATCAGCAAACCGGCCATACTACCGACGACTGCTTTCGTCTTCGCCATGAAGTACAGGATTTATTTGACAACGGGGTCATCCTCCCGCCGAGCTCAGCAAAGTCTATCGGCACTGGGTCAGTGAACTTGGGGGATAATGTGATTATGTGATCGAGGGATGAACCACCTGCGGATGGCGCTCAGATTACTCCAGCTGTGGTGGATGGCATGCACTGTTTTGAGCAATGTACAAGTGTTGTTAATTTTGCATTCTGACTTGGGTATTGGGTCAGTCTTGTTATTTTGTTTTGAGTCTGTCCTTTTGTTTTGAGTCAGTCTTTTTGTTTTGGGTCTGTCTTATTGTATCGAGTCAGTCCTATTGTATAGGAGTCGGGTGATTCCAGGGGGTGTTACCTCGGGTGTCACCATTTTGTTTCGCGTTTATCTTTTCATTTTGTCTTGAGTTTGTTTATGTCGTAGAGCCAGTTATGCCAACAGATTTTGAATGAAACAGCAATGATTTTTCACGCTCTCGCGTTTGCTTCTGCCTTGTGCCAGTTATGCCGGAAGTTCTAAAAGAGATGACAGTATTTGACTAAGAACTCTGTCTTTTCTGTGCCTTGAAGTCATTGTAATGACCTGAGTTTTTCAAAACATTTTGAACATTGCGGTAAAAACAAAGAGAAAGGAATTCCTCGGGATTTGCAAAACTTTGATCAATTGAGAGAAAGAGAGGCGTGCTTAGCCCT
Organism: Camellia lanceoleosa; assembly: GCA_025200525.1. NCBI lineage: Eukaryota > Viridiplantae > Streptophyta > Magnoliopsida > Ericales > Theaceae > Camellia > Camellia lanceoleosa. The sequence continues at coordinate 138,953,266 of CM045765.1, read as the reverse complement.
TAATGAATGAAATCATGCTTGTTAGCGTGAGTACTGAGAAGGACCCTTGCTTGATCCAGACTGGTTTCACACTATCTTCAGCGCGAGCGATTTGTTGCTTTCTTAAAAATTTTCAAAAACAAAATGTTTTGCGTGGTCCTGCGAAGACCTGTGTGGAATCGCTCTTGAGATTGTGCAGCCTAGGATCGCTCTCAGCCTCGAGATTCAACCCTTTCGCTTCCAAACCTTGAACTTGAATTCAGAAGGTTCAACGGTCAACTACGATGTGAGGCCTGTGTGGCCAGATTTGAAGCAGCCCTCGAACAAGAGGCCAGGAAAGTCGGATCAAGAAGATCAGAAGATCAAAAGAAGCTTGCAAAGCTAGAACAGAAGTACCCTTCGAACTAGGGGCAAAGATATCAGACATGCTCGAAGAGCTGAAGATGAGTCCTCTTGCAGATCATGACCACTCTCACGGATACGGATGGCTTGAAACCCTACAACCATTTGGCATGGACTTGTTACACTTGAGAGGCTCCCTGGGGCGAAAACTCGGAAGGGCGACCCAGGCAAAAGTTAGAGCAAGAAAAAACAAGAAAAGAACAAAAAAGAAAAAAGAACAAAAAGAACAAAAGAGAAAAAAAGAAGAAAAAAAAGAATATCAAAAAAAAAAAAGAAAAGAATTGAAAAGAGAAAGAAAGAAGAAAAAAAGCTACTTAAAGGTCGAAAACCATGACAGGCGTCTTGGTAAAAGTTAGAGCCTAAAAAAGGAGAGGTTAATACCCGAGTGTACCTTAACCTCGAACTACGTAAGGCTTGATTCCCATCTTTGGGATACGTAGGCAACTTCATTCTGAAGTCCAGCCGTAAAACAATTCAAATTCGATTGTGTCCATGTAATGGTTTTGATTATCTTTGCCTTCTCTGTATCCGAGAGTCGGTTAAATTAAGCTACTTGTGTGACTACAATCTTGATGCAGTACCATTCAAACAAGGGGCAACTTTCCGTTGCCATTCAATGCGCCGCGGTGCCATTCAAACAAGGGGCAACTTTCCGTTGCCATGCAACTCTCTTCAAGCACGGGGCAGTTTTCCCTTGGATCCGAGGTTGCGCATCTCAGGGGTAGGTTTCATGCTCGTTGAGCAATGGCCGTTTGCAAAATAATTTTTGAGAATTTTTACTGAGGTTGACTATTTTCTCGAAAATCATTCTATATTTTCCAAAATTGGACCCTTTTCATGGACCCAAAAAAGGAAAATTTTCAATGTTCATAGCCTAACTTGCATGATTTTAAATGAAAAATCGAACAAGCATGTTAATCTAACTCTCATTTTGGTTAAAACTGTTTTAGTAGAAAGCAAAGACAAAAAATGGTCAAAATGATGAACTAAGAACGCAGTTAGTCGGGTATACATCTTTTCTCCTTTGTCAAAATACTTGCCAGAAAGGGCACCATACTTGCCAAGAAGGGCACTCTACCTGTCGGAAAAGGGCATCACTGAAGCTAACCACAAAAGGGTCGAAAAGCTCTCGCACCCTCAGAACAGCAGTGTCGAGCCAAGTCGCAACATGAATTGGAATGGGGCAAGATTTTCCACTCCATCATCTGGACAGATCTTATCACGTCCAAACTCCCGACAAAGCATCATCAGCCGATGTTAGGCTGCAGATTTGCTACACACCCAAATGTGGCGCAACCCTTCTATGGAAGGAATTCACTAGTTGTGGCGGAAGAAAGAGAATGCGGTGGAATACCAAGGGCAAGAGCCGCAACTTCATGCTTATCCATCAACCACCGAGGATTAAAAATAAGAGATTAAAGAATAGAGATGTCTTGTTGAGAAAAAGTGAAGAAAAGGATTTTGTGAGAAAAGCGGAGCACGAGGGCAGTGATGTGAGAATCACCAAATAAGAAAGGGTGGGAAACAATACCCGAGCGGCTCTCAAAGCTGAGATGTCTCTCGTCTTTGGAATCGTCTGTGTCGTGTGTCTTTTGTTTTGTTTGTCTCGATTCTTGTTTTTGAGTCGTTTGAGTGTCAGCAGATGTGTTTAGATCATTTTACCTTGTTTTTCCTTTGATTGAGTTGTGTTTAGGTTGTTTTACCTTTGTTTTCCATTTTGGCGTGGGTATTATAGGCTCAATACCGGTTAAGAACCCTTTTCTCATTTCAATTTCAAAAATCGTTGTGTGCTTTCGAGTCTTAGTGTTGTTCTCCACAATTGTGCAAAATAGGATTGGTTCTTTCATGAAGCCGCGGGTTTCAACCAGTCATGTCGAGCGATAAAACAAGGATCTATTTGAAGCTATTTAGGTTCCGAACTGTAAAGCAAAAGAAAATAGGGAAAATTTGGAGCATCTTAGCATGTTTCAACCTTAGCAAAATTCGAGACTGCATTCCAGGTGCACCTTCTCAGGCCTCGCCGTTTCTCTGGAGTATAGTGTATCTTGACCCCAAGTGTAAGCCTGCTTCAAGTAAGAATGGCAGTCCAAGCAGCACCCGAGGGTTTCACATGCAGATGTTATCTCTCGCCAATATGAATAGGGTGTGCCCTTTTTGAGCTGAGTGTGTTGCAAAGTCCTCTAAGAAACCGTCGAGGCACAGTACATATTTGATGATCCTCTATTGCATAGAATGTGAACTTTCATATACCTTTGTTGTTGCATCGTCTCGTACATCGTTATGATATGCTTGCTTCGATTCGCATAGAATACGCTTTGCTTGTTCCATGCATAGAATATGCTTGCTTTCAATATTGCATAAAATGTGCTTCCATACTTGCATAGAAAATGCTCGTATCTCTTGCATGGAAAATGCCCCCATACTTGCATAGAAGATGCATTTTATCGCACTTTCTTGTGCATTTTATCTCGCTCGTACTGTCTTGTGCACTTACACTTTGTATCTCACTTGCACTGTCTTGTATATCTTGTGGTTGTATCTCACTCGCATTATCTTGTGCATTTCAAAACACTCGCGCTGTTTAGCGTATCGCGTTGTTTAGCGTATCGCACTGTCTTGTGCATTTCAAATCACTCGCACTGTTTTGTGCAGTTTACATTCGCAATATTTTGCACATCGCACTGTTCTGTGCAGTTTATCATTCGCGTTTCTTTGCGCACCTCAATCGCACTGTTTTGTGTAATTTATCATTCGCGCTATTTTGCGCACCTCAATCGCACTGTTTTGTGCAGTTGATCATTTGCGCTACTTTGCGCACCTCAATCGCACTGTTTTGTGCAGTTTATCATTCATGCTACTTTGCGCACCTCAATCGCACTGTTTTGTGCAGTTTATCATTCGCGCTATCTTGCGCACCTCAATCGCACTGTCTTGTGCAATGCATATCATCGCGCTATTTTGCGCACCTCAATCGCACTGTCCTGTGCTTTGCATATCACATCGCACTATCTTGTGCATTTCAAATCAATCGCGCTGTTTAGCGTATCGCACTATTTTGTGCATTGTATCATTCGCGCTATCTTGCGCATCCTACCTGCACTTGTTAGTGCATTACATTTCACTCGCGCTATTTTGTGCATCGCACTATTTTGTGCACATTACTTGCATTGTGTATGCATTTTATCGTGCTATCTTGCGCATCTCACCTGCACTTGTTAGTGCGTTGCATCGCGCCATCTTGCGCACCTTACTTGTATCACACTGTTTTATGCATTCACCCTACTCGCACTATGTTGTACACCTCCATTTCGCCTTTGTCTTGTGCACTCTACGGTCTAGAGACCTTAAATCCTTGATCGAAGAGACCTTAAATCTGCATCATCATTTTGTTTTTTTGCGCATCGTACTTGCGATTACTTGCATTTCATTCGCACCTTCTTGTGCACTTTCGGTCTAGAGACCTTAAATCCTCTAAAGGTGCAATTCCTTTGGTGTTTGTCGTGCGAAACGACTTCCGTGATCTGGTATAGCCACTGCCTATGTTTGCGGTGAGTTCTAGGAGACCAAGCGAGGCGGTGGAAACTAGAGTTGAATGGCTTATGCCTAGAAGCAAAGGTTAGGATTTCGAGACTAAAGTATGGTTTAAATACCGAGGTATATCCTCGCTTGAAATACGTATGGCGACCTCATAGATTGAGATAGCATCTGTATGCACCTCAGTGCAGATCTTGATCCAACCTAACTGTCACCTGTTGGAGAATAGGGAAAGCTGCGACCATAGTCAGAGATAAAAGTAGTACCTGTGGTTCAACCAAGAAGAAACGGAAGATTCTCACATCAACATGAGGTAGGACATTGCCGAGGTAAGTCATTGCCAATTGCCCTTGTAAGGTACCTTTACCTCTTAGCTATTACATTGCATCTTAACTACTACATTACAGTGCATTGCATGAATCCTCAATTTTCAAACCGGCTTCGCGTAGCGTATAAGTCCAATTTTCAAACCGGCTTCGCGTAGCGTATAAGTCCAATTATCAAAAACTTCCCGCATATCATTTTGCATCCTGCCCTTGAACTACGCTGGTTTGATTCCTTGCAAAGGGATACGTAGGCAGCCTGCATGCACAACCATTTATTTATCTATATTTTGTTTGTTTGTCCAAGTCTTCGGCCTTGTCAAAAATGGGTCGTCTCTGGGCTTTGACATTCACTCCCGTCACTTCTTGACTTCCGAGTTCTATCAAAGAGGGGCAACTGTAGACACCCATTTTTGTTGTCCATGAGACTTGACGCGATTGATGGTTTACATGGTGGAGAAAGTTGTGCGAGAAATGTGCAATTTCTTGAAAGAGAGAGTCAAATCTCAACTTCATACCTGATACGGACGAGCGATCTCGATCAAAATATTTTAGACTTAAAACCCTCTCTTTCAAAACATTTTTGAAATAAAGTTTACTGCGATGTTAGAGGCTCGCATTTTGTCAAAAATTGCGCTTTTCGATAAACCGAGCAAAGACAAAGTGGAAATGAATGAAAGAGAGATGAAATCTTTGAAAAATCTTTCAAAACACCTTACTTAGGGGTTTGAAGTTGAAGAAAAGAAGAGAAGAGGGAAGAAATCGATCGGGAAAAAATGGGCATGAGCTGTTAAAAGAAAGTCGAGACCCTCTTGAATCAGGCCTATTCATTTCGATACTTGGAATCAAACTATGAGGCCACCACCATTGGAAAGCTTACTCCCGGGGCTTCATTTTTCACTCAAGAATCTCCTAAATTCAATTCCGGACGGGGGAGATATGGTTGATTGAAGGAGGGCATCACTCCGGTTGGAGCGAAATCTCTTGTGACTTCTGAGCTGGAATAACTTTGTCCACAGGAGGAATTTTAATGCAAGGTTTGCGCCATTGGAAAGATAACTTCCGGGGCTTCAATTTGGAAACTTAAATGGCCACCATTAGACTTCCCAATCATCCACCGGCCACTTTTCTTCCCGGAAGCCTTTTTTTTTGTTCTGAAAGTAGCTGGTCGGCCAGAAAATCTGGTTGGCCGGCCACCTTTTTGGTGAAATGAATTTTTTTCCCTTTTAAACTAGCTGGCCATGCCCCCCTCCCCAAGTGTGTCCTAGAAGTGAATTTTGTTTTCCACTACACCCATGTCCGAGGGTTTGGCCATTTTGGGGGGAAACTTGGTTTGTTTTCCCCCCCCTTTTTCCCCCTCTTTTCCACCCCTTTTGCTTGTATATACAGCCCCTCCCCTTTAGATTTTAGGGTTACAAAATTTGTTTTGAGAGCCTTGCATCAATTCTCCCTCTCTCTCTACTCTAAGCCTTAAACCCTTAAGCTCTTACACCCATTTCTACACCACCACCTAGCACCACACCACCACCTCCATTCTAGCCACTTGGAGCTGCTTTCCAGAGTTGAGGATCACCCAAACTTGGTCCAATAAGTTGCCAAGAGTTGGTCTACAAGGGTGAGTTGATTTGTCTCTCTTTTGTGCTCATTTTTGTATCATTTCTTAGCCCCTTTTTCTTGCTGTTTTGAGCTCCGACTAAAACTTAAAGTGGCATTTTTTTTAGCTCTATTTCATCTTTCATTAAGGGTCTTACCCTGTTTGGGACCCCATTTTGCACTTGCTTCATTACCCCTTTATATGCCATAATCTTGCATAGTATTTTTGGCCTATGTGTAATCTGTTTTGGAGCATGATGTAAACTGTATATAGGCTTATTTTGAGCCCTTATTCAACATTAAAGAAGGGCTCATCACTGTTTGGGACCTCCATGTGCCACTTGTCATTATCCCCCTCTTTGGTCCCCATTTTTGCATGATTTATTAGCCTATTGAGCTTCTGTTTTTGGACCTTGGTCCAAACTGAAAATGGACCTATTTTGACCCCCTATTCATGTTTCATTAAGGGTATATGGCTGTTTGGGACATCCTTTTTATACTTCATGTTATAGCTCTCTTGGTGCCCTTATTTTGCATAGCATTTTGAGCATACTTGTATCTGTTTTTGGGGTTTGTCATAAACTGTAATACATCATATTGTTGGCCCCTCTTAAATATTGTAGAAGGCCCCTTCCCTGTTTGGGGCCATCATTTGTGAGTTGCTTCATTACCCCTCTCTTGGCCCCCATTTTTGCATGCTAATTTAGTCCCATTTGTGATCACTGTTTGGCCATGCTTTGAACTGTAAACATGCTTTTTTTGGGGCTTCTTTGCTTCTGTCTTTACACTTCATGTACAAATTATGCATGCATTGCATACCTATAGGCCATTTCATGCACCAAAATTCATGTTTCGGGACTCGTTCCATGCATCGGGTATCATTTTGCCATGATTTGGGGCTGTTTTGCATCTCATTTTGCCTCTGAAAATTGCATGATCATATGCTATATTCCATGTTTTGCCATGTCTTGTTGGAGTGGCATTAAAATGCGTAGGTTCGGTTCTCGATGCCTTGCCGAGTTGTCTCATTTTCATCTTATGGCCTCTTATGTGAGTGTGGCTGAGGTCCACTCATGTTGGTGTAAGTCCATTATGCATTGTGTATGCCGTTTCATTCCATAGCATCGTGTATGCTAGGTCGTATGTTAGTGCATTGTGTATGCCATATTATCTCGTGCATCGTGTATGTCATTCCATAGCATTGCGCATGTTAGGTTGTATCTTAGTTGCATTTCATGCATATCATGCATATTCCATCGTGTTCGGGATAGGAGTTAGCGAACACGAATGCGTTCCGTAAGTACTCAGTGAGCAGCGTCTCAATTCCCGATCACCAATACTCCGGATTATCCATGAAGGAGTTAGGTTTTATTGTATGTATTTTCATATGCATTCATTTCATATTGAGTTGTGCAAATTCGACTTCTCGGCCATCATGCATCGATATCGTGATTGGTGTACGAGGATCGAGACATGCATACATCTGTGAAAATACATTGCCATGCCCATTTCTGCTCTCTGCGATAAAATGAAGAATCGACAACTTTTGAGCTTAGCACGCATTTCAAAACGGTGCAAGCAGAGGCTAATTGGGGCATCGTCATGGATTTTCGCACAAAGGCAACGAACATGCATCATTCATCACGGGAGGCGGAATCAAGGCAGTCCCTCGCTTGCATGCCAATTTTACAGCTTTCTTAGTTAATTTGTTAATTAATTAGGAATTTGTACATTATTTGGACTGTACTATTCTTTTATTCGGGACTGTATATTTATTTAGACCCTCTGTGCGAGGGCAAAATTGTAATAAATGTGGGTGAGTGTGATGTATGTTTTCCAATCCCACGTCTTTCTTCTCTTTTATTTACTTGCTTATGATGGTTAGATTAGGACATATTTCAATTAGCATACGGTATGATAGCATGTTTGCATTCATTCATCATCTTGCATGCAAGACTCGGCATCATACTAAGCTTTTGTATTTCAATTCCAAGTTGAATACATATTAGGTGTAGCATTCCATATGCCATGTTTAGAATAGCCGAGCACTTTATAGTTTGCATTTTGCATGTGTTGCATTAGGCATTTCTGTATACTTAGGATCATGCATGATTTCTAATATAGTTTATGTTTTGGCTTGGAGTACTCGGTGAGTTTTATGCTTTAGCATCCTTGCATGCGTGTGAGTGACTGCCATGATAGCATGCTTACCATGAGGCTAACTGCTTATGTGATATAACTGCTTGAATGCTTGTGGGTGAAGGTTGGGTTGTTTGGATTGGAACAATTCATCAAATGTTTGTTTTGAAGCCCACTAGACAGTGGCAAAATCATGTTTTCTAAGCCCACCCGAGGGTGGCAAAATCCGCATTTTAAGCCTACTTGCGAGTAGCAAATCATTTTCAAACAAACAAGCATGAAATGTTTTGTTCCAATTCAGGCGATCCAGTCTATACTTGTATGCTGTGCGCATCACATAGTAACCTAGGCTAATAACCGGAATAAGAACGCACAATGTTTTCAAAATCAGATATCATGGTTAGTAGAGGCCGGTCTTAGACTGGGCGAGCGGGGGTGCTCATAAAGTGACATTCCCCAATCGTACCCAAGTTCCCGAGCCGAGGCAACTTTGGTGATGACGGACACGTGGCCTTTGGCACCGAGTTAGGGTTTCCTAAATTTCCCATTAAAAAAAAAACATTTAGGTGGCAACTCTGTATCTGGCAAAGCAGTCCATGTTTGGCGCTTCTTTTCAAAAAAATCTGTTTTCAAAATCAATTTGCTGGATTTGGACTCTTTGGTTCAAGACTAAGAACCGTGACATTTGCGTCTTTTAACTGTAGTGACCCCAATATGAACGGAAAGGACTTAACCCTCCCGGGGCGTTCAGGGACGTCTACAAGTACCTCCCCCGTATTTGATTTCATCTGTGAAAGCTGTTAAATTGCTTAGAAAGGGGTGTAAAGGATATCTATGTTATGTATTGACTGTATCTACTGGTGATAATATTAAAATTGATGTGAACTGTGTTTCTATAGTCAGAGAATTCCCAGATGTATTTCTAGATGATCTGCCAGGGGATTTGATTGACAGGGAGATTGAATTCACCGTTGATGTGATTCCGGGAACGCAGCCGATATCTAAAGCTCCTTACAGAATGGCTCCAACTGAACTGAAGGAACTGAAAGTGCAACTGCAAGAACTGTTAGACAAGAAGTTTATCAGGCCTAGTACTTCACTGTGGGGCGGACCTATCTTATTTGTGAAAAAGAAAGACGACTCACTGAGACTTTGTATCGATTACCGCGAACTGAACAAGGTAACTGTGAAAAATAAATACCCATTGCCTCGTATTGATGACTTATTTGATCAGTTACATGGTGCTCAAGTGTTTTCTAAGATTGATCTCAGATCTGGATATCACCAACTGAAAGTTAAACTAGAAGACATTGATAAAATTGCTTTTCGAACGAGGTATGGACATTATGAATTTTTAGTTATGCCTTTTGGAGTTACCAATGCACCTGCTGCATTTATGGACCTCATGAACAGGATCTTTAAACCATACCTTGATGACTTTATTGTTGTATTCATTGATGACATTCTGATTTACTCTAAGACTAGAGATGGACATGGACATTATCTGAGGCTTGCCCTATAGACCCTAAGAGAACAGAAACTTTATGCTAAACTGTCTAAATGTGAATTTTGGCTTGACCATATTATGTTTTTGGGACATGTTATTAGCAAAGATGGGATTTCAGTTGATCCACAGAAAATTGAAGCTGTAGTGAACTGGCTTAGACCAACAAATGTGACAGAAGTCCGAAGCTTTTTGGGTTTGGTTGGCTATTACAGAAGGTTTGTCAAAGATTTCTCCAAAATTGCCTTACCGTTGACTCAGTTAACTCAGAAGGGGACATCATTTGACTGGACTGACCAAAGGGAATCAGCAGTTCAAGAGTTGAAAACTCGACTTGTATACTGTTCTTACCCTACCTTGAATCTGGATGGTTTTACCATTTTTAGTGATGCTTCTCATAAGGGTTTGGGATGTGTTTTAATGCAGAATGGGAGAGTAATTGCTTATGCTTCCTGACAACTGAGACCACATGAAAAGAACTACCCAACCCATGATTTGGAACTTGCTGCAGTAGTATTTGCATTGAAAATCTGGCGTCACTATCTGTATGGGGCGACATGTGAAGTTTATACTGACCATAAGAGTCTGAAATACTTCTTCACTTAGAAAGAATTGAACATGAGACGGCGGAGATGGTTAGAACTGATTAAAGACTATGACCTACAGATTTTGTATCATTCGGGAAAAGCCAACATCGTTGCCGATGCATTGAGTCGGAAATCGATTGGGAACTTAGCTTGTTTGCTTACCGGACAAAAAGAGTTGCTTTATGACCTTGAAAGATCTGAAATTGAAGTTGTTTTAAGAGAACAATGTGGCACAATGGCTGCTATTTCTGCTCAACCGGCACTGATTGAAGAAATTAAAGAGAAACAACAATTGGATGACTTCTTGAGGAAGATCATTGAAGAAAGGGAATCTAAGCGAGGCAGGGTTCAAATTTGAAAATAATGTACTGAAATTTCAAGAAAGACTGTGTGTATCGAATGATACTGAACTGAAAAGAAGAGTCTTGGAAGAGGGCCACAACTCGAAATTTTCTATCCATCCAGGAAATAAGAAAATGTACCAAGACTTGAAACTGAATTTCTGGTGGCCGGGTATGAAGAAAGAAATTGCTGACTTTGTATCAAAATGCCTTCATTGCCAACAAGTTAAAATTTGAACATCAACGACATCTTGAGCTTATTGCGTACTTACCAAATCTTTGAGTGGAAATGGGAACATATCACCATAGATTTTATTGTGGGATTGCCTCACTCCAGTAAAGGGACTCAATTTGGGTTATTGTTGATAGACTGACTAAATCTGCTCACTTCTTACCTGTTAAGACGATTTATAATGTGGACAAATTGGCTATACTCTATATTGATGAAATTGTTAGATTGCATGGAGTGCCTGTGTCCATTGTTTCTGACAGGGATTCGAAGTTTACATTAAGATTTTGGCAAAGCTTCTGACTGCATTGGAGTCTTGAACTAAAATTTGATGGCGCCTATCATCCTCGAACAGATGGTCGAGAGGACCATCAAACTCTAGAGGATTTCTTTGAGAATGTGTGTCCTCGATTTTCAGGGAAACTAGGAAAGCCATTTGCCATTGGCTGAATTCGCCTACAACAACAGCTATCGTTCAAGCATTGGTATGACGCCTTTCAAGGCATTGTATGGCAGAAAATGTAGATCTCCGATTTGCTGGGCAGAAGTTAGAGATGGGCCTTTGCTTGGGCAAGATCGATATATGTAAACGGCCGAGAAAGTGAAAGCGTCTGACGGTAGCGCACAAAACAGATAGAAAAGTTATGCAGATGTCAGAAGGCGAGACCGAGAATATGGAGTGGGTGATCATGTGTTTGTGAATGTGACAGATGAAAGGCGGACTTGTTTTGGAGTCAAAAGGCAAGTTAAGCGCCAAGATATGTTGGGCCGTATGAGATTATTGAGAAAATCAATCCGGTGGCGTATCAAGTTGCGTTTCCTCACGAAATGGAGCATATACTGCGTCTTCCACATTTCAATGTTAAGAGATTACTTCCGGGATCCTTTCTACGTGATAGAGCCTACTCATGTAGTGTTGAGTGATGACTACACTTACGAGGAACGGCCTATACAGATTGTAAACAGACGGATCAAGAAGTTGAGAAACAAACAGATCCCATTAGTGAAAGTTGACTGGCAAAACCACGGTGGCGTGTATGCCACTTGGGAAAGGGAAGATGACATGGCTAAAAGATATCCTACACTGTTTCCACCGAACCCTGTTTTCTTCCAGAATGAAGGTAACTCGAGTTTAGAGGACTAAACTCTTTTTAAAGAGGGGAGACTGTAATAACCCTCACCACTGATTACTGATTAATTGCCAATTACTGCTAAACTGAGAATGATTATAATTGATAATTGAATTGATTGAAATACTGAACCGACTGATTGACTGTATCTGTTTAAATGCATTCTATTTGTTGATCGTTTGATTATCTGTTCATATCTTTGTGTTTAAATTGCAAATTGAAGGCCTTATCGGCGGCCAAATTTGAAATCGATTGATGTTTTATGATCATCATAATTTATGTGATTTTATGACATATTTATCTAAAATGTGATTTGGTATGATTAAATTAGATTAAAATAAGCTAATTTCAAAAGTTGGCCTTAATTACCAAACTACCCCTTAGTGGACCACTATGCCAAACATTGAGAGACCCAATCTTGCATTGTACAAGACATTTCCTCAGCCATATTTGAGAGTTCTAGCCGACCATAGTGAGAGAAAGACATAGAAGATTGTTTCATCTCAACATTACTTGGTGATCTTGAAGAAATTAAAGTGTAGATTGTCAATTGAGCTTCTAGACTTGTATTTGAAGACCTAAGGTAGATCATTGACCCTCTTCATTGTGTGTCTGAGTTTATTCTTGCATGATTCATGTCAAATTGTAGAGCTAAGGTATGATTTAGTTCTAGCATGTTGAATTGAAGCTCATCCCATGCATGCATGTGTATATTGAAGAGTTTTGAGTTGTTTTCATGGCAAAGGTTACATGCATGTTCATGTTTGTATTATAGGCCATGATTCCATCATGTTTTGGAAAGAATTGGCTCATTAGAGCATGTTTTGAAGCTTGCAAATTGTTTAAAGTTCATGCATGTTGCATGTTCAATCTTGTTCATGAAGATTTGGTTTGAAATTGAGTTCAATTGAACTACCCTTGGGCTTGATTTTACAAATTGATCTTTGTAACATGTGTTTGAAGTGTTTTTCCAAAAAATGGGCCCAAGAGGATCGAATTTGGTGTTTGAAAACATGATTTTGAACTTGGAGCTCAAATCTGGGTTTTCCAGATTTTGGTCTTCATTTCGGCGGAAATTCGAGCTCCCAATACTTTGCCTTTGTTCATCGATGCTTCGGCGGAGAATGCACACTCGAGCAGAGGATTGGGTGACAGGCTCGAGCGGGCATCGGCGTAATTTCACCTATCGACTTTTTGGTCCACTTTCGGCGGGTAAGTTGACACTTTCGGCGGGGACCTTTGTTTGCTTGTCGCTCGGCGGGGTAACTTGCACTCAGCGGGACTCTGTTTCACGAAAATTGCGAAAATATTTTACGGTGCATCTTTACATCCTCTTTCCATCCTAGGCATTCCTAGGGCATATTTAAAACATCTTAATGAGGATATAGATGTAGAACACACGAGGCAAATTAGGGATTAAGTTATCATCTTTTCCAAGCTGTAGCTTAGTGTGTGTTCAATCGTAAAGCTTGTGTAGGGTTGGCTTCCGAGGAGACGCTCTAGTTTACTGTAGCCTAGAACTCTGTGAGTAACAATTGTGTAAAGATATGTTCCAAATGATTATCTTTTGAATACTGAACTGTACTATTTTCTGAACTATTACTATTAACTGAACGAATGTATGTCCTATATTCTGAACTGTATTGTGGCATCCTTAGCAACTACTGTTACTGTTACAGAGATCTCTGTCGGTTCTCTCATTGGAACCACTCTCATTTCTTGATTGATGGCCATCATTTCTTTAGGTCTTTTAAGACCTCATTTCTTGTTATGCTAATGGATGTACCACATATATTTGATTTCTTGTCTTGAACAAGCGATATACTGATTGAAATGAACTGTTTTCATTACTGTAAGGACATTCATTCTAAACCCCTTTACGCTTTATGTTATTCATTGGGCTTTAGCTCACTGCTCATATATATATGTAGGTGAACAGGCACCAGACTGGAGCTAGGAGCATCGGGGTAGGCTCCCAGTTTTGTCTAGCCAACCACTGTGCCTCATTGCGAGGTTCCGAGCCTGTCTAGCTAAGGCTATGGGATGTTTTAGTTTTTGCCCTTACATTTGTTTTTGTAGTATTTGTATAAATTTATTCTTGTCTTGTCTATGGGGATTAGGCCCCTGTTTTGTATGATTGTAAATATTGTGCATACTGTTCTGTACTGTATATGTGTATATGCATGAAAAATCTTTTTGCATACAGACCGTCACAGCTCATTGGACATTGTTTATTTACTGTATTGGCTTCCGCCATGCCCTACTACTGTTATCTTGTATTCTTCATTAGCGGCCTTGGTAATCACGGATTCTTGGCGATTCTGATGCTAAACCCATAAAGGCGGGTTTGAAATTTGTGATAGTGAACCCCATCTGATTGAAGAACATTTTTATAGTTGTAAGTTCAACTTTGGTTTCCATAAGCACAATAATATTAGGTTTGTGGATTTGGACTAACTCTCTCAAGTTCCTCTTGAATCTCTTGTTGTCTGCCCCTCTACAGTTCCAAACTAACAAATCCATGGAAGGTATATTATGAGAGGGTAACGGTTCTTGATCATTTAGCTTCAGGTAACCCTTTATGGCTTGAAGGTTCGCTTCCATAGACTTTTGAGGGTTCATTAAGATGTAATGGCACATCTGGGTTGTATCCATTAGTCGCCACGGTTGGATTCTGACTTTGTTCCTTCGTTCCACCATTCGGAGGTAATGAGGTGAAACACTTCTTTGCCTGGTTTTAAGCACACTAGCACTATGTTCTCGGTCATGGTGTGCATCTCCATAGGGTAATTCTCTCATTCCTCTTTCTATACTTATCTGGAGGTTCTCTTATATTGGGTTCAGTGAGTCTCTCTATAGATTAGGTGAGATGGAGTGGTTGAAGCAGGCGTTGATCTGGCTAGGAGCCTGGTTGCCCTCAACCACTGGCAGGGAAGTAGGCTCTTGCTCTGAAAGGTTCTGATGAATTGATGTCTCACCTACCCCCCGCTTTGTTCCTTAATCTAGAATCTCCATGTGAGTATCATTTTTCTTGCCCAGTCTAATCTCGTCTAGTTTCTTCGCTTTAGCTATCTCAGAGTTGTTAGACTCCTTCTTCCTTTCATATGGTCTAGCTCTATAATTAAAGCCTCATTCCAGTTAGGCTTTCCCTCTTCGGCCCGTTTCATTCCTTGCTTGGGCTTTGATATCATTAGGGTCTTCTCCTCCTTATTGTAGTGTTTCAAATCTATTCCTTTGTTGAGTGTTGTCGTTTCTTGGGCTTGGGCTCTTGGTTTCCTATTAGACTTGGTTATTGTCATCCACAACCTAAATTTGGTTGGGCTAGGATCAATGATGTGTGATGCCTCATGCTATTCTTCATTCCCAGCGGCACCTGGTCCTTGTAGAGTTGTCTCCTACAAGGTTCTATCATCTTGACTTTCCTCGGTGTCCAACCTTGCCACAAAGCAGAATAAGTGCAAATGTTCATATTCAACGTTGTAGATATATTTACCTATCGCGACTTGGGAGATTAGCGGCTTCGGAGGTCCATTTCAACGCAGACCCGAGCGTACTGTCCTCTTGTTGCCTTGGCTATATTGATGTCAATCTTCAGTGGAGTCCCCAATACCTTCACAATGTGGAATAGGACTTTCTCATTATAGTATTCGATGGGTAGATTAGGAAATCGCACCCACATGGCTGTAGTATCCTCTTTAGCCTCATTAGATTTGAAATCTTGTTGCCATCTTCGAATAGTGACATAGTGATCCATGGCTACCTAGGGTCCACCTGTGAACACCTTAGTATAATCTTCCATCATATCAAATTTCACTATAAAGAAACCATGGCCAATATCTAGGGCTTCGAAGTCACCTTGCAAACCCTAAATTTTGGTGACTTTGGCCATAAACAACTTATATCCTATAGTTTTCTCGAATAATCTGACTATCAAACATTTTCCCCATGGTTCTCTAACTTTCTTCAACAGCTTGTTGGGATTTTAACCTAAGGGATGCCATTTTTCTCCTCCTTTATATCCGCATCCTCTTTCTCAGTTAGGACAATGCAGCTTGCTTCGCCCTCATCAAAGGACAGCTCATCTACATCGCAGTCAAAATTCTTTTCATGAACAGTTTTATTGAACCGTGAACACATAAGGGTTTGCTCGAATGATTTTAAGTTACTTTTCAAATTAAGCAAGAATATATAATCTCTAACCTAGCTCATATAAAATAAAGCAGATGGGTTTGCAGTATTCAAAAATTTAACTAAATCTTCGTTTGGGAAGAGCTAATAGCATGGCTTTTTGACTATTTTAGCCTGACTTTTTTTTTGCCTCGTTTGGTTTTTTGTTTTTGGCTTTTTTAACTTTTGTGAGAGAAAGTGCAATGATTATGGTTTGAATGAGACATTTTATCTTATTGACTTAGGTAACCAATTTTGTCTTTTGTGCTTTTTTAAGCAAAAAGTCAAAATCAAACATCGCTTAAATTAAACGTTTAAATGCCATTAATACAATAATTTTATTACTAATTAATAACAAATACACATTCTAAGAGTAGTTTAAAATATGGATTATCTTATATAGTTTTGAAATTACATTATGTTCCATCAAATTTCTAATCGCCTAACAAATTGTGATGACTAGGTATGTTATCCGTCTCATTTCTCTTTGTTTACATTGGGTTTGCCCTTGTTAGAGTGACGAGTTTAACTTGGAACCTTGTTAACCGTTTGGGTTTGTTGTGTTTGGGAGCCTTTCTCAAAATTCTTGTTGTTGTTTATCTGGTGTTGAGTTTCATTTGTTTCGGGAGGCTTAAAGTTGAATCCGGGAGTTTTGCATTTGAGTTGGAAAATTTTACGGTTGAGGTTGAAATTTGCCTTAGGCTGCATGTCTTGAGGATAGGGCCCTGCGTCTTGGAGGTGGCGCCGCGTCTGGAAACAGGTCTGGGCTTGCTTACTGCATTATATGTAGGTGCGGGAGGAGGTGCGAAATGGGAGAGCCGCACGTGCAGGAATGAGGGTTGCATGTGCGGGAGGCACGCTTCGCATGTGCGGGGGTAAGTGCCGCACGTGTATGATGGGCCTGGGTCCGAAAACTCTGTTTTCTTTCTTTCTTTTGGACTATGTATATCACTTTTGAAACATATCCTTCTCACTCTAAAATCATTTTGCTCCTCCTTTTCTCTAAAAACCTCCACCAAAACACCAAAAACTCTTAATTTCTTACAATCTATTGGGGTTTTGATCCATCATCCTTCACAAACTTTGGAGAGCTAAGTGAGGGCTTCGTTGTGTGTGGTGAAGATCGTGTTTCAACACCATTGATTTTAAGGGTTTTATCTCATTTTCTTCTCCAAACTTGAGATAGGGGATTTCTTAGAGTCATATGTATATTTTTGCAAGATTTTGATTAAATTTTCGGTGTTTTTCTCGTGAATCTTGAAACTTGATGTTTGGCTCAACAATGTGGATAGTGTGGGAGTAGATTTGCTTTCATGTCTCTTTTGGAATAATTCCTTGAGGGCTTGAACTAAGTTGACTGAAGAAGAGTTGTTTTTTAGAAATTATATGAAGTGATTTGTGTGTGTATGTGTGTTATTGTGGTGAGAAAACCTAAAATTTGGGAGTTTTCAAAATGTGTTGAGAATACATGGTTGATATTGTCTAAATACTATTTTGTGTGCCAAAAGAGTAAGAATGGTGAAATTTCTTATATATATATATAATGATGGGTTTCATGAAAAAGGAAAAAAGAAAAAAAAAGAAAATGTGTTGATATTGGAAGTTGTTGTTCAATGTTGTTTTAGTCTTAAAATGACTAATGTGTTGAGAATAAGAGAAATGTGGAAACATTGTTATTTTTGATGAACTTGGTTAGATAGATGGTTCTCTTGTGAAATCACCTTGGAAATGAGGAAATTGGTGATATGGATCTTCATGGTTAAATCATGAGAAAGAATTGTTAATGGAAGGGATATGACATTGCATTGATGTTGTTGCATTTTCATCTCAATTCATTTAATTGTACTAAATTTCGATTATTGGATTTGAAAACTTTTGCATTGAGAAAAACATGTTATGAAATAAGTTTTCATGCAATTGTTTTGGGGTAAATACGTTGGTAAGTCCGGATAGGAGGTGTAGATGAAATTGATTAAGTTGGCCTGAGTATTCAGGGTGAAAGACCAAAAATACGCGCGGTTGAGGTACTATTTCCCTTTCGGTTAGTAACCGGTAAAGTGGGTTTTTGGTAATGCTAGTTATGTCTACTTGCAGACACCAACCTAGGAATTACCTGAGTCGTATTTACCGTTCCATCGAATGAAATGGATTAAATTTTGAAATGTTGGGATTTTAATTTGTCATTGAGCATAATGGTTTTGAAGGGTGAAAAATGTGATTTTTACTCAAGAAAACATAGCATGACATGTGCATTTCATTTTGCGAAATTTGTATAAAATGTATATACTTTGTTAAGAATTCTCTACTGGGCTTTATGCTCACTCTTATGGGATTTTGGTACAGGAAAAGACGCGGTGAATCTGCCAAATTAGGGCGTGGATGCATGTATTGAGACCACGAGGCTCTATTTTTTTGTGACCATATTTTTTGTAAGCTAAGGGCTATGTATGTATGGGTTCGAGAAACCATCTTTTGTGCAATCGGGCTTAAGGCTTGGAATTTGTAAGTCCCTTGAGGGCATTTATTTATTTTTGATTGAATGTTCTACATGTTGTAGATTCATGTACTAGAATTCATTGAATGTATAACTGCATGTGAGATTATTTTGTATAAACATTGAGATCATGTAATGGAATGTGTTGGGGATGGTTCCAGTACTTCTTAAGAGTCTTGATTATTATTATATCCATTGTATTTTTTTTGGGGCGTTACAACTGAACCATTTTATTAATAAATTAATTAACAGTTTTTAATGATATAAGAAATATATTTCAATTAACAATTTATATAATATTATTATTGTATAAAATAGTAGTTAGGAATTTTATTTTATTTTTATTAACTCTGTTAAATAAAAAATTCTAACAATAAAGTATTTGTAATTTCAAAACTATATCAGACAAATATAATATGTATTTTAAACAAATCTTAATAAGTGTATTTCAATTTAACCAAGAAATAAAGAAAAAAAAGGGGATAGGATGATTAATTTTCTTATTTAAATATAATTATTAAATAATTTTAATAAATACAAATAGTAAATTACAAAATACCTAATACAAAACAGTGATAAAAAATTAGGGAAAATTCAAAAAAAAAAAAACTCAAAATTTAACCATTGTAAAAAAATAAATTCTGAAAATTTTATTTTGTTAATTTAAACTTAATTTTTTTAATTTAATTTTAATTTAATCTATCTACATATTTTATCTACATATTTTTAAGTAAACTTGTCTAAAAAAAAAATTATTTTAGTCAATAAATTTTATTTAATGAAAACAAACAGATAATTTAAATTAAAAATAAATAAAAAAATTAACATTTAAATTGACAAAAAAAAATTATGATTTATTTTATTACAAAAATCAAACCTTAACATTTTTTTAAAATTTTTTTTTGTAACTTCTCTTTAAAAAAAAAATTTATTATCAAATTATTATTTCTTAAATTTCAATTTTTTTTTCTCCATTTCTTTTCACAAATCTAATTAGATTTTCTAAGTGACCTAGGATTTGTTAACCTAGGATTTTGATTTAAAAAAAGTGCAAGGCCAATCAAATAAATTGATAGTCGAAAGTTGCTAAAATCTCAGTGCAATACAGATTTTGATTTTGATTTTGAGTTTGAACTTGAATTGTTTCCTCTTTTTGTTCGTCAATCAACAAATAAGCTGCAGCAGAATCATCAACTTCACTGAAAAAATCATCACATCGAGACGTGAAGAAGCACAGCAAGTATGAAGAAGGAAATGAGAATGGAAGTGTTCTTCAATTCGCACCATTCAAGTGCTGTTGACGAGGAATTCTGGCATAGACTATCTTCATTGAAGCTCAATCTCTTTGGAATTGACGATTCCCCTATTTCCATTACCGGTATCTATCTATATCTATGCTTCTTTATTTCCTCTCCTAATTTAAATTTTTTTCTTTTTTAATTTTCAATATTCTTCTATTATGGTTTGATTGTATGAAGTAATTATTGGAAATTCTCAGTTATAGTATGGATTGGCATTTTGTTAGTAATTTGTTGAGTTGAGTGTTGAGTATGGCATTTTCATTACCAATTTCTTTGAATTCTTGTCTTCTTTTGTTGAAGTTGAAATAGCTAGAAAAGTATTTGTTTGGGTGAGTTTTCATAACTTGTGTGTTTATGAATTTTTTTTTTTTTTTTTTTTTTTTTAAATTAGAAAGTAGTTTGAGACAACCACCCCCCCCCTCTTCAACTTAGGATATTGGGATATATATCCAAAAGTTAAATATGGATACGGGGACATGATATGCCGCATATATATTGCATGCATACCATATAATATTTTTAGATAAGATATTGTAAATTATATAGAAATATACTTAAAATTATATAGGTTTAAAGAGAATATGGAATTTCCATTGCTCATCCATGTGACAGGCTATAAATGTTTCTTTCCGAATCTTCTTCTTCTGCAAATATCGTAAAAATTAGAAATCAAGAGTCTGAATTGGGTTGGGATGTCAAACACATATCCTACACCCTTACGTTGTCATGTCCGGTGGACACGAGTACTTTGGAAATAGAAGGATCCATGTAACAACCTAGGAGGCTGGAAGCTAGTCATAAATTAGTCTTAGACCTTCATGGAAAATTTGATCAACATAAATTTATGTTTACATTAAATTGACCTATAAATAAATAAATGCAAATCATTTGTTTTTGATGGGTGACTTTATGTACCTGAAAGTGAAGTGATCTTGTGGCAGGGTTTCTATGCACATTGTTCACATTCTCAACTATCAAATCCTTTCTCTTCGTGCTGAATCGTTGCCACCTGAACCATGTGTTCAATCGTCAATAACAAGAAGCTGTGGTGACAGGAACAAATGCTCTGTCCCTGGCATTCTATACAACACAAATACATTGGAGGGTTTTCAAGCCCTCGATAAACAGAGCTTGCTAAAGGCAGAAGCAAGGAAGGTATTTTATTCAGATAGGCTTTATTCTTGATTTATACTTGAATTTCCTTTTGTCTAAGCATCATTGGGGTGAGTTTGTAAAATTGGTCAACAAGTATTTCAGTTCCACAGCCTTTAAGTAGATTTACAAGTGGTGCTGGGCCATGGCTCAGGTGGAGGGGCTTGGGATGGTCTTAGGTTCGAATCTTGCCAAGCTCCCCCACCATCCCAAGCAGGAAAACAGAAAAAAATGGGTGTGGTAATTAGGGGTGTTCACAGACCAGTATGGTTCGGTTTTGGGGTGAGCCAAGAACCAAACTAGTCCTTGGGATTCCAGAAATTAACCATACTGAAACGTGAAACTTTTGGAACTGGACCAGAAACAAACCGCAAAAGTGGTTTGGTTCTGAATTCGATTCCACAATTTAAGGCTAGAAAATTAATTCCTATATCCAGAATATCAAGTTTAATGAAAAAATGATTCTACCTATATATATATTTCAAAACATTAACAAGCATACTTCAAAATCTTAGAATATTCTCCGAACCAACTTTGTAAGACATGTAAAGAACTGAAAATTCTTATATTATATACTAATTATTTAAAAAATACAATTTTATTAGAATTAGGAACAATTCCGGTTCTTTAGAGTCTTACTCCATGAACAGAACTGTTAGCAATAGTCCTTAATTTCTTTGAACCGAAATCTAACCATCCTTCCAAAAAACCAAACCAAACTGTATGATTTTGATTAGTCCAGTCCGGTCCATCAGTCTTTCTGAACACCCTTACTTGTAATCTTGGAAAAACAGGTTGGCTGAAATGTAAATATGCTTCTCATGTTAAAAGTATATATCTCATTGAATATCAGATTTGGGAGGACATTCATTCTGGAAAGGCTGAGGAGGACAGTACAATACTTTCAAAGTTCCTTCCTATATCATTTGCAGACCTTAAAAAGTGGACCTTTCATTACTGGTTTGCTTTCCCTTCTCTGTCGCTTGGTCCTCCTGCAACCTTGGTTGATTTGAGGCCAGCTTCCCAGTGCCTCAGCCTAGAGGAGGTGAGGCAAATGTTAGTATTCTTTGTAAGTACTGTATTTAACTTTTCATATCAATTTTTGACACCAAGGTTATTGTTGTGGGGTATAGGTTGAATCGGTATCAACAACGTGTAATGAGTGGTGTAGCTCAAAGGCAACAGCAGGTAAAATGTCTTGAGTTATTAATGCTCATACCTTATTTGTCTGCAGATTGTTTTGTTTGCACTTTAGGTGGAGAACCTAATCCATATGAGATTGCCATGGATGTGCCATGTTTTTGGGTCTGCTTTGATACAAATTCACATGCTACTATCAAGCATCTGAAGGACTGGGATTCCTGCCAACATGCTTCCCATAAGGTATGCCCTCATACTTCACATTTTTGTAAACTTATACTAGTTTTGCTAATTGAAATGAATGAGACAGTTTGGGCCTGTTTGAAGCAGTTTTTCTCAAGTTGAAAGTTGATAATCAGAAAGTTGAATTTAAAGAACCCTCCCCAGCTTTCACATTATCACCTTTTTAAGTTTATTAAAGCTATTTCTACCTCATATGTTATAAGCAGAAACTACACCAAACACTCTGCACAAATTCCCAAATTAGAAAAGCTATAAGCAGTTTCAATAAGCTGCACCAAATATGGTCTTTGTTTAATTCCTCAATGGTTTGAGTCCTGTTAAACATTATGTTGAAGTTTTAGATGTCACTTCCACAAAGCTAAGTTAAATGTTGCTGGCAGTTTCTATTTGGCTTTTACGACCCATGTCATCTTCCAGTAATCCTGGTTGGCCTCTTTGCAACTTCGTTGCATTTATTTATTCAAGATGGAACCTAGAAAGTTCACTTGTTGTGCTATCATGAGAATCGTGATTTTTGCTGATCTGGGCTTGTCCTTGTTGCTGAAACCTTAATATCAGTTTCACAAGGTAGGCGGCAGAATTTGGGTAACAGCTCTCTTCTAATTAGAATTTTCTCTTTTTACAGTTGAAATTGTTTTCTGCACTGGCTTTCCTGACACAAACACTATTTGTTTAGGATGGAAAGATAGCCTCCATATTCCTAATGCCGTGGGATGGGAACTTAACAGAGGGAAGAAGTTATTAAGATGTATTAGCCTAGCTAAATCCATGGATCCGACTAGGTATGTATTGAGATTGTCACTTCATAGTCCATAAGGGCATTATTCCATTGCATCCTTTAACATTTAAAGCTACAGTGTTGGCAGCTTAGCAATATTGGCTGTGGATTTAAATTTAAAATTAATGAGATGGCGCGCTTTGCCATCTATGGACTTAAACACCTTCTCTGCTACTAAGTGTCTTCTCTTAGGGGCCTGTACACTTAGATGCCAGGTTAGAGAAGCTTATGGTGAGTGCATGCGATTTTATGATAAAATTCTTTTATTCTACTGCTTGGGTTATGAAAAATTATTTGCAACTGCAAGCTTGGGGCGTCCGGAAACAGTGTTATTAAAGGCGTGCCTAGACGTGCGCCTAAGCCCAAGTCTCATCCAAGCCTAAGGTTTGTGCCTTGTAGTGTTCGGGCCAGGCGACTTGATAAGGTGCGCCTAGGCCCAAGTCCCATCAGGCCCAAGGCTTGCGCCTTGTAGTGTTCGAGCTTGGCGGCTGTGACAAGGTGCTTGACTGGCTCAAGGCTTGCATCTTGAGGGTTTTTTTTATTGTTGCTTTAATTGGTTTTGTTTAAAATTTGGCCATTGATTTAATATGGTGCAGTTATAGAAGATCCTACTCTTATTACAGCTGCCAATACATTGGGCATTCAACCTAAATCAATGATAGAAGAATAATTAGCCCTAATTCCTAATCTCCAAAAAACACTAAATATTTAACATTTCATTTTGTTTATGTTGAACCCTAAATTATTTACTCATATTAAATCATATATTTTTTTCCGTACAATGTGTGCCTCACTTCGGTGAAGCTTGCGCCTCGCCTTGCGCTTTGAGCCTAGGCCCTAGGAGACCTTGGCATCTCGGTGCGCCTATTGCCTTTATAACACTGTTCAGAAAATGACACTACTTGACAGTGGCAGGGTGGCTATGTCTAATCTGTTGAGGCAATCCCTATATACTTTGGGTGACTGCCTTAATGGTGGCGAGTTTAAAGCCACAGCAGCAGTTAAAAGTCTCGAGAAAATCTTTCCGGCTGTGGTAAATAATTTTATCCCTTACATAACTTGTCAACCTAATTTAACTTGAGAAAATTGATTCCCTTAAACTATCCCTATGTGTTGGTTTTATTCTCAGGAAGCTGAAGGTGTTGTGATGGCTATTTCGATGCCCGGGCATCCGGTGCCTAGCCATGAAGAAAATATTGTGCTTGAGGATTGCAAACACCTACACAATTTAATTGATTGTCATGATGCAGTTTTCTTATTGACTGATACAAGGGAAAGTCGATGGCTCCCAACTCTTCTTTGTGCCAATGCTAACAAGGTCAATGTCCTTCTATGAAGCATTGACACTTTGAAATAGGTGTTGTAGCTATGTCAAACATGGACACGTATAGGACATGCCATGTAGTGTCTATTTTTAAATTTAAATTTAAATTTATTGCAAGGGACAAGCGACATGCTTCAGGATACAACATGATCTTATTTTAATTTTTCAAAATGAATTTTGAGGATCATATTATAATATTTGAAAACATGAGGGTTGAATTTGAAAAAAAAAAAGAATTCATAGCAAACCTCAACACCACAGCAGATCTAACCGTAGTTGTGAAGTTGAGAGTTGACTTCCAACGATTCCTGGAGCCAAATGCAACACAGATCTAGTCTCTAGCTAATTTAGATATAGTTTTTTTCAAAAATATGTTAAATTAATGTAAGTTTTCATTAATTTTAATAGTTTATAGATGTAATATTTATATAAAAATATTTTTTTGCTGTCTCCCCACCACGTCTGTCTGTCTCTGTCCTTATTTTTTTGAAATCATAGTGTCCGTGTCCGTGCTTCCTAGATGTCCTTTATGCCATTGATAAAAATTGAGATTTTTTTTGTCAACTTTGGCATCAAATTCTTCAATAAAATTTGGACCACATCTTTCTTAGTGTTCCTAACTCCTAATAGTTCATTTATTCAATCATGTTCTATCTTCAGATTACTGTAACTGCAGCTTTGGCGTTCAACAGCTCCTTGGTTATGCATCATGGTGCCGGTCCTCTCAGAAGTACTCACGACTTTAAAGCCGATGTTGTGAATACTTTATCTTCTGAAATCAGAAACTTCTCAGAGACAGAGAGAATAGATTGGGTCGTTACTTCTGCAATGATGTGGTTGCCCCTATTGATGTAATATTTGTAACTGCAATTGTGTGATATTAAAGTTTTCTGCGTGCATATTAATCACTGCACTGACTACTCATTCTTTTGCAGTCAACTGCCAACTGCACTTTGGATCAACAATGCGATTCGTGGCCAGGGCTTGCTCCCATTGCTTCAGCCCTTGCAGTAGAACTTTTAGTAGGGATTCTGCATCACCCTCATGGGTAACTCCTAAAAAACTATGTTAACAAAGCTCAGTTATTTGCTGATTTTCTTGAGTTTGAGAAAACTAGTAGATAGAAAAGTCGACAGCAAATACTCTCTTGGTAGCTTTTAACTGTTTTAGGATAAAGTTGTTAACAAAGTTGATGCCTTTGACAAATGTTTAAAAAGTTGTCTTTTGTTGTTGGGAAAGTTCATGTGGGGTTTGGAATTTGTTTTTGTCTTAAAGTGATTTTTTTTTTTTGGTGTAAAATTTCTTGTTTGGTCTATTGACTTTTTTTTTTAGTAACGGGAATCTGTTTTAGCATATTTGGTGGTGCAACTTTTGCTTATAATTTATGGGGTGGAAATAACTTTCAAAATTTGGGGAAAAAATTGATTATCTAACAGCTGAGTGGGGTACTTTTATCTTATGTTTTTTTATTATTAACTTTTTAGTTTGAGAAAAACTGCACAAAACAGGCCCAAATCTAATATAAGTTTCCTTCAAATTTTGGTCTACATTGTCATTACTGCCCTACAGGTAGTGCCAAAGCTGAGTTTGCCAACTCTACTCATAATGAAAGCACTGAACAACCTCTTGGTATTTTACCCCATCAAATTAGAGGATCGCTCTCACAGTTTTCTCAGATGACTCTCATTGGTCACTCCTCAAAAACCTGCTCTGCTTGTTGCTGCACTGTAAGTTTCTAGCATTACGAAATTGTAATGGTTTTTTGAAATTTTTTATTATTATATTTTTGAATTTCGTACTGTCCAGGTGGTATCAGAATATTGGGAAAGAAAGATGGATTTTGTCCTTCAAGCCATTAATCATCCCACCTATCTTGAAGATCTCACTGGACTAACGGAGCTCATGAAGTCAGCGAGCTCTTTTGAGCTGGACTGGGATGATGAGATGGACGACAATGACAACAATGATGATGATTGTGTTGAAATCTGAAGGTATGTTTCTAATTTCTTTAATTTAGTATGTTGCAATACACTTGCCAATTTTACAGAAATTAAAGCATGAAAGCAATCAAAATTCACTTTCTTGATTAGTTTCACCTTCAATATAGAGTTTCTTCTTGGACCTTTATGATTGATTGAACCAATAATTGTTATTCAGGGCATTCTATTGTCTAAGTTAATATAATCATCAAAATAATCGAGAGATGAAACTACTAATTTCCTTTAATCTAGAAAACATTTATAAACATTATTAATCTAGTAAACAAACATTAATAAAACTCATCAAGGACTCATTTGATTAAAAAAAAAAACTTCGTTTAGCGTCTTTCATTGCTAAAAAATTCTAACAATTAACAAATTTTACTAAATTCTTGTACCCAAAAAAAAAAAAAAAAAAGCTGTTCTTGTTTTGGAAATGAGTTTTCATTCTTCCTGTTTTCCCTCACGCCTTTTGGTGCGTCATCCATCACGAATCACCTCTTCTGACTAACATCTCCAGCCCCACTTCCACCATTGATAACCACTTGTGGTCATTACCTCGGTAATCACCCGTCTGTCCGTTGGCAACAACCTTCACCCCACTTCCACTGACAACTCCCTCCGGCCATTCACTGTCACTTATTTTAAAATACATGTGTGCCAATTGTGTTTTTATTTTCTTTTAACAAAAAGCATAAACACATTTAATGTTTTCTGTAAACAATAAAATAAATTATAGCGTTATTAAATGACACCTAAATAAGTTTGTATTTTTCCAAAAATAAAAATAAAACAAAAACAAAGCAATCCAGGGCAACGTAATAGCTTTAAAAACTACATGAAATACCTTGGTCCATGGCCACAAACCACAGTGCAAGATATTCTAATTTTAGGCATGGTTGGGCAGCCTAATACAGGTTGGCAAGCTATGCTCTTTCTCTGATTCTGACTTTGAAATTTAAATGTTGAATAAAAAATGGACTAGTTTCATTTGCCCTAAAGTCATAGTGACTTATTAATCTGATAGATTATACAAGTATAAATTACAAATACACTTCCTGAGATTTAATTAAAATACGAATCGCCTCTATGGTTTTGAAATTACATTCCACCTGAGGTTTGTAATTTCATAATAAATACGTAATTTTATTAATAAATCATCAAGTCAATTAGTTTTTAATGATATTAAAATATATTTCAATTAATAATTTAGGTAATTTTATTATTGTATAGGAGAGCAAGTATGAATTTCATTTTGTAATTATTTCTATTAAATAAAAAATTCTAATAAGGAGTATTTGTAATTTTTCAAACTATAGAGAGTAATTTGTATTTTAAGCAAACCTCGGGGGTGTATTTGTAATTTACCTGATTATACAATGCTTTGCATCTATGCTATCCCTCTTATCTCGCTATTTGGACATTGATGGTCCCTTTTACTCGCCTTTCTATTATGATATGATGCACGTTCTCACTTTACCATCTATAAAAATATTAGAAATTTATGTAGTAGTCTTGATCGAAGTATCATCTTGACATATGTACATTGTGTTTTTTTAAGTCAATGGGATCACGCAAAAGGGATGAATTGGATTGATAGTCTCTTACTTCAGTCTACCAAAATGAATCAGGTAAGTTACGCCCATCCTGTTAGTAGTGTTCTTATTAATCCCGAATCACCATCCTCAACAAATTTAGATATTTTTACGGTTATACTATGGAATTACTTGTAAAGTAAATTTTACATTAGTCCACATAGAATAAGTAATTTAACTAATTTTGCAAACGAAAATAGGATAATAGAGCCTTCTATGTGGCATTGAAAAAATGAATCACTTTTTATAATCTAAACTCTTCAATCTTTTCTCTGTTGGTTGTAGAGAATAGTGAATAATAATTCAAAAATGTAATAACTCATGAGAACCTTCAAGTGAGGTTTCTTTAAAGCAGAAAAATAGCAATTATCCAGACAAGACTAGGAAGGGAAGTCCACCATCACCACCTCAAAGTCACCTTCCCAAAGGTGGAGAGGTAAGTGGGGTCTGCACTTTTAGTATCAAATAAAAAGGTTTCAATCAAATTCTCAAAATCATCATATACCTATATGGGGAATTCTATATATATATAAATTATTTATTTTTTTGAATGTAAATATGATCATGTCATGTGATTATGATTATGATTATCAGATCTATCTAATTTTTTTGCATGTACAATCTACAAAAGGGTCTAAAAAATGAATGAAACAAATCATCGGTAAAAAATACCATGAAAGGCTCATGGGTTGGGATTGAATGTCCATTTCACAAGTAGATCGGAGATAATCCAATATATACGATTAAGTCATGTGATTATGGATGTTGATATATATATATATATATCCGATTAATCATGGTAGACTCACGGTTTTGATTTCAACGCGTCCAATTTGCAAGTAGGCCGGAGATATTCCAGACTCTATATATATTATTATTAAGTTAAATGTGACTGTGAATGTTAGAAATGGGTTGACTTTTTGACTTTTTGAGCTATTTTAGCCTGGGTTAAAAAGCTTGGTTTGGGAAAGAGTTTTTGATTTTTTGATTTTTTGTGAGAGAAGTGTAATGATTATGGGTTGGATGTAATGTTTTTGTTTTTGTGACTAAAATAGCTTATTTTGTCTTTGTGGCTAAAATAGTCACAAATCAACTTAAGCAGACTTATATATATTCAATAAAATCAAATCATGTATCCAATTTGGTAATGAAGTTGTTGGTTGTGGACATTTAAGTCCTCATCTCTCATAATCAATCAAACTCAGCTAGACTTTGTTTAGTGGTGTCACCATTTGAGTTCCATTTTCATTATATATCCCGTGTTACAGCTCACACTATGTTAGTAGATTTATTTTATTTTATATTTTATATTTTTTTGGGTTAGTAGTGTTTGGGTGCACCAATTGTGTCAGTCACAAGCTTCAAATTACGCCTTTAAATTATACCCACAGGGCATGTTAGTTAGTGGCTTGTGATGATGCCTCATATGTTAGGTTAGGATTAATTAATAACTGCCATTCAGAAGATATTGCTAGTTCTTTGTCACACTCACTAAAAGCCAACATGACATCATCTCTTGAGGCATATGTATTTCCATTCAGAGTACAGTATAAAGAAATGTATAGTTTGTTGCCCTAAAAGGGTGATAAATCTTTAACCCCAAGGGATGACAGGATAAGATTCAAAGTCTTAAATTGAGTAACTTAAGGGGTCACAGGAGATTTGTCGGTCTTAAAGATTAGTCGAGATCTAACAAATTTGCTTGGACACCTGGTTAGAAATTAAAAAAAAAAAAAGAAGGTGATGGACCTTTTTTTTTTCCTTCTCCCAACCATTGAAAAATGGTTACAAATTAAAAATAAAATAAAATCAAATGGGTGATATTTATGTACTCTATATAGTACACAATTCATTTGGTATCAATAATTTGTCACATTTTTAATTCCAAAATAATTAAAACGATATTATATTTTTCCAAATATTTATCATACCTGACAATTAAGCTTTAAAAAGTAAAATTAAACAATAACGGTTCTCCTTTACACAAGTCTTTTTCCATTCTCACCCACGATCTTTGGATACGTTTGCGGGTGTTGACTTTTAGTACACAGCTTTATTTATTTATTATTTTTTTAACATATTTAGAAGTTAAAATAAATAGGCAAATATTACCCTAAATTTTTTCCAAAATTTAGGATAATCGTTCACATATCGGAGTGTTAAATTGGCAGCATGCTTGTAAATTATGACTAAAGTGATCATAATTTGTCACATTATTTTGTATAATATTTTTTGCAAGTTTGTTTGGTTTGTATATTACAGCACTTCAAATGGCTAAAGACATATTTTGAGAAGATGGTTATAATCAGTTTTTTAGTGAAAAAGTTACTTATAACTTTTTTTGTGAAGAAAGAAGTGGTTTATAATCTATGAAGTGGATTATAACCAATTTTTCAAAATAGGCCAAAGAGATAAAGGTCAATCTTAATGGTTATTATTAGCACCTGATAAATCAATCTAGAGCAATTCAAGACTCCATTTGTGAGACACCTCAAATAAGCACCAATTTAATAGGCCTTTTTGTCAACCACACAAACCATGTTTGCTAAAACCTTTTTTCTCAAGATGGAGATTTCAATGCCCAATGGTTAGGATTCATATCCTTTCCGTCAATGGAGGATTCAATGATTGTAAAATTATTATTCTTTTTAAAGGGTTAATTTCACTTTTCTTGAGCTCCTCTTGATTAAGAAGTATCAGTGTGTTTGAGTTCAATTTTTTAAATTCAATTTTTAAAATTAAGTTTTTTATTTTTATTTTTATTTTTTAATTTTTAGTGAATATTTTTAAAATTTTAAATAATTTTTATTTTTAGATATGCCTTACTTAGATGTATTTAAAAAGTAAAATATTTATAAAAAAATATTTAAAATTCAATAAATATACAAGAATATGAAAAATGTATTGAATTTTTGTATTTTGTATTTATATTTTTTATATTTAGTGGATTTTTTAAAGATTTTTTTTACAAATATTATAATTTTTAAGTGTACTTATGTTAGATGTATCTAAAAATATAAAAAATTACTTAAAATATTAAAAAAATTTAATAAAAATAAAAAAAAATATTGAAAACAAAAAATTTTAATTTTTCAAAAAGTAAATCTTAAAAATTCAAATCAAATAAGCTGATTTTATTTATTTATTTTTTCCAGATAGTCGTTCAGAAGCATTTTGACAATTACATGTAGGTAAAAGTTCCGAAAGAGAATTTATGATAAAACTTCATTTTTTGCGATACATTTTATTATAAATATATTTTATGAGATTTGTTTAAAATACGTCTGTCCCTTATAATTTAAAAAATTATAAATATCTGATTATCAAAAAAAATTATTTAACATAATTAATTAAAAAATAAAAATTTTAACTGTTTTCTTATATAATAATAAAATTATATAAATTATTAATTGAAATAAATTTTTGATATTATTAAAAATTATTAATTGATTTGATAATTTATTAATAAGAGTGTTATTTGTTATGAAATTAAAAATTTTAAAAGATAAAATATAACTTTTAAAATTATAAAAAAATAATTTATATGTTAAATAAATTTCAAAAAATATATGCGTGATTTATCTTTTATAGGGTTGTTCAATTGTGGTGATGAGCGTGTCGAACTGAAGTGGTGCACTCAAAATTGGTTTTGTTTTGTTGGTTGATTCCAGTCTAAAACGGACGGCATGGCAAGCTTAGATTATTATTATATGAATTTATATGCCATCCACATCACTACGTGGTCTCTTACCAAATTGCAAGGACCAAACATTATCTGATATTAAAAGTGCTTATTATAATCATAAAATAAATAATGACATATAATATTTTGAAAGTATTAAATATAATATAATTATCGGATTGATTTATGAATGATATATATTAAGGATTTTATCAAATGAACAATTTGAATCATCAAAGCAGGACATGTAGTGAATTTCACAGACTCGTCAAATTGTCTCACTTTATTATATGTTTGTGGGTATTGGTCAATGCTCTCCCCACAATGAAAGAATGACCAATACAAGCAAATAATAAAGGGTTGGACTTCTTTGAATTTGAGAGGTTCATGAGGCCACTGCATATCCTGTTTTAATGATTCATATTGTTCATTTTATAGAGTCGTCCGTATATATAATTTATAGAAAAAATTAGGTCAATTTGATAATATCAAAAAAGAAATTGTAATTTTTAGAACTTTAAAAATATCAATCAACTTGTTTGGTTTTCTTTTTTCTGAAAACAGTTTTTAAAAAATTTTACTTTCTTGTTTTCATTTTTTTGTTTTTACTGAATTTTTTAATATTTTAAGTAATTTTTTTAAATTTTAGACACTTAACATAAATGCACATAAAAAATATAATTTTATGAAAAAATCTTTAAAAATTCAATAAATACCAAAAAATACGAAAATTTAGTATATTTTTCGTATTTTTATGTATTTGTTAATTTTTAAAAATATTTTTCATAATTTTTTACTTTTTGATACATCTAAAAGTTTAAAAAATGTAAAATTTTAAAATATTCACTAAAACAAAAAAATGAAAAAAAAAATTCGGTTTTAAAGACTTAATCCAGAAAATTCAAACCAAACACACTGAATGTAATTTATCTCCTTTTCTTTGTTATCCAATGATATTTTATTTCCCATGGCTGAAATGACAGTATTGTGGGACAACAAAAATTTAATTAAACAAATTTCACCTTCCACAATAAGCTTTTGTATTTTGACTGGTCAGATTTTCTATCCATGCATTGGGCTAAAATTCTTTTTCTTCAATTTGGAAAACTGTAAGTCGAAAAAAACTCGAGAACCTCATAGTTTTGAATCATTGTTCATTTAAATATATATTTTAGAAAAATAGAAAAGGCAACAAATGTTAAAAAGTTATAGTTATATAATAAGGGAGGTTTCTCCCTAATTCGAAATCGGACTGGAAGGTGTTGTTGAACTTCTGTGAATCTATTACAAAGCCTACATCAATGATTAAAATTGTTTAATATGTAAGACTTGTCGAATAATTCATTTATAGAAAAAATTACGTGTCGAATATCGATAATTATGTAATTAGATAACTTTTGTGTCAATAGTTATGCATTAAGATAGTAAGTTAGGGATGATATCCCGCCATGGTATTTTCTTTTCCATTATTTATTTATTTATTTTTTTGTGTGTGTGTGTTTGAAGAGTGTCAATATTTTTCATTTTATGCTAAAATTTTAAAAATATTTTTAATTTTTCTTCTAAAATATATGCTTTTAGTTTTTATTTTTATTTTTATTTTTAGGTGGCACAAATAAATTTCAAAATGTGATCTTGTGAGTTATTTAGTCTTGCATTTTGTCTTATGAACTTAAAATTTCCATTAAAATGAAAATTACACAAAATGGTACTCACTTACATTTTTGGTTTAATTTTTCAAAAGACAAAAATGGGTTTCTCTCAAATATAAAATTATACATTTGGGCAATCCGCATTATATAAACTTTGGATTTTCTATCATTCTGAACAAATCCGACATCACAAACAAAAGCGTAACACTCTAATGTAACACTCAAATAATGTAATCTTCAATGTAACACACTAAAATTTTTTAGCATACTTTTTCCAAAAGTAATAACCTAATACTAAAAAAAAATTTAATATACTTTTCTAAACATAACACTCTAATGTAACATACTAAAAAAAAATTAGTGTACTTTTTTCAAAAAGTAACAACGTAACACTAAAAAAATCCTTAGTATACTTTTTCCAAATGTGACATTCCAATTAATGTAATTCCAAGTAACACTTCAATGTAACATACACAAAAATATTAAAATTTCTTAGTATACTTTTTTCAAATGTAATATTCACAGTTTGAAATTATACATTTGTGCAAAACTTACTAAAAAATTTTTGTGCTCATTTTGAATGGTTTGAAGAATCTATTACCCTTTTGGAATGGTTTGAATAATCTCATATCATTTTTTTTGGATTATTACGTTTGAAAAAAATACACTAATTTTTTTTTTTGTGTTACATTAGAGTGTTACACTAAGTTTTTTTAAAAATATTATATTGGAGTGTTATGTTTGGAAAAAATACAAGAAGGATTTTTTTTGAGTACTACATTGGAGTGTTCTGAGTTTGAAATTATACATTTGTCTAAAGTTTACTAAGAAATTTTGTACTTCTTTTGATAAATTTAAAGAATCTTATATCCTTTTAGAATGTTTGAAAAATTTCATATTTCAAGTAATTTTTGTATTACTTTTAAAATATTTTTCAAATAAAGATTCTCATACAAAATTCATCAAAATTTGATTATCATAGATTGTGTATCTTACCTTTCTAGCACAAAAGAAAAAACAAGAAGGAAACATAATAACAAAAATAAATGTATAATCGTAAATCTAATTTTTTAAATAATATATTAAATATACTTTTCCAAAATCAATGGAACTATTTGGTATATAAGAAAATTTTAAAATAAAATAGATCACCATTTCTTGAAATGAGATCTATAAAGTAAAATTCTTCAAATAATGTTATATCATTAATAGTATACTAATTGATGATGTGGCATAATTTTAGAAGTTTAAGTATTTGTAATTTGTATAAATGGGTGGGGTCAATAATAATATCATAACTAGTGTTGGTACATTAATTATTATATTGATTGATGCATGCGATTACTTGAAATTTTTATTTTTATTTTTATTTTTTCCAATAAATTCAACACACCATTAATAAAAGGCAAACTTAAAAATAAAAAACAAAAAAAACCTATTTGGTCTTTTTTTTAAAAAAAAATTCTTATCACACAATTAGTCTTTGGAAATTGTAATAAACGCAATCTTAGAAGCCTTGATGATATATCCTGATTCCCACATGCCATAAATTTGGCTCATTAATACATATAAAAAATTATTAAATCTGCCAACATTTAAAGCCATATCTGTAAGAATGTGTTTGATTAGGCGAATTTGGAAAGGGATTAGAATCCATCGGATTAGTCTGGGGCTGAATCCCGGACTATTTGGTCGGATTGGATATGTATCACTGTGTTTGTTTTTCATGGGATTAGATGTCGATGTGAATCCCTCGGACTATTTTTAGTAGATCCAACGTTTGGTTGGGCGGAATGAATAGGATAAATGAACAAATGACTATTTTACCCTTTTTAATAGTTTACTAAGTAATAGCAATATTAAACATATCTTTAATATTTTAATTATTTTTAGCTAGATTAAATAAAAATTATTTTATTTTATTTTACACAATTAAATAAATTTATTTTTAAAAAATAAATAAATAAAATATCAATAAAATATATATTATTTTTTTAATTAAGATTTTAAATAAATTTGTTTTAAAAAAATAATAATCAAAAATGAAATTAAATAAAACATCTATTACATTTAAATAATGAAATTAAATAAAACATAAACAAAATTTTAAAATAAAACATCAATAAAATATCATAAAAATTATTTCAAAAATTAAATAAATAAAACATCAATAAAGAAGTTAAATAAAATTATTTTATTTTAAATTGAGACATTTAAATTAATTTTTTTTGTAAATATAATACATAATTAAATTTAAATTTGAATTAAATGTGCCCACAACAAATGAGGCAAAATGGTCATCTCACCCTCTAATCCAAACATGTCCCTGAAACAATCGACCAGGATTATTCTATCCCCACACTCCCCGGATTATTTTATGTCCCTATGAGGATTGGGAGTCAAGCGGACTAAAAAAAACAAACATCGAGATTAAGCTTTCTTTGTGCGGTTACAATCCGCCCACATGATAAATAGTCTCCCCTAATCCCATGAATCAAAACAAGCCTTAAGTGTCATTTTTAAATCTGAAATCTAACTCTACCCACATTTGTATGAAAATGATTTATTCTTTTCAACCTCTCTTGAATGACGCTTGGCAAAACAAAATTTAAAAAGTTGACTCATTCCCAATATTCTCTCAAAACTCTCTTTACATACATTTTTATCATGTCACTTCAATCAGGAAATTTTTTGGATGGAAGAGTTGTGAAATCTGATCTAATAAATTCTTATTTTCATAGCCTAAATTTGACATACAGAGACTTGGAGATAGCACTTTCTCGAGTTTAGGGCTAGTTGTGATAACCTGAATGGGATGGATAAATGTAGGGCAGAGCTAATGTTTTACATAATAAAAAGATTTTATTCTGTCCAAGTAAAGTTCGACTTGGCTGCATAACATCGGACCTCTATATTTGTCTAAGTCCAATCAATTCAAAAAATAATTATAAATCTCAAATTAAGTGATCCAATCTATATGTTAAAAAAAATTAAAACATTCCATAATTAAATTAAATTCGTATTATAATTCTTAAATAAATATATTGATATCATTAGAAATTGAAGATTTTGTTATTATAAATTAAAGAATTTTCTTAAATAAATTCAATTACACATTATCACAAATGTGAGTTTCAATAAAAATTAACAAGATAAAATATTCCCAGAAATATATATATATATATATTTTAATATATTATAAATAAATAGTAATTAATTCTAAATAGCTGGCCAGGTTGGGTTGAAGAAAATATAAATTTCAAGCCAAATTCATTAACTATTTCGAGGTTAAAAAATATTAGTCTAACCGTCGGCCTTGTGGGTTAAAATAACCTTCCCAATCTCTTGAAAAAATAGTAGGTTGGAAGCAGGTCAGCGATATTTACCCTTGTTTATAGCACATCTTAGGGTGTGGTGAGAGATCAATGATTCGAGGCCGATGGAACAACGTTGACCCTTTTTAGTTGTAATATAATTTTACCAATAAACTAACATCTTATAATCTTGATAAAGGAAAAAAAAAAAAAAAAAAGAAGAGTTGAATGGCATTTTTTGCTTAATATCAGTATAGATGTGGGCATAGTGGGAGTTCAATTATTCTTTAAAAAAATATAATAATAGTTTGGGTGTTGCTATTAGCACACATTTGTATTTGTCCTTCAAACCCTGCCTTCTTTTGATTTTCCTTCTAATTAATCTCAAATTTTTGTAAGAATTTCTTTAAATATATCATAATACTCAATTAATCTCAATCCTCTCAAATCCTAACTCTATTTATACCTCCATAGCCACCACTTAGCGTACCACCACCACCACCTTCTATAAATTTGATTGTTATTGCATCTGAGAATGAAAGTGCGGAGTAGAGGAATGAGGTGAACAAAGGAAGAAAGGGTGGTGGCCAAAGAAAGATAAAGGAAGGGATAGGGTTTGCAGTTGGAGCTAGGAAAAGGAATGAGGCAATGGCCGGAAGCCGTGGTGATGACCAGTGGATAGTGAGTGGTTGTTGGGGAGTGGGTGGGGTGAGGGGGGAGGGATTAGGGTTGTTAAAATTTAAAAGGTTAGGTAAATTGATATTTATGATGTAGTAAAATTATTATTAAAATATATAATAATCCAAATGGTGCTTACATCTAATAAAAAATGAGAAATTTTTACTTTTATACACTGACTTTAAAAAAGGTGTATTATAAGCACCCTTAGTTATACTATATTTTATTTATTTAGTTATAACAGTATTTTAGAACATGACCCACTAAATTTTTTAGTTATGCCCTTATGTTATGTTTAGTTATGACATTTTTATTTTATTTAGCAATTATGACTCAAAAAATTAAAATTAGCATATCATTTTCCTATTTTTAATTATAAAATTTTGCATATGAAAAAATTATATGACAGTGTACTTATGATTGATGGAAAATAGAGATATTTATAATTTTATATTAAATAAATTAATTAAAAATATATAAATATATAATAAATAATAATTGATTAAAAGAGTATGTATGAAACACGCATCTGACTTAAGTTTCACAATTTTGTTTTAATAATAAATATTCTTAAAAAAAATAATTTAAATTGACACACTTTTTGCTGAAATTATTTGGGGAAAATTAACTTGGTTTTTAAATCACATTTTGAAAATGTAATTTTAAAATTAAATCGTATTTTTAACATGTAAATTTTAACTTGAAATACGCATAATAAAAAATGTAAATTTTATAATGATTATGGACTTCAATTACAGATATATTATATTTTCAAATATGTGATTTCCAATTTTCAGAATTCAAAATTATATTTTTTTTAAAATGTGATTTCAAAAAAAAAAGTAAGTTAGTTCCTCCAAATAATTTAAAAAGTAGATCACTTCTCTAAATTATTATTTTTTTTTAAATCATTATAAAAAAGGCTCTAAGTTTCTGAAAAAAGACATTGTCCTATTAGTATTTTTTAATTATTATTATTCGTATTTTGGATATATTTTGATTCTCCATCCCCACTATATATGCAGTTTAAGTGATACAAAAAAACAAGACACTTTTCATAGTGTCCAGCGTAGCATCTCTCTCTCTCTGTTTTAACCCTCAAAGTCTTCTTCCCTCTTGTCGCCTTTGATCCTAAGTATATTCGCTTTCTCCCTCTGTCTGTCCGTCTGTCTGTCTGTCTCCTTCAAAACCCCAAACATATGCAGGTTCTTCTCCAAGGCTCTTATCCTACAAAAAGAAACTTTCCGGTTCTTAGCCCCGAATCGTGACTGGCTCCTCCAGCTCAAAGGCCGATACCGGCGATACCCACCGTCCGATCGGCAGAGTTTTTTGATATTGATAGTCATCAAGCAGCAACGGAGGAGAGAGAAAGTGATGGGGTGAAGAAGATGGAGTTGGTTAGTTTGCAGAGGTCTGTGAAGAGAAACTTCACTTTGGGGAGGTGGGAAGAGAAAGGAAATGGCGGCGGTGGAGATAAGGAGTTGGCTAAAGAGAACTTGAAAATGAGAAAGAGTCGTTGGCGGAGGAGCTCGGTGTTGTGCCGCCGTTGGTGGCGATGGTTGGGGAACAGCGACGGCAGAGGACTTGTGCTGATGGGTGGCTGGGAGGAGGAGGGTGGCGGTTCGGGCCTTGATTCAGGCTTGCTAATGGAACTTACACGTAAAGTTATTTTAATATATATATATTTATTTTTATTATTATTATATTTAGTTATAATAATAAATATGATTCTCTTTGTCTTGTAGAAAATTAATATTTGATTCATTGAAAGTTGTTATGGTTTTTTGTTAGATTTTAGTACAACAAAAATACTTGGACCTCTAATTTGAAGTGCCACTAGTGATATGACGATGGGGTTCACATATGCATGATAATAATATCATGTCTCTCTTGATTTTTTATTTTTATTTTTTCATTTTCAGCACCCATTAATTAGAGGTTGATTAGAATGTAACTTTTTAGAGAAATTCTGCAGCGTTTATTTGACTAATTATCTGATCACTTTCTATATTTTTTTCACCACACTTTATATTTGTATGAAACACTAAATTGATGCTGTATGCATTTTTGATAAATGCAATAAAAAGTGTCAAATTTATAAAATTTATTTATTTATTTATTTAATAATATAAGTTTACAAATTATTATTGAAATGGAGTTTCTAGAGAAATTAAAATTTTTATTATTAATGTGTTATGAAAATATAATAACCTTTTACATATCTGATCATGTAGAATAATACAGTAATAAATAATTTTTTTATAAAAGTTTGTTAGCTAGTTATGATATTTTCTACATGTGTATTGAAAACTAGTGTCCAAAAGTCATGCCCATTTTTCAAAAGGAGAATTTTTATTTTTATTTTTATTTTTGCTTTTTAAGATGGGTTTAAGGATAAAATTATGTTTTAGATTTAAAATATTAAATTGAAATGAGTAGTGACGTAGATTAGAGCACTTCATTGATATTTGAAATGAAGTTCTTTTGGGCACGTAGATGGCTTGGCTCAGCTGAATTTTTTTTTTTTTTTTTTTTTTTTTTTCAAATAAAGAAATGTCATATCTTAAAATGTTAATGACCCATCCTTTTCTATTTTATAAAGAGTAATTTTTGGTTATTTACACTAGAAAAATGAATAGTGACTTTTCAAATATTTGTATTGCATCGTCTTTTCCACATAATTATGTATTATTTAAAAATATCTTTTCTTCTAATTGAATTTGAAAAAGAATATAAAAAAATGAAATTAGGTTCTTTGACGTGAACCTAGAATTCAGATATCACATCTGATTAAAAAGCACTTCTTCATGAATAAACTTTCATATGAAAATTTTATATTATGGAATGGCAAGATTTTGTTGGGAGCTAACAACCCATACAAATGGAATCGTCAAACATGGTTAGACACCACTGACTTTTTTTTGAGGATATATAAACCTCAATATACCGGAGATATTTATGGGTAAAAGTTAATTTTTTGTTTTTCCTTTTTTGATAAAAAGTTGATTTTTACGAATGATCGTTTTTAGCTAAAAAGGCCAAAAATTAAACTTTTTTTACAACTTTTAAAACACCTCATAATATACTGCACATTGAAATGGGTCTTGCGAGGTCCGTTTGGGATCCACAGTTTGTTCATAACTTCCTGTGAATGTGGTACTCAAAATAATCAGTACCTCTGGATGTAGACAAAAAAATATTTGCATTGTAGTTCACAATCTTCCATCTGCTTTCCATCTAAGCCAATAACTGATTATGAAAAAAATATCATAAGATATTATAGATTTTTCTCCTTTAATTGGTACATGATGTTTTGTATATATATATACAATTTTAAAATGTAAGAATCTTTCATAATCATCTTCATAATATTTTTTTATAATCCTAACATTTTATTCTATGAAGTATAGGAAGAAATTATTTTCCTATAAAATAAAAATAATACTGAAAGTAATAAATAAATAAATAATTTTTGTTTTTAAAACACAGAGGAAAAAGAAGAAAAGAAATAGAAAAAAAAAAATGGTGTGACCATATACTTATTGATTTATTTATTTGAAGGGAAGAAAAAAGGCTAACCATGTCTCTTCAGGCACTAAGGTGATTTGATGAGCTTGACTTTTATATAGCATTAACATATAACCAAAGAGCCAACAGCAAAACCTTAACAACTTATTACTACATTACAATATAAGTTCAAAACAAAAGAACAAAAACAAACAAGCCATGCCGTGAAACAACATTTCAATTACAATAAAATGACAAGTTTGAAAAACCCAAGTTACCACTAAGCTCCATTTATGAATAGCCAGGGTTTTGAGAACCATTGTGTATCACCCTTGATTATTGAGGAATTGATACACCTAACCAGATGTTGAGATGTTAACCCATAAATA